>OX451736.1:1468637479-1469145891 GCA_948472305.1 Vicia faba | reverse complement strand
AAATCAAAAAATGCAAATTAGGGTTAGAAATGAGAATTTTTCATAACTTAGAATTTTTCTAAGTTATGAAAAACCCTAATTTTTTCCCAACTTTGCCCCACTTTCTCACCAAGATCTATTTGGATTCAAACAAAAGTCAAAACATGAAAGTTGTAGCTTGTTGCATAATCTACAACTTTGATTCACAAAGTTTTCCAAAATGAGGCTTGTATCTCAAGTTACAATTTTTTGAATAAGGGTACTAAACCATTCTTAACTTAGTGAAATTTTAACCTATTTTGACAAGGTTTTCTACCCAACTTCAAGGCCATTTTCCATACACTTCCACTTGGAATTTCAATTTGCATCTCAAAGATGGATTGTAGTACACATTCCAAGCTTTCCAAAATGTCCAAGAACTCATCAAACAACCTCATAACTTGAGAGAATCGAATTTCACAATATGGCAAAAACTCACTTTTGAATTGGCTATTTTCCATGTTCATAATTTGTGCAAACTTCTCAAACCAGAATGCCCCTTGATTACAGGTCCTTAAACCATCCAACACTCAATAATTTAATGCATGTTCATTGTGCTAAGGCCTTGTTTCATGAGTTCAAGCATTGCCTAAAGGATTAATCCCAAATTGGAAAAAGCATTATATCCATTTTTGCAAAAGTTTCACTTTATGTCATAATACAAATCCACAAGTACAGATGAAATCTAATTGGCACAAGATTATGAGCAAAACACTCTGATCAAGGAGATATTATGCAGCACATTAGGGGGCCTCTACCTGCCTAGAACACAACTCGGGCATTTGTTGCTTAAAGTGTAAGTAACATTGCATTTGGTACAACAACTTGGAGATCAGCTTACAAACCCTTAAGCAAACCTTTGAAACACATTCAAGACATCCCAACTGAGCTAACACACGACCCTAAGACCTCCAGTATCTCTCCATTGCCATAATCACTCTCAAACTTCAAAAACAGGGCAGGGCCTTCAGTTTGAGGGCCATCTCTCATTCCTCTCATGCTCTCTTGCCCAAACCTGTTCAAACTCATTCCCTACCATCAATGCAAGCTAACCAAAACCTAAAACACGACCTGTAACTCCTCTAACCAGTTCCACCATTTTTGCTTTCTTGCTTTGCAGTTGAAGGTCCATAGCTCGATTCAAGGTCTTTCAAAACAAAGTAAGCATTGGAATAGCATCACCACACCTCAAGGAAGCTATACAAATCATCACCTTGCACTGAAAGCTCCTCCATTGCCAGATAGAACTTCAACTGAACAGGTATTTTCTTGAACTTCTAACTCTTAGTACATGCATCATTAGCTCTAGGTTTGTGAATAAGAAATGTTCTACTCATGCCACTGAACCTGTACATGTTTTTACTTTTCATTTCTTTTGCTTGAGCTGTGAGAATTTAAGGTTTGAATATGGCAGAAAAGTTAGGTCATGATTTGGGATTGTCCAAATTCTCTCTCATTTCTGAGAGTTAGGATGAGTTCTTTATATATTTGAAATCGTGATTCAATGCTTAACATTTCTTATGTTGGAAGTTTGTGCAAAAGATCAAGGAATCAGGATATTTGAATGGGAGTTCTTGCGCGCGTTTTCTGAATAATTTTGTGCAGAGGTTGAAGAAGAAGCCTCATGGGCTGGGCCAGCTTCTGTATTGCTTTTTACACCATATTTTTGATTCATACCCCCCTGAGCCCATTTGTTTGATTTTTATGATTTTTTGATCTTTCTTTTTATTTCTGACTCATTTATTTTTGTTAATAATATTTAAAACTTGAAAAATCATTTTTACACCATTTTTGTATTTTTTAAGTATTTATTTATTTATATGGGCATTTATACATAAATATATATATCTATTATTATTTAGAAAAGAACTAGAAAAAATATTGTAAATATATCTCACTTCTGATTTTATTTCATTTATATATATATATTTCACTAGAAACCTGTATATATATATTTATATATATATATATATATATATATATATATATATATATATATATATATATATATATATATATATATATATATATATATATATATATATATATATATTTATATATATATATATATATATATATATATATATATATATATATATATATATATATATATTTATTAATATATTTAGGCTAAAATACAAAAAAATATATACATTTTTATTTTATTAATATTTAATGTGGAAAATACTTTTTTATGAATATACTCCATTTTATTTTATTTTTTATGTAATTATTAAATATTATACATATTAAATAGTTAATATATTTTATTTAATGAAATTAGGGTTTTATACTTAGAATAAAATACTAAAAATATACATATTTTAATTTTATCAATATTTAACATTAAAAATACATTTTTACAAATATACTATATTTTTATTTTATTTTTGTATATAAATAGTGAATATTGTATATTTTGAATAAATAATGCATTTTATTTAGTAAATTAGGGTTTCACCCTTAAAATACAAAAACTCCAAAAGAATAATCCCTTTTTACTTTTATTTATTTAATATAAATAATACTTTTTCACACATATAAAAACCTTCCTTTTTGCATTTTGCATCTTGATTCTATTTTTCCATTTAATTTATGCCTTTAATTATATTGTAAATATTCAAAAAAAATGATGTAATAGCTAGGTTTAATTTCTTGTCTAAATATCCCCCATTTGAAATATTTGTACCCCCTTTCCCATATTGTGTTGTAATAGTGTAGGAATTTAATTTTCGCACTTTATCGCTTTCTAAATATACTATGCTAGAATTAGGGTTTGTATGTAAATAAAAAGAACAAAATAGTTTGACCTAATTTCAAGATAAACAAACATGAAAATGGACAACACATCTCACACTTGCACCCCTAGGGTATTCCACTTTGTTGCCTTCAAATAATTGGGCCATATTGCATGTTAGGTTTCTTTGGGTAAAACAAACAATCAAACGATCATAGTCCCTCGATGACGCTTTCGAAAAGTTGCCTAAAAATGATCAAGTCCCTTTCAAGGAGAAATTGCCCAAAGATACTTAGCACTATTGCAATTATGATCTAAACGATGACCCGCGCCCGTCCCTTTCACCTCCTAATACAAGATTGTCCACCAAATGCAATGGTGGAACAAAATTGTCAAAAGGTTTAAAACATAACAAGAATCTTTGAGAAAACTTTAGGGTAGATAACTCTTAGGTACTTGTCAATTTGCAAAGAAAACACTTGCCTATTTTCAAACCACACTTCACAAACACTTTCAAAACAAACTTTCAAAAAAAACCTTGAAACATCTTTTCAAAAGACAAAACACCTTTTGTAAAACATTCGAGTAAAGAATTGTTACAAGGGTAGCCTATACAAGGCATCTTTTTAAAACATTTTCAAAACCACACACCAAGCACCATTTCAAACAAATGAAAACCAAGGCAAGTTGATCTAAGCAAGTACCTAAGAGCCCATGGATAACCATGGATAGAAAGGGTGCTAATACCTTCCCTTTCTATAATCTACTCCCCGAACCCAAGAAAAATCTCAAAGGTTTTTTGCTGTGCTTTTTAAACCTTTCCTTAGGATAAAATAAAAAGTCGGTGGCGACTCTTGCTCAACCGAAACATTTGCAAAAACAAACGCAAAACCATAGTCAATTCTCCCACCGTATCACAGGTACCATAGCGGCAGATGAGGTTGTATTTGATGAATCTGGCTACCACATTCTTGGTGACTAAGGAAAAAGAGGCGGCTTCGACCCACTTGGTGAAATAATCAATAGCGACCAAAATGAAGTGATGTCTGTTGGAAGCGGTTGGCTTGATTTCTCCAATCATATCAATGCCCCACATTGCAAATGGCCACAAAGCGGTCATGACATTTAGAGGGATAGGAGGCACATGGACCTTGTTAGCATAAATTTGGCATTTTTGACAAGTCCTAGAGTGTTAATGACAATCAGTCTCCATTGTTGACCTATAGTAGCCAGTCCTCAAGATCTTCTTGGCCATTGTATGTCCACTTGAGTGAGTACCAAAGAGTCCATCGTGCATGTCTTCCATGATTTCCTCTTCCTCCTTCTTTTCCACACATCGGAGTATAGTAGAGTCATGGTTGCGCTTGTATAATATCCCATTACTTAGGAAGAATTTGGCTACAAATATTCGTAAGAATTTTCTGTCATTGATGGATGCTCCCTCTGGATACTCTTGTGCTTCAAGATATCTCATCGCCTCATGGTACCATGCCTTTTCCGCTTCAGTGTCAAGATCACATCATTGTGCAGGTTCATCGAATATTTCAATCGTAATCATAGGGGCCTCGTTATCCCATCTAACCTTGAACATTGAAGACATGGTTGCCAAAGCGTCATCCAACTGATTTTCTTCCCTAAGGAAGTGCTCAAAAGTGATCTCTTCGAAGTAGGGAATCAGGGATAGCACAAGTTCCTTGTAAGGGATGAGATTGGGGTGTTTAGTGTCCCAATCTCCTTTTACTTGGCTAATCACTAGGGTGGAATCCCCAAACACACTCAAATGCTTAATCTTCAAGTCAATGGTAGCTTTTAAACCCAAGATGCATGCTTCATACTCGGCCATATTGTTCGTGCAATTGAAGCATTGTCTGGCAGTGAATGGAGTATGGAAACCTTTAGGAGAGATGATTACAGCACCAATTCCATTACCTAAGGCATTGGAAGCCCCAGCAAAGACCATAGTCCATCGGGATCCTTGTCCAGGTCCGTCATACAGTCCTGGTTTCACACAGTCGGTTACTAGCATGATGTTCTCATCAGGGAAGTCGAAGCTCATAGACTGATAATCATCCATAGTTTGATGGGCCAAACGATCTGCTAGTACGCTTCCTTTGATGGCATTTTGTGTAGTGTATTAAATGTCGTACTCAGTCAATATCATTTACCATCTGGCTATCCATCCGGAAAGGGCAGGTTTCTCAAAGATGTACTTGATTGGGTCCATCTTAGAAATCAACAGAGTGGTATGATTCAACATATACTGTCTTAGCCGGCGAGAAGCCCATGCTAGAGCGCAACAAGTTTTCTCGAGCAGCGAATATCTGGTTTCACAGTCGGTAAACTTTTTGCTCAGGTAATAAATAGCATTCTCTTTTCGGCCAGACTCGTCATGTTGGCCCAAAACACACCCCATAGAGTTCTCTAGTACTGTCAAGTACATGATCAAGGGTCTTCCTTCACCTGGAGGCATGAGAATAGGAGGTTCTTGTAGATATTCTTTGATTTTGTTGAAGGAAGCTTGGCACTCATCATTCTATCTGACTACATGATCTTTCTTCAAGAGTTTGAAGATTGGCTCACAAGTAGCAGTCAAGTGAGATATGAAACGGGCGATGTAATTGAGACGACCCAAGAATCCTCTGACTTCCTTTTCGGAATGAGGGACTGGCATTTCTTGGATAGCCTTCACCTTGGCAGGATCAACTTCAATGCCTTTATTGCTGACAACAAAACCTAGAAGCTTTCCCGATCATACTCCAAATGTTCATTTGTTAGGGTTTAACCTCAACTTGTACTTTTTCAGCCTCTCGAATAGTTTGTACAGGTGATCGAGATGTTCCTCTTCAGTTTGTGATCTGGAAATCATATCATCCACATATACCTCTATCTCATGATGAATCATGTCATGAAATAAAGCTATCATAGCCCTTTGATATGTTTCCCCTGCATTCTTCAATCCGAATGGCATGACCTTATAGCAGAAGGTGCCCCACTGCATAACGAAAGTAGTCTTCTCCATGTCTTTGAGGGCCATCCTTATTTGATTATATCCTCAGAAGCAATCCATGAATGAGAAGACTTTATGTTGAGCAGTATTATCGAACAAGACATCAATGTATGGTAGAGGGAAGTCATCCTTGGGGCTTGCCCTATTCAGGTCCCTATAGTCTACGCACATGTGAACTTTCCCATCCTTTTTCGGCACTGGTACCACATTGGCAACCCATTGGGGATAGGATGTCACAGCTAGGAACCCTGCATCAAACTGTTTCATTACTTCAGCTTTGATCTTCTCAGACATATCAGGCCTCATGTGGCGAACCTTTTGTTTGATAGGAGGACAATCTTCTTTTGTCGGCAGACGATGAACTACAATGTCGGTATCCAACCCAGGCTTATCTTCATAAGACCAAGAAAATACTTCCACATAATCATGCAACATCTTAATCAACCTGCTTTTGACACTGTCTTCTAAGTTAGCGCCAATCTTAATTTCCTTCTTATCTAACTCACTACCCAGATTGATGACTTCAACTGACTATTCGTGCGGCTGAATAGCTTTTTCCTCTTGTAATAGAAGTCTGGATAATTCTCCCGGTATTTCGCAATCTTCCTCGCCTTCGTCTTCGGCTTGGTTGATTGGACATTCAAAGTCATAGTCGGCAATAGTAGAGTCATTGGCAATAGGATCCAGAGTGGATGAGGATCTACAAGAATGTGTGTGTTCATGTAAGATACATGGCTATTTTTGAAAATGTAATTGAAAAGAAAAGAAAGACAATGAATACAAATATTTGAATGCAAAAGAGTCCAATGTACTGAATGATTATATGATTAGATGAACATAAATAAAACCCTTGACAAATGGACCAAAGTGCCCCGGGCCAGGCACATGGCTTAAAAGTCATTATTGAATATTACAAACAAAATGTTCTTAAATTGAAAGAAAAGCAACTAACAAGTGGATTACTCCTCAATGAAGGTAATGGGCATAAAGTCCTTTGCATGCTAATTCTTCAGCTCCGTTGTAGTGGGATACACCAATCTTCAAATGCAGCTTCTTCATCCGAATCACCCACAACGTTGACTTCATGGCTTCCAATGCAGAGAGGTGGCTTTCCAGCACGATCATGCCTCACTTCCTTCTGAGTTTTGACGGTGAAGCCCAAACCAAACTTGTCCGCTTTAAATGGGATATCGAGGACTTGCCCCCAAGCATCACAATTTCCTTCTTTAATTGTCGTACGGGCATCTTTAACTGAAACCATCTTTGGTACAGTTTTAACAACTTTGGATTCATTAGAGGAACATTTGCTAGCAGCAACCATTGGTGGTACAACCTCAAAGTCTTGTCATGGGGTCTCAATGAATTCTCCATCCATCTCTACGTACTTGAAAGAGTTAAGGTGGCTCACCATAAACTCTTCCTCACCACAGACGGTGACAATTATTCCCCTGGCTGGATATTTAAGCTTTTGATGGAGAGTCGAGTTACTGCCCCAACTTTATGGATCCACGGGCGACCCAACAAACAAGAATAGACAGGACGAATATCCATAATGTAGAAGGTGGAATTGAAGATTTGAGAGCCCACTTTGATTGGAAGATCTACTTCCCCATGAACAGTCCTCTTTGATCTATCAAACACCCTTAAGATGATATCTCTTGGCTTCAAGACTAAACCTTCACAGTCTAGACAGTTTAATGCTACATTGGGTAATACATTCAAAGAAGAACCAGTTTCGACTAGCACATGTTCCAAGGTAGTCCCTTTGCACTCGACAGAAACATGTAAAGCTTTATTGTGGTTCTTCCCTAACGGTGTTAGGTCAGTATCTGAAAATCCCAAGCCATTATCAGCTGTCAGGCTATCCACGTAATTCTCAAATTGGTCTGTTGTTGTCTCATGGGTGACATGAGCTTTTTTCAATAACTTTATTAATGTCCGAGCATGGGAATCGAAACAAAGCAGCAATGACAACATTGAAATCTTAGAAGGGGTTTGCCCCAACTATTCCACAATCTTGAAGTCGCTTCTTTTTATTATCTTCAAGATCTTGTCCATCTCACAAGCGGAGGGCTCTCTATCAGAAACGTCCTTTGCGGGTACTTCAATCACATCAGGCTCAATAACCTTCTCCTTCCCTCTTGTATCGGTACTTAGCTTGGTAGAAATAATGCGGATGGGCGTCTTTGTAACAACTGGTGGTGAGATATTGGGTGAAAATATTCTCCCAATTCTAGTTACTTTGCTTGACCCAACTATGTTATCAACATTATCATCTTTTTCTTCTTCGATCCAAGTGTCTTGTTTAATCCCATGATAGAACACCTCAGCACCATAATTCCATGGTACTTCCTTATTTGAAGAGTAAGGAATTGGTCCAGGATTGGTAATTATTAAGGGAGCAACAGTGGGTTCATTTGAAATCCTAATAGGACCTTTGGAGGTGATCCTAAGAGGCTTGTTTGAGATGGTAATAATGGAGAGGTCTTCACATTTGTTAGTCAAACTTTTGGCAAGTGGGGTCTTCTCAAATAGAATTTTGTGGCTATCCATCAGGCATTGAACGCCTTTCTTCAGCCCTTCACATCCATTGAGTTGTCTTGTACAGCACACACAGTCTTTTACACAGCCATGGTAGATCCCAGCTTTCAATAGATTGTTTTTAATTATATTCAGTGGAGTAGTCAATTCTTCAACAGAGTCAAAAAAAATTGTATCTTCAATAGCATTAACACCCTTGTCATGCTTCGGCATTGGATCGGTGATTACATTCGGAATTGGAGGAGGATCAAACTCAATAGTTTTGTTATCGATCAAATCTTAGATTTTGTTCTTCAAGGACCAGCACTGGTCAGTCTCATGCCCGAGGCTGCTTGAGTAGTAAGCACATTTAGCGTTCGGATTATACTTTGGCGAAGAGGTATCTGGGTTGGCAGGTGGATCACGCAATCTCACTAAGTTATCCTTTAGCAAATATTGAAGGGCTTGAGACAGTGACATGCCTAACCTCGTAAATTGTATTCTCTGAGTTTCAAAATGTTGATGATTTGCAGATGGTCTTGGAGCATGAGTTGGATTGGAGATTCGGACGGCATTGACAGACGAATGATCATTTTTATTGGTACGGGTCCTTGCCCCGTACACAAAATTGACTTCCTTCTTTGCAATAAAAGGTTTTTTGACAGGATTTGAAGTGGAGGTAAATGCCACAGAGATCTTCCCACTTTTGATGCCGCTTTCAACTCTTTCATCGGTTAAGATTAATTCGGTGAAACCAGAAGAAGAGAAGCCAACCAACAGATTAAAGAAAGGACAAATAAAGTTCCCATGAAAATGTCAATGTGCTCCCTATAATTCAAGGGTGGTTGAACCCTACTGGCAAGGTCTCTCCACTTTTGCGCATATTCCTTAAATCCTTCATTCTTTCCCATGGCCATATCTTGTAACTGAACCCTCGTTGGCGCCAAGTTGGCGTTATACTGATACTGATGGTAGAAGGCAATAGCTAAATCCTCCCAAGTACTGATACGGGAACCATCTAACTGATAAAACCATTCAAGTTGCGCTCCAGCCAAGCTCTCTTGGAAAAATTGAACCCAGAGCTTCTTATAAGCAGTGTGTGGTTGTATCTTGCGCACATAAGATTTCAAGTGGAGTTTTGGACAAGAAACTCCATCGTACTTTGCAAAGATTGTTATTTTGAATTTGTGGGGAACGACTACCCCAAATATCAAACCTAAATCATCAAAATATAAAACAGGGACGACCTGGATTTCAACAGCTTTCAATATGTCTTCTAACTGCTTATATTTGATATCGGCGGGTGGATACTGCTTATCGAAATAATCATCATCAGATACTTGATCAATAACACAGTCAGCTTGAGTACTCTTGACCTCACCAATCTGGTTCTTTTCCTCTTGACCTCACCAATCTGGGATCTGACGGACTGTCTCCTTGAACCTTCTACCCATGTTGAGTAGAGCTTTCTTCTTGGGCTTCTTCTTAACTGCCAGCAATGCCATCATATCCTGCTGCCCCTTTGGCTAGGGCTAGTAGAGTCTCTTGGAATTGAGAGGTTTGTGCCTCGAGATCCTTTATAGTTTTCTCTATATGCATCTTGCTGAAATAAACAACAGAAAGATAAGGAAACCTATTATGGGAAAACCTGGCATGTTATGATGCATGGAATATGTATATGCAAATGATTTCAAGGATTAATGAGATTTAAATTTGTATAACAAAAGAATGAACAAACGTCAATTTTTATTAGACAAAACAAGAAAGATTACATCATGCCTCTTGGGCTTACAAAATAACTTTCTAAGATAAAAAGACTGAACGCATCCTCTTCGGTGTGAGATAGGCGTTCATACTTTTCTCTTCTTGTAGCTGCTTCATAAGCTCCAAGACCCTCTTATCACTAGCATATAATTGAGCTTAAAAAGTATCTCGCTCTTCTTTCAGCTGAATCCAACCCTTTTGCAAGTCTTCGAGAGAGGTAGGCATGTCGGGAGGAGGATAGTGTAGGGAACATCTCCTTCTACCACATGCTCCATGGTGACTGGTAAGATGGAGGGATAAGGCATCACAAGTTTCTGAGCACGAGCTCAGACCCATTTAAGGTAAGGCTCAAGGGGAATGGAATTCTTGTGTCCCAGCATCTTGCTCTCCACCTTTTTCAACATCCTTCAAGCTCGGATAAACCTCTGACGGTAACCTTGATTGTCATTCTCATAGTTGAATACCATTCCTTTGATAAGCATCTCATGTGGACCATCCCTTCGGGCGTAACCAAACTGTCGTAAGGCTAAGCAGGAGTTGTAAGTGATACCTCCTCTAATGCCAAGCAAGGGGACATTAGGGAATTCTCTATAACGGTCAATGATAGTAACATTCTCCAAGGATCGGGAACACCAATAAATATATGAATGTCTGAGCGTCATCAACCTATGGGACCACCTTGAACCTTGCTCATTCTTTAATACAAATTGGGGAAGATGCAAAATAAACCATCTTGCCAAGAGAGGAGTGCAACACATGAGGATACCTCTCTTCCTCATAGTGCGAGAGTGAAAAGAATGTAGGATGTCTCCTAATAAAGTAGGCACCGGGTTACGATACATGAAGGTTTTGATGGCGTTTACATCTATGAGTTGGTCAGGATTTGGAAATAAAACCATCCCATAGATGAGAAGGGCCACAATTTCCTCAAAAGCTTGTAAGTCCAAGGAGTTCCAACAATCTTGAGCTTTCTCAAACAATAACTTGGCCAAGAAACCTTTGACACCACTCCTTGTTTCCCAATTAGTTGTGATATCAGATTGTTGCAAGTGTAGGGCTTGATCAATCTCTTCAGGTTTTGGATCTCTTTCTGTACCGTTGAAGGGTAGTTGATTGAGAATGGGAATCCTCAAGATTTGGGAGAATTCTTCCAAAGTTAGCACAAGTTGATAATTAGGAAAAGTGAAGCAATGTTATAGAGGATCAAAGAATTGGAAAAGCGCCTTCATCATATCTTCATCAGTGTTGGAGGTAACCAAGTTTAGGAGGCGACCGTGTCTTTCAGTGAAAGAAGAGTTCTCAGGGACCCTTGATGTTAACTATTTGAGTTGAGGAGGGATCCTTACGAGATTGACTTGAATGGTTTTCATGCGAATAGAAGCCATGTCCTACAAAACAGAACAAAATAAATCCCAATAATCCTTGAAATGGTTAGTGAGAATGAGTATGATGTTATGATGTTATGTACAAGTAAATATATACAAACAAGGCAAACAAGTCCTTAGGTTTAGGCTTGCATGGAGTCTCATAGGTAAGTACCCTCTTGAATTTTAGTTGGCTCAAACCTGTCCTAGAAATAGTAACCGGGTTCTAAAGGATCCCAATATCACTGATTTGTCTTCTCGGGCATTGTTTCAGTGCAAGCCTCTTTCATGGCGACCTAAATATCCTGAAAATCAAACCTCAATGAGTGTAGTATCGAGTATCTACCAACTTCGGAATGCATCAAAGTCGGATATCTCACTGTGTCCTAATGGCCAAGTTGGTCAAGTAAAGGTTCTAAAGTCAGTTATTACTTCATGACATCACTCAGCGGCCCCGTATTCTCCTTGACTACTCAAGGGCTACCGGTACCCACAAATATGTCACACTAACGTAGCTATTGCTTAGACCATGTTGGTATACCCTGCACAGTTTCCACAATGTATTGCTACTTACCTACAAGGTATCCCAAATCCGGGTAGAGGATTTAAGCCCAAACAAAGAATCAAAATGTAAAGCAAACAAATAAAACAATAAAAGCAAGTAAAGGTGATCTAGCCCTAAGGTAACCCCACTTTTAAGTTTTTCCCCAGCAGAGTCGCCAGTTCTGTGATACGGTGGGAGAAATGACTTGGGTGTTTTGCATTTTATCGCAAATGTTGCGGTTAACAAGAGTCGCCACCGACTTTTCTTTTATCCAAAAAGGAAAGGCTGAAAAGAACAGGAAAGACCTTTGAGATTATTTCTTGAGTTCGGGGGGTGAATCATGAAAAGGGAAGGTATTAGCACCCTTTTCATCCATAGTTATCTATGGGATCTTAGTTGCTTTTTAAATCACTTGCTTTTGTTTAAAGATGTGTTTTGTGTGGCTTTTTGAAAGTATTTTGAAAAGGCGTAATCATTTAGGCAAACTTTATAATAGTTCTCGTTCGTAAGAACGTATACAAAGTGTTGAGCTTTTGAAAATGTTTCAAGTTTGGAAGATCTTTTGAAAGTGTTTTTGGAAGTGTTTTTGAAAGTGTTGGTATTTGTTTTGAAAATAAGCAAGAGTGTTTGATTTGAAATTGAGCAAGAAACTGGGAACAATCTACCTACTCAAAAGTCTTAGTTCATTTCTTCCTTTCCTTTGATATTGCTATCTTAGCATTGATTTGGTAAGAATCCTTATATTTGGATGTAAAGGGACGGTAGTGGGTCATCGTATAGCCATGATAGCAATGTTGTGAAATATCTTAGCAATTATCTTTGAGGGACTAAGATCATTTTGAAAGGCAACATTTGATAGCGTCATCGAGGGACTATGATCTTTTATTTTTTGATTGCTTTTGCTAAGATACCCCACATGCATAACATGGCCATTTTTGTAAGGCAACAAAGTGGATTTATCTTAAGGGTGTAAGTGTGCAAATGTGTTGATTTACATGCTTTGTTTATCTTGGATTAGGGTTTGCTAACTTGTTGATTTTAATCTTTCCATACAAACCCTAATTTACTAGCATTTATATATAAAATGATAAATTGCGGAAAGTAAAAATACTAAGTTATTACATCATTGGGGGAGGGGGTATACAAATTTACAAATGGGGGGATTGCAAGAAAATTAAATCTAATTAATTATTACAACCATATTGAATATTGTACAAAATTTGAAGATAAAATGCAAGAATGCAAAATGGAAAAAGAAATGATTTTTGTTTGATTTTTTAAGAAAGGGGTTTTAATCTAAACCTAATTAAGAATATGATTAATGAAAATTAATTAAAAATTAACTTAAACTAATTAAGAAAAGAAATTAATTAAAAATGATTTTTAGGGTTTTTTATGAAAAAGTTTTAAATAATGAAAATAACATGAGAATTGATTAATTAAAATAAACCTAAGTTCTAGATTAACTATTTACAAGAGAATAATAATATAATAATTAAATCTAATTATCTAAGTATTAAGAAAGAAATTAATTTGCCAAAAGAAAATGTTTTTTATTCTTTTGTTTTATGAAGAAAAATAAACTAAATAAATATAAATAATAAAATAAAATAAAATATTTTTATATTTTTTTAATAAAATAATAATAATAATGATGATAATAATAAGAATAATAATAGAAATAATGAAGAAAATATGAAATAAAAATAAAAATAGAAAATAAATAAAATGATAAAAATAAAATGGGCCAATAGTGTAAACACGGTCGGGGGGGGGGGGGGGGGGGAGTCGGCAAAAAAAACAAAAAGCCCAATGTTTGGGGCCGAGGCGCCTGTTCGAACAAAAAACGGGAGAAAAATATGAAAAAAATGCACAAAGGAGTACCACTGGGGCTCGAACCCAGGTCCCTAAGGTAACTGGCGCGCGCTTTAACCACTGGGGTGGTGATACATCTGTTAACTTAAACACAACAATAAATATATAACATAAGTCTTGCCCTGACTGTACTTCATCTTCAACCTCCAGCCAAAGGATGTGTAACTTATTCATTCCTCAACCATTTTCAAAAGTGTAAACATGAAACTTGTGCATTTTTCCACCACGAATCCAACCATGTAACAAACTTAAGTTAACATTCAAAGATAAGGATGAATTTATGAAAGTACCAAATTCTGACCTAAATGTTTCAGCAAGTTCAAACTCAAAATTCTCCATGCTCAAGCAACATAAATGAAATCTATGGACATGTATAGTTTCAGGGCAATGATATCTACATTCTATCTTCACAAATGCAAGCCTAAAAATTCCTAAATAATGAGATAGAAGTTCAAGAAAAATACCTCAAAACTGGAAATCATGAAATGAGTTTGAGCTTGTTTCAAGTGATGGTGATGATCAGGTTAGCTTCCGTGAACCTCTAGGAAGCTAATGCAATGGCTGGCTTGAACTGAAAGTGGCTGGAATGGTCTGGAGAAGTCCAACTGCAATGCTCTATTTTTGAACTTGGAAGTTGATGAAGATGATGTTACATTCGTATAACAGATACATGGATGGTTTGTATTTGATGTGAGGAAGCTTTTGAAACTGAAAGGCCAAGAAACACACGAGGGAAATGGAAGTTTGAAGTTCTTGGTCAGAATATGCAACAATGGTGGTTTGTGATGCAGTTTTGAGTTTGGTGAAGTTTGAGAGCTTGTGTATTCGTCTGTTAGCTTGCAAACAACTTGTATAATTATATGGAAAAGGTTGTAGCACTTGAGATGGTCAGAGGCACAAGATATAGAGATATGGCTATGTTACTTGATTTTGAAGAAAAGTGAAAACATGGTTTCAAGACATAGTACAAACATGGACTGAGTTTATGGGAGGCTCTAGACATGTTGCTTTTGCCTTTGACATTACTTGTGATGAGAAAGAACAAGTGAAAAGCTATATGCATTGACTTTGTGATTAAAGCCTCTTTACAAGAATGGAATGGTAACTTTGTGCCATAAATGGAAATGCAACTTGGATAATGGCTCAAGTGCTTGGATCAAAGCTCTAACAGCTGTGTAAACATTTATTTATGGAGTGACAAACAAGTTTGAGGCCTGTAAAGCAAAGATTATGCAGCCTAGCTATGAATTGGTCAAGTGTTCATCACAAATTCTGCCTTGTAAATCAAGAATGAAACCCTAACTTCATCTCTTCGATTCTATTAGCTCAAGATTGATCTCAATGAGTTCTTAGACATTTTGGACATATTGTAACATCCTCTACAACCTCTACGTTGAACATTTTTGAAAATTCCTCTTGGAAGTATGTGAAAAATTACCATGAAGTTAGGTCAAAATCCTGCCTAAACTAGGGCAAAATTTCACTAAGTTTCCAAGTTTCATGAACATGTATTCACAAAATCATAACTTGAAATCCATGCATTTCTATGAGAAGTTGTGTTATACAATGTTTTAAATCTCATTGATATCTACAACTATCATGTTGAAAGTTTCCTTTGAATCATGGTGAAAAATTGGCTTAAAGTTATGAAAAAATATGAAGTTTCCAACACTTAGAAAAATTTCTAAGTTTAGAAATTTTGACTTTTCCAAATGAAATCTTGACTTTTTGATTTCTTGATGAACAAGTTTCATATTTTGGCACGTTTTGATGAATTGTGATCTTTGACACTTGATTTTGACCAAAAAGTCAAAGTTTGACTTTTCAGTGTGCAGTTGACTTTTGATCAGTTGACTAAAAATCAACTATCAATCAATTGATCTTGAGAAATGTTTTGAGTCATGCCATTAGGTAAAAATGATGAAATTTAACCCTTAAGATCATGTCTCAAACCAATTAATCATTTGCTAGGTCAAAAATCAGAAATTGCCCTTTCTCAGTTAAAACCCTAATTTTGACTATTTTGCCCTTTTGATGATCTGATCAAATTTCTTGAGGAATCATGGTCCAAACTCGATCAAATGATATATATGAGTTCATAATATTGATATGGATCCAAAATTATGAAGTTTGACTGTATATTAACCACCGTTGACTTTTTCCTCAATACAGTTGATTTTTAGGTCAACTGATCAATTGACTAGGCAAAAATGTGATCCAAGACTTGAAACTTGTCATGAGAAATATTGAGAGTCCAAAATGATCCGTGAAAGTCATATGGGGCATTAACAGTCCATTTATCCTTGTGCAATCTCAAACCCTAATTTTCAGTCATCAGTGCTTAAGGAGGTGTCTTGAGCTGATCAACCCTAATGCAGTCTTGAACAAAAGGATATCTTGTGAGAGATTACTTGATAAATGAGAGGGAAAATTTTGGGGTACAACACCATACATTCCATATTTTACTAGCAAGCATACAAAGTAATAAAATGCAGAAAGATAAAATCCTACACTATTACAACCATATTGAATTGCATGAAAATATAAAGGAAAAAATGAAATAAAAGCAAGAAAAATGAAGGTCTTTCGGTTGAGGTAGAAGACCCTCCAGTTTTGCACTTTCAGGCTCTCTTCGATTTGGGTATGGAGTCAGTGAAGTCACGCCCTTCGATTTTCCTTTCTACCTCCTTTGAATGGGGGATAGCACCAGTGTAGGCATGTCTTTCGATTGGGGGGATGGAGGCCAACATGTTGTACCTTTCGACTGGGCCTACAGGTCAGTGTGTTCGAATTAAGTGTGTGTGTGATGAACATGTATGTGTTGAAGCATGTGTGTGCATCGAAGCAGGTATATCGAAGCATGCATATTTTTATTCCAACATTTTTAGGGGGCTGTACAGATTAGTTCTTAAAGGAAAACACAAAAGATTAACATCGAAGACCATGATTATTACATGTTGGTCTCGAAGATGAATCAATAAAGATGTTTAAAATGAAAGGGTTAAAGTCAGAAAGACTTACCTCAAAGCTGGTGTGTGGGCTTCGAACTTGAACTGCTACCTGAACATTTGTGGAATTCGAAGACTTGTCATATGGGGTTTGCTTTTGGTTCGAAGAGTTGTCACAGAAGGTTGTCCTTGAGTTTGAACAAACTTCTATGTGTGGGGTATTCTGGATAGTTGATTTATGAGAGTTGGAAATATGAGATAATGGATTGTGATTTTGTGTTTTTAGGTGAAAGTAGAGTTTATTTTTGAGCAAAAAATTACAAAGGTTTCTGTTTTGTTTCCCAGCTCCCTTTTCTCTCCTCTTAGCATCTTCATCCCCTTGATGTTGTAAAGAAAGGTTTATTGATAGAGGAGCTTTGATGTGGTTTTAGGGGGAAATCAAATAACATTTAAACAGTTTAGGTATAATGTCCCCTTGTTTTCTTCGATACAACTCTTATGTACCCTTTTTTATGTAAGTATGGGACTGAGATAATACAGGCTCAATAGTATTTTCGAGTGTTGTGGCAACTTGGTGCAGGACTGTTGCATAGCAGTACAACTGGCTTGAGTTTGGTAGTATATAGGAATTTGGTCAACAAACACCTTGAATACTCCACCCTTTCATTTTGATCACTTCGACCAGATTCATCATCAGACAACAATGTTCGTTTCCAACAATGTGTGTTCTTCGAATGGACCCATTATATCTCCTTAGAATCCACCAATCACGATCCATAGTGTTGAAGAGTTTTAGAGGTGTAATCTAAGTACGTTACTTCGAAGGGTTTAATTGCCCAACTTATAAATCGAAAGAGGCTGCCCAGCTTGTAAATCGAAGGAACTTGCCCAACTTGTAAATAGAAAGAGGTTTCCCAGCTTGTAAATCGAAGGAAGCTGCCCAGCTTGTAAATCGAAAGAGGTTGCCCAGCTTGTAAATCGAAGGAAGTTACCCAGCTTGTGAATTGAAGGGGGTTACTTCGAAGGAAAACATATGGCCAGTTTGAAACTTGTTAAATCGAATCCAACTTGTTTCTTTTTTTACCTAATCGATAGGCATATTAACATCTTCAAAATTTTACATTTTCTTTATTTCTTTAAACATGTTTTTGTAATCACACATGCGAGAGAAATCTTGAGAAAATGAGAGGGAAAATTTTGGGGTACAACAGAAGTGATAGAAAAAGAAATAGAAAAAATAGAAATGTTTTGAAAAAGAAAAACAAAAAGAGTATGGAATAATGTTGTGTTGAATAAGTTATGTGTGTTGGTTTGAAATTTGGGATGAAGAAGAAGTTTGATTGAAATTCTATTGTTTGAAACTTTGTGGAAGTAATTACTCCCTTAGGTTTAGGCAAATTTTTGTTTCGATTAGCTTTAGGACTTATCACTTGTTTATTAACCAAGCCACATTACAACCTTGAAAATCCCTTGAGATTCTTGCTTTTATATTTTCAATGTAAATTTTTGGATGAATGCATAATTTAGTCTATTGTTTGCAAGATTGTTGGATGAGTGAAAATACTCCATTTTTGTGTGTTTTTCATCTACCGATGATTATGTTTGCTTGGTGTGATTCATTTGTGACCAAGTATTATTTTAGAATGTTTGGCATATTCTTTGTATTTAGCATTTGTTTCATGTTTATGTTATCGTCATAGTTTAGTGGTAAGTATGTTACTTTGTGTGTACTGTTTTTATTTGAACCATTGCATTTGTTTTCTGTTTTCAAAAACCTGTTGATTCGTGATTCTTTGATTTATCATTCTTTGTTTTTTTGGTTATTTGATTTGTTTTAAGGACAAACAACGATTCAAGTTGGGGAGAGTTTGATAAGTGCAAATTGTAGCTATTTTTGTATATAAGTTTTGTTGCACTTATCGAATTTTTGTTTGTTAATATTGTTAAACAAACCCGACTTTGTGTAAACACATTTAGTTTTTGTATAATGCATTTTCTTGTATAAAGTGTATCATTTGATAGTTTTGTATTTATTTTGTAGGTATTTGAGCATTGTTGGAGCAATAGGAATAAAGCTCCAAGATGCATTTTTGGATCAATAAAGGAATAAGGCCAAGATTGGAGGCCATTTGAAGTTGCAGAGAAAGCAACAAAAGTTGCCTTCCTGTCATGGATCATCGAGCAAAGGGAAGGCATCGCCGGGCAAAATTATGAAGACCGATGTTGATGAAAGCCCTGCCTTGCTTCGCTGCTGTATCACTGGGCGAGGAGAACATGCATTGTCGGGCGACGTGAGTTTGTCGCCGAGAAAAAGAGAATATTTGTTTCAGTTAAGGACATGGATTTTCATGGGCCTTGTATATAAGAGTTGTCGTCGGGCGATGCTTTTATTTCGCCGGGAGATGGTTGTAGATCAGATTTTATTTATATCTTTCATTTTATTTCATTTGTTTGGTGTTGGTTTTGGGAGAGATTTTTGTTCTCTACACTCCATCCACCTCATTTTTGTAGTGGATTAGCTTAGATAACAACACTAGGGCTTTGCTTATGGATGATTGGAGGAGGATTTCTCATTGATCGACTCTGACAAACCGGAAGATTTGTGGTTTATCTCTTCTCCTCTCTATGTATTTCTCTTTTCTTGGGTTTTGTAAATGTATTTTACTTTGAACTTATGTATATTTGTTGCCCATGACGTTATATAAAACTTGCTTTATAAATGTTTGTGGATTGTTGTCTTAGATTTTTGCTCTGTGCTAGGGATTTGAGTTGTTATAGACATATACTGCTTAGATTCTTATCTAGGATGATTATTTGTTAGTTTCTGAACTCTAGAGATAGATTTAGAGCTGACATCTACTTGGGTATCAGAGCTTAATGCCTCTGTTTGGTTGTGTTATACTGAGAGATCATTAATGCGATTACATAGTTGTCTTATGTGTTATTGATGAGGTATAGAGATCATTTCCTTGGTGATACAGTCGGTCTCTCAATTTGGGTTAGAAATGATTTAGGGTTGTGAGTGATGTGTAGTGACATTGATGAGTATTGTTAGGTTGAATGTAATTGGTCAGTAGATTTAAGTCTGTGATGAGTAGATTATATGCAAGATTGATAAGTTCTTCCTTAGTTTTTACTTTTGTTTACATTTATTTTCTGTTGATAACATTTTCTTTACAAATCCATTTATCCCCAAACTCATAAACGAGAGATTTGTCGAACGACAATTCAATAACCAATCTCTATGGACACGATATATTTCCCAGATAAATATTCCTAAAACTTTTGTTGCTTGCCGCTACACTGCTCCAACACTTGCAATTGTTTCAATCTCCACCCTTTATATCATAACTGTTTAATCCAATAAATGACCATGATCCTCTCTTCTGTAACTGATTCTCCTCTTCAATCTCCTATATAACAAAAGCTCCAACTTCAATCTCTGGTGAATGCACTATTTTCTTCGCTTTCACTCAACCCCACTTCTCTTCCCTACCAACAACTTCACTTTGACTCTCTTTGCAACTCCACAAAACTAAACACACCATTTTCTTCAATTTCACTCATCTTCTTCATCCACCGATCGTTCTCCATTTCCTCTATCTTCATCTCTCACTACAACTTCCATCAACATAGAACAAACAACAACAATTATGCATCCCTGAACTTCAGATTCTTCTACAATAACATTCAACCACCTGCAAACGCAACATCACGACAAAGAGCCTTCCGTCTTCACCTATATTTTCACATACGCAGCAAGAGCACTGAGTTTATTTCTCAGCCGCATTCATTTGGCATTTCGTAAGAAATTCGCAACAATAACTTCTCAACATTCAGAAATTAGAGAAAAAAAGGAAAGACCGAGTAGAAGAAGAGGATAAAGAAGATTGAATTGTGAGAAGTGAATTCGTACCTTAATCGTTGGAACCTCCTCTATGGCCTTCCTTATTATTGTCTTCAATTGTTACATCAAAATCTACCGGAACGAGCCCTAGTTTCGTAGGTTGGTAAATCTGAAACTACTTCGTTCTTCGTCTCATTACGTATCTTTTGTCACCGTGAAATATAGCATAGCATTGTAACACCCGCTAATTTAATTAATTATTTAATTAAATTATTTTCAAATTATTTGTTGAAATGTGTGAAACATTGTTATATGTTTCTAAGTTGTTATTTGGTTGATTATTTTAGTTGATTAATATTAGCAATAATATTAGAAAGTATAGAATATTAGTAGAATATTAGTTGAACCTATTTTGATGGTTATAAGTAGTAATAGGTGGGGTGTGTAAGTTGAGACCATTAGGAATAATAATATTATTATTAAGTTTAGTTATAATAATAAAAATTTAGGTTAATTAGAAAAATAAGGAAGCCCTGGAGTAGTACGTGAGAAGTTACAAAGAAGAGGAATCAGAAAAGAGGAAAAGCTAGGTCGATCAGAAAATTGTAGAGCGACCTTCAATCCGAGGTAAGGGTGCGGTTCTGACTCTATAATGGGAATTATGATTAATAGTATGTAGGAATTGGGTTGGCGTAACTTCGTTGTGCGTATGTTGTTGTTATTTCTGAAATTGTCTGTTATCATGTTGTTATCATATTATGGATGTTCCTGAGTTGTTCGCAGAATTAACTATCTGTTGTTGGAAATTATAATATTGTTGATATAGTTGTTATGTTGCTATGTCGATGTAATACTATGTTATATCATATTTTTGTGAAAATACTATTAATGGAAGGAAGATTTGGAGAATTTCATGTTGGAATCATTAAGCCTGTGAAGAGCTGCGTGAGAAACTGTCCGTACCGGGGGGTACAAGTATTGTGCCGGATAGCACAAGTGAAGGAACGTTCCGAGGGGCACACAAGCCTGTCGACCGGCATAGTTTGGAGAGGAGTGTGCCAAGCGGCACAACTCCATGGAGAGAGAAATAGTTTCCTCTAGTGTTGTGTCGAGGGGTACACTTGGGTGACAGGGGCACACCCTAAATGTCTATATTTTGTTTTCATTTGCATGCTCTGTTCATATGTGCTTGTTACCGTATCCTATTAATTGGTTAATAGCAGAAATTAAGTACACAAATTATAGGACGGGCTTATATAGCAGAGTAATGAAACAGATGATTAGATTGGATTATATAATTAGTAAGTATTTAGCAGGATGACCTTAACAGTAGTAGTAGGCTAGTAATAACAAAAAGACCTCTATAAATTAAAATAGCAGTACAAGTAAATTAGTGTCAGGAAATAATAGCCTCATTGATTCAACTAAAAATGATTGGTCAGTGGAATATTTCAGTGGAATTAAATTAATAAGACTTGGTCGATAATGGTATCAATATGTATAATAGTTGTTGTGATATTGTTGTTTTTAATCGTTGAAGTTGCAGGTGGTGATGAATCATCTTGTATTGCCTCTATAATTGGCAATTATTGACTTGTAGGCTTATGGCAATGTTGTTATATGTTGTTGTTGTTGTTTGTTGTTGCTTTTAATCATGTTGTCGCATACATAGCATATCAAGTTGGCCTAGATTGGCAAATATAAAGTTGAAGGCTTGTGCCTTATTGCTGCCTCTATTAATTGGCAAGATTATTAAGTTTGGAGTTTTGCTCCTTTGAAACCACATGCATGTGCATAAAAATGAGTCGCATTCCATGTTGCACGTTGAGCTGTTGCAATGATGAATTAGTTGTGATATTATGTTGATGACTTGGTTGTAATGGATGTCGTTAAAAGATATGAAGCGGTGATTTTGTATGATCTAATTCTAATATATTATTTATCGTACATCCAATTATATTGTTTGATATCTCACCCTTTATGTTTGAATGTTATCCCTATGTTGGTAACATGCAGGTAATCCAGAGTGAAGGAAGTTTACCTTCAGTAGTTCGAGTCAGTGTCATCGCTCTGATACGTAACACTCGGGGGATGAACGCTTGTTGTTTTATCGTTGTTATTACTTTAGTTGTTGAATTTTAAGTTGATTTCGTTAAGTACTTGTTGTTTTGAAGTTATTTTCAGTTGGACAAATATGTTATGTCATTTGAGTTGAAAAGTGTGATTTTGCTGCATAATTATAAATGTTGTTTTATTTTATAAGACTAATTTATGTTACTATCGGTTCAACTGAGTTTTAAGTGTTATGTATCTATGTTACATGCGATTAAATATCGTTGTTATAAGTTGTAAGTGTAGCATCCTATTTGTTTGTTAGAAATTTTGTAATTCTGATTTTAATAATACTCGCTGGGTAGAAATGGGGTGTTATCGGAGCAGGTCGGTCCTTCTAACCAAGTTGTTAAGTCAGTAGAGTAGTGTGACAGTTGAACATTGTCGATGTGTTGTTTCTTAGTACGTGTGTACGACACACTGTCGGTACTTTTTTGCTTTTCCAATCAATCATATGCAGGAGTTGGTTTGATGATAAGTGGGGGAAAAGCTTTGCTTCTCGGATATGTTCTGGTTGTAATATGTTAGTTCAGTATGTTATTAATTACGACAGTGCAAATATTATTGAAGTTTTGTTGTTTCTCGAATTCGAAGGTCACATGGATTAAGGATTTTGTTTGTTAATCAAGTTAGAACGTCTTGAGGGAGGGTGATCAGACATTATAGATGTTTACTTCTCGAAGGATGAGGAGCAACGTAACAGTTGTTGATATACGAGTAGAGTGTAAATCACTGATGTTTCTGAAGGTGATAGCTAAGTAACAAGGATAATTTTTAGAAGATGGAATTTAGAAAGTTGCGATATTTCAGCGTTTCTGGTGGACTGTGAAGTTGTCGGTTTGAGTAGCCCTTACATAAGATGTCGATGTTTGAACGGTGATAGAGTGACAGATTACTATAGACCTTGTCGTTGGATCCTTGTGAGTGATTGTAAAAGTTGTTGATGTTGTTGGAATGTTTTGAATCATGAGTCTGAGTCAGAAATGCAAGGAGATGAGTATGATTTCAAGAATGGTAGGTGTTGGTACTGGTACAAAGAAATTTTGTTCTGATGTTATTGTAAGGTGTGTATTATTATGACGCTGCATGACATCAGTGTTCGCATTTTTTGATAACTTTGGAAATTCATATCTTGTGATCTGAGTATCAGATTGATGTTCTGTTTAAACCTATGAGGAGATAGAAATATATTATATCCTATAAAAGTGTTTTCGAATATGGTAGATGTATTCCTATATGGAGGGACTCTGAAGTCAGTTACAAAACTAGAGGCTTTTTGGGTATAAATGGTTATTATCGCAGTTGTTCGAGATGAAGTCAAGCGTAATATATTGTTGGTGAATAAGTTGAGAAATGAGATGTTTAGTATTAAAAAGGAAGTGAAAGTATTGGGGAAGCGTATAGAGATGCAACTTATGATGATTAACAATGATTATAATGAAGATGTCCTTTTAAAGGAATATGCTTTCAAAAGGAATTATTGTCGTGTTTATGATGCCAAGGTAGTGGCGTGTGTAAGAGAAGAATTTGAGAGGTTTTATCACAAAAACAGTATGAAAACGCATTGTTGAGATTTCAATTGGAACGAGACGACATGTAATGTACTTGTATAGTAGTGATTCTTGAGTTGGAGAATACTTAAGCTTCGTGTGAGGCTAAGTGAGTGTAGCATGGACCGTGTAATATGTTAAGCGTTGGTGCTCATCGACCAGATTGAATAGGAGGGAAATTGTGGGAGTATTTGTAAAGCTCATTGGAGATTATTGGGTTATGGTGCTTTAGGTGACTTGAGTACAAGTTCTAAAGGACACTATTATAGTTTGATAATGATAGTTTATACTCCATTATAGTTGTCGGCTATCTATTGACAAATTGTGGAACTAATCATCCTTAATCTCTTGTTTATAGTAGACGAGATCGTGTTGGATGGTATATAATTGTCTTGCTATCTTAATGGTATGTAAAGTGATTTATGTTATATCATGAGGATAGTCGCTCACCAGTTTGTGTGAAGTAATAGAGGAGTGGCTAGGAAAGATTTGAGACGTATTGAATAATTCAGAGTAGCGAGTTTATATGCGTGCTAACTCTAGCAACCGGCTTTCTTTTTAAAAAAAGTTGCCACTATTAGTTTTTATCCTAGGGAAGGGAACCTAATAGAAAACCCTAGTTCGTAGACAGAGATTCTAGGTTACGGACTCAATTAGAAGAAAGGAATGTGTTAGACACCTTTCATCTACCTTGTTCACAAGGATATTAAGCTCTAGGTTTAGGTTTGGGGTAAACTAGATTTTAAGTTTTAAATAGAAAGAAAAGTGTCCTAGTTTTTTAATAGGGGAACTCGCTACGATTTTTGATCGTATGCCTACGTATCCTCTTATGAGGAATCAGAGTCTCAATTCGTAGTTCGTATGGGTTGGTGTCTTTTGGGAGTTTGTAAACATACTTTGAATCACTTCGCACTCGGTCAGGAGTAGTGATTGCGGAGATTTTGACTGAGAACACAATAAGCCAAAATTAGTTTGAAACCCATTTGCAAAAAAGACTGTTGATTAGCTTAGTTTTATTCGCGAAAATAGTTTGAGATTGGTTTGTGTTTTTTAATAATATTAATTGCGAAAATCTTGATTAATGCATGATAAAAAAGATTTAATGTGATATGCGTGAAAATAATATGTACATGAGTTTGAATAAAAATTATTTATATGTTAATTTATAAATAATAATATTTACATATAATAATTAATAATATATAATAATTAATAATATATAATAATTAATAATATATAATAATTAATAATATATAATAATTAATAATATATAATAATTAATAATATATAATAATTAATAATATATAAAAATTAATAATAACAATAATTATAATTATTATAAAAATATAATATAATAATAATAAGAAAAATAAAATTAAAATAATTATAAAAATGTAAAATATAAATAATTACCAGGGGGTGCAGCTTCTAAAGGGTAAGTAAAACAGGGGGTGTTAAAATTAGGTTAGGTTAGGCCCAAAGTGGTTCAGACAAAAGGGGGGTGCAAAACGTTTGAGCTTTTAGTAATCCGTTGGAAGTGGGGTATGAATAGCAATTGAGTTGGGCCCAACGCATTTTTGAAAGGGTCTGGTTGGTTGTATGTTGCGAGGTGCACGGATCTTACGATGAACCTGGCCTCACGGCCGTTTGATCTATATCATTCGGATGATAACGAGAGAGTATGATTATTACCATGGGCGTGGTGCATTGGATCTTATCAGTAATACCAAGCTTTTTTTTCTTAATTCATTTTTATTCCTTTGTTCTGGCTTACAGCCCGTCGTCTTCTCAACTTCCTCTCTCTCTCTCTCTCGCCGTTCACTCTTACAAACCCTTCATCTTCCTCTTTACCACCCTAGGTCGAAAACCCCCTACGGCAGCGCGATGCCTCGAGCCCAAATCCCCTCAAGATATTACAAGAACAAGGAAACGAAAGCTAAGAAAATTTACCCTCGGCGACTTCGTTGTTCCGGTTTTCTAAGCTTTTCTGGTTTGGTACTAAGCTCGTCTTCCTCTTTTTCTTTATGCAGGTTCCAGTGAGTTAGAGGCGGTGGTGCAAGTCAATGGTGATTAGGGTTTCAGAAGTTGAACCCTAATCACCCTCACTTTGCTTCTTTGACGACGACTTCTTCAACCATTCGCAATTTGGTATAAGCCTCGTTTTCGAATCTCTCTCTCTTTCTCCGTCTCAGCCCCCCATGTTCTTCTTCTGTTCAAAAAGGTCGTCGTCTCCCTTGTTCTTGTTTCTGCAAACGACCCTTGTAAACGAAAAAATCCCCCCTCCTCAATCTCTGTAAAATATCCCCGTTTATATAGTTTAGTTCTTTTAGGGTTTTAGATTTCAGTTAGAAATTGTTTTGATTTAGGGATTTAAGGATTGTAATTAATTGAACATTGATTGTAATTGGATTCGTTTAGATTTGATTTGAATCTCGTTTGTATCATTTTCCAGATTTGCATTGTAATAGAAGATTTCTGGGCTTTTGTAATGATTCTGAATATTTTATTTCCATTGTAACTGATTTGATTAAATTTGCTGGAGATTTAATTTGTTATGTAGATTGGCATTTGACTTAGTTTTTAATTTCTACAGTAAGGGTTATTTTGTAAAACGTGCGTGAATCCTTGGTTAATCTACACAATTTCGTTTTTAGGCAATTAGGGCCAGCTTTTTTTTACAGCAACAAAGAGAAATTGGGCCAGCCATATGTACTTTCCTTTTTAATGTCTAACGATTACTGTAACCCAAAAATGCTACATCAAATAACAAACAAATTTTTTTATTCCCTTGGGCCTTGCGCTGCTATACTGCTTGGGCCTAAATCTTCTTTTTAAAACATTTGATCCAAAAAGAAATTTTCATAACAAACATTCCCTTAATACATTATATAAGTAATATTTAACCTAACATTTTTTTTAAAAGAGATAGAACATTATTATAAAAACAGAATTTATCAGCATCACGTTCTCTTAAATGATTTTTCCTTAAAAATAAAACAATAACAATTTTTTTTCTCTTTAATAATAATACTTTTTCCAAAGACAACATATGGATCAATTAAAAGCCTAATGGGCTTAGTTAAAATTTGATTCCCCCCTCCCCCCGCCTTTTCTAATAACTACTGTTCAATAATTAAGAACTTAATAGTTACTCGAATATTTTTATTTTCGAATTGCATGGGCCCTTTGAAATTCTGGTGTATGCCAGTCTTCAGATGTTGCACTCAATGTCTAAACATCTGATAAGACATAATACATACACTGCAAGGTAGATACCCAATTTTTGTGATTCAGTATAACAGAAGCATAGAGGTTGCCATATCTGCAGTTCTCGAACAAATGGCTTTGGTTTGTAAACTATCCATTCATAGCCTGATGTCTCAACATTGGTTGCAACATCATCTATCACATACCATGAAGCAAACAAACCCCTTAGTTCTGTTTATCATGCACACAAACCAGCAGGATATCCATTCATCTCTTTTGACATCATCTGTAATATTCACACAGTTTTATCCAAGCTGTACCAGATACACTTTGAAGGTGCAGAGGATAGATCACACGATGTACCTAGTTCTGTCCATGATCAACAGAGAACAAGCAACCTTCACAGTTCTGTTTCTCCTGCACAGATATCAGCATGATGCCTTAACATGTTCTGAGACATCATCTGTTTCAACATTACAGTTTTACCTTGTTGTATAACAGACAGAATTATAAAGTATTGAAGGTAAAAACACAAATCAGTTGTTGACCCAGTTCGGTGTAATACACCTACTCTGGGGGCATACCAAGCCAGGAAGAAGATCCACTATTAGCAATATTAATTCAGGACTAAACTTCACAAGTTCCCATCCTTCACTTAATCATCTACCCAGTGCAACCTATACCTAGGAACTCCTAGATAGAAACCTACCAGTTTCCATTCCTATTGTCGCAACAACAGAAGTCTTACTCCTACTCAAGAAGCAGTGCCCTCCCACTTGGTTTCCTACATTACAGTGAATATGAAGTAATGCAGAAATACTTAGACTTGCTTCACAGCTTCATCCAAGAACACTCAAACTCTTACCTACAGGTTTCGAGTTACATACATGGTAACCTTGCCACAGACCGACAGGTTTACCTAAAAACACCTTCTAATGTTACATTGTGTGTATGTGCCAACCCTAGGTTACAATCTGCTATTTATAACCTATTACCTAACTCAGCAAGTTTTTCTCCTTGCTGTTACAACTCAGCAGCAATCTTCTCCTATAATCAAGGTCTTCAATCTTCTAGTTCCTAAAATATCTCCATATTTAGAAACAGTATTTTCTTCAAATATTCTGATTGATTCTTGATTGATCTTCAGATTCTCCACAAGAAACGCCACATATATTCTCAGAGTATTTAAGTACCAGAACTGTAACTGAATTATCAATTCTGTTGTCGTGATGTCAAGTCAGATGTCATGACATTACATCTAACATGTTTTCCTAGATGTTGAACTTTTTCAATACAACAAATAACCTAGATCACTTAGAATAGTTAGGTTATAAGTCACAGCTGTTACAAGCATTCAACATATAGCATAGTTACTTAAACAGTACTTAGTTTCAGGCGCAATGTCACATGCTGATGTTGTGACATCTTACATAACATGTTGGTCCAGATGTTGAACTTCTTCAACACCACATATTAAAACAACAGAGGGGATCTGGGTAAACTTGCTTTCTTATTTGTTTTATAAATGAAGCCAACTCTCCAGCCAGGGCACTTACACCCTTGGCCAACATGCCTCGCAAACATTCACGGATACACAAGTCTTTCTGATTTAGAAAGCCCCGCTCTCCTGGATTTAAAATACACCCCTAGTCTTGGACAAAGATAGGCCATCAGATATTGATGTACCATCTTTAATTAAATATTTCTTCTATTTAAATCTTAAGAAATAAAATCATCGGGGTAGCACAAATTTGGGGTACGACACTAACGTTGCAAAGTGAAAGATTGAGAATATCAAGTGAACAATGATTTTATAATGGATGTTAAAGAAAGTCTGAAACTTGATTGAAACTTATAAATCATATAGTTGATGGAAATTTTAATCAGGACAATGTTGTAAGATGGATGATCAGAGTTCTGCAGCTGAAGCTTGATGTGGTACAGTTGCTATGCTTGTACGACTCATTAGAAGTGAAGGACTAAATATCAGAAGCCTATGGAAATGATATGTATTTATCTACATGTTTGATTTGGTGGATTGTTGATATAGGAATGATGTTCCAGGGTACTGTGTTTTTTCATAAATATTTGTTGATTTTATAAGGATATTAATGTGGTTGTTGGTTGATGGTGAGTTGGGTGTGTATTTGTTGAGTTATATTTTTAAGTTGATGTTATAATGATTTTGTTCCCGTCGTCGTGATGTTGTTGTTGGTTACCGAAAATGATGGATAATACCCCATAATATAACAGAGTTGATTATGTTGGCTATGTTGATGTCACTATAAGGGTAATACGACGATGTGAATAGAGTTGTTGATATTTTGTTGATAATTGACATATATATATATATATATATATATATATATATATATATATATATATATATATATATATATATATATATATATATATATATATATATATATATATATATATATATATATATATATATATATATATATATATATATATATATATATATATATATATATATATAATTATTTAATTTATTTATTTTCGAATTATTTGTTGAAATGTGTGAAACATTGTTATATATTGCTAAGTTTTTATTTGGTTGATTATTTTAGTTGATTAATATTAGCAATAATATTAGAAAGCATAGAATAATAGTAGAATATTAGTTGAACCTATTTTGATGGTTAGAAGTAGTAATAGGTGGGGTATGTAAGTTAAACCCATTAGGAATAATAGTATTATTATTAGGTTTAGTTATAATAATAAGAAATTAGGTTAATTAGAAAAGTAAGGAAGCCTTGGAGAAGTACGTGAGAAGTTACAGAGAAGAGGAATAGGAAAAGAGGCAAAGTTAGGTCGATCGGAAAATTGAAGAGCAACCTTCAATCTGAGGTAAGGGTGAGGTTCTGACTCTATAATGGGAATTGTGATTAATAGTATGTAAGAATTGAGTTGGTGTAACATCGTTGTGCTTATGTTGTTGTTATTTCCGAAATTGTCTGTTATCATGTTGTTATCATATTGCGGATGTTCCTGAATTGTTCGCAAAATTAACTATTTGTTGTTGGAAATTATGATATTGTTGATATAGTTGTTATGTTGCTATGTCGATGTAATACTGTGTTGTATCATGTTGTTATGAAAATACTGTTAATCAAAGGAAGATTTGGAGAATTTTGTGTTGGAATCAGTAAGCTTGTGAAGAGCTGCGAGAGAAACTGTCCGTGTCGGGGGCACAAGTGTTGTGCCGGACAGCACAAGTGAAGGAACGTGGCGAGGGGCATACAATCCTACCGACCGGCATTGTATGGAGAGGAGTGTGCCGAGCGGCACAACTCTATGGTGAGCGGCATAGTTTCCTCTATTATTGTGCCGAGGGGAACACTAGGGTGACGGGGGGCACACCCTAAATGTCTATATTCTATTTTCCTTTGCTTTCTCTGTTCTTGTGTCCCTGTTACCTTATCCTATTAATTGGTTAATAGAAGAAATTAAGTACACAAATCGTAGGATTGACTTATATAGAAGAGTAACGAAATAGATTATTAGATTGGATTATATAATTAGTAAGTATTTAGCAGGATGACCTTAACAGTAGTAGTAGGCTAGTAATAACAGATAGACCTCTATACAATAAAATAACAGTACAAGTAAATTAGTGTCAGGAAATAATAGCCTCATTGATTCAACTAAAAATGATTGGTCAGTGGAATATTTCAGTGGAATTAAATTAATAGGAATTGGTCGATAATGGTATCGGTATGTGTAATACGGTGGGAGCACCGACTGTTATACTGGTTTTGCATTTGTGTTCGCAAATATTGCGGTAAGCAAGAGTCGCCATCGAATTTTCTTTTATCCAACAAAGGAAAAGGTGAAAAGAACAAAAAAATACCTTTCAGGAGTTTTCTGAGTAAGGGGGGTAGATTATGGAAAGGGAAGGTGTTAGCACCCTTTCCATCTATAGTTTTCTATGGGCTCTTAGATGCTTAGCTCATTTTGAAATACCTTGTGCTTTGTGTATTTTGAAAAGTATTTTTGAAAGCACCTTAGTGTGGTGAACTTTGTAATGTTTCTCGGAATGGTAGAGAACGTATACAAAGTATTTGAAAATGTTTTTGAAAGAAGTTTTGTGTAAGTGTAAAATTAAAAATTGTTTGAGCATAGCATCTAGGAACTATCTACTTTTACTCGAAAGGGTTGTTCTTTTCCTCTTTTCCTTTAGACAGTGTTATCCTACCATTAATGAGTAGGTAGCCCTAATCGTTGGATGTTTGAGGGACATTCGAAGGGACGTTTATACAGTCACAAAGGAAACTGGGCAAGAAACTTTAGTAACTATCCTAGGGTTTTTAAGATCATACCGATGCAACATTGAGAGGGTCATCGAGGGACTTATGATCTTTAAACCGGAGGGTAGCCACTAAAATCTCTCACGTTTCAAGAGATGTGACTATTTTTCCAAAGGCAACTATAGTGGGGTGCCCTAGAGGTGTACATGTGCAATTGTGTTGTATTCAGTTTTTTTGTCTTTGCCTTAGGTTTGCTAGCGTTTTGTTTGTTATTCTTGTCATACAATCCTAGTTAGCATGCATCTAAACAGTTAATAATTTGCAGTAATTAAAAGTGCGGAAATGTAAATCTAACTATTACAAGGCTTCGGGAAGAGGGATTATTACATGTCCAAACTTTGGGGGGAAATAAAGAAAATAGTAGAGTAAAAGTCCTAATTATAGTCTATTACATCCAGTAGGCAGTTACAAAAATATGACAGTAAAATACGAAAGGTAATAACGCGCGCGAATTGAAAGTACGTCTAAAAATCCTAAGGTATAAGAAAAAGATCTTTTGGTTGTTTTTGTTTTTTTTATTAAGAAAAATGATAAATTGAATAAAATATAATTAATCAATTAAAAGAAAATAAAAATTATTAATTAAAATTAATTCTAAACTAACTTAATTTTTTTTTTGAGTTTTTATTATGAAAAGAAATTAAAATCTAAGTCTACTTAATTTTAATTTTAATAAAGTGTTAAGGTAATTAATTAATTAATTTTCAAAATAATTTAATTAAGAAAAAAATAAACTAACCTAAATTTGTTATGATTTTTATCTGATTGTATAAAAAATGTTTTTTTGAAATTAATAAACTAAATAAAGAATAAAATAAAATAAATAAATGGGCTTGGTGTCAATCAGCAAGCAGGGGAGGTATGAATTGCAAAACTAGATCCAGGCCCATTACACCAGCGCTGGATCCAATGAGGGCAGACTCAAGAGGGTGCAACATGAGCCCATGGGTTTGGCGCCTTGGATCAGATCTGTACAGATCTAATGGCGGGAATTGAAGAGTGTATGGTAGGCATACTGAGGACTGTTATGTTGGATCTACAAGTGTTATATTAGAAAAATAAAATTGTAAGACCTGGGTAACAAACCCAGGTCCTTCCCTTCATACACGTCCCCTCCTACCAACTGAGTCATCTAGTCAATCGTTTGTATAAACAACAAAACAACAATATATATGAAACAAGGTCAAAAATTTATTTGAATAAAAAATGTGCACGCTGACTGAATGGACCAATAGGGGAGAGACGCGTATGCTGCCGGAGTCAGCCCACCGGAGTCAACTCTCTAGTGGGCTCAAATGCTAACCTGCAAAAATAACAAAAATCAAGGATTTAAACCTGCCCTACCCCCCTTAAAATCTTCCCCTGATTCCAAATCTGCAACTATTTTGGCCTGAATCGTCCTGGATTAGGAGTTACGAAGCTTCCCGTTTGTGATGCCCTAATAATAGCATCACACGATTCAGACCTCAAAAACCTCATGCTAAATGTCACACATGCTCTAATAGACATGCTAAACACAAACCAAACCATCAAAAGTATCAATACTACATAAAATTACAGTTTCAAATGTGGCAAACCTTGCTTGACCGGTGATGCACGATCCGACTATTTGAGGATGCTATGAGCTTTAAAAATGGCAGGGATAGGCTCCTGGTATTACCAGGAACGTGATGGAGCCTTTGAATTGGATCAAAAGAAATTGGAAATGTGTTTTTGGATTTTACAACTTTGTGAATTTTTTTGAAATTTTTTATGGTGGTTTCAGGGCAATTTGTGTGTGTCCAATGCTTGCAGCAATGTTGTATATTTATAGGAGATGGAGAAGGAAATGAGATAAGAAAAGAATCATGGCATTAAGGCTATGTTTTAAAGCCATGATCACATATTTGAAAAAATGCCATAAGTGAAGATTCTTTCCATGTTGAGACTTGAGTGAACCTGGACATGTTTTGCACGAAATATGAGCCTCAAAGCTGACCCAACACACTAGCCCACATGTCCAAAACATTAACCTATTATTTTATGCATTTATTTTGTATTTATTTAATTTTAAATTAAACAAAAATAAAAATAAATGCAAATAAAATCAAAGGCATGAAAAAATGGATTTAGAGGTCCTTCATAAGGTCATGAGAGTGTTTGAACCTCAAAAAGTTAGGCCATTAACCTAAAAGTTCAAATTTTCCCAATACATAATTTTTGAATTTTCTAAAATTTTCCCAAATTGGGAAAGCCATAACTTGTTCAATTTTTATCTCTTGGAGACGATCTATGACTTTTTAGAAATCCCAAGATGTCTTATACAAACTATATGTTGACCATTTTTGCATTTGGAGAAAATATCTTAATGTAAAAGGTCTTGGCAAAAAGTGTCCTTTGTTGACTTTCTGAAAATGACTTGTAACGTTTGAGCTTGTATCTTTCAAATGGTGCATCTCTTGAACTTGAGGATAAAAGAGAAGTTGTAGGGAATTTGATTCTCTTCAAGATGGGATTTGGTTGGGGCAAAATAGATGAAGCATATGAATGCTATGCATGGTCAAAGTTCAGTTGACTTTTCCTATAGAAACCCTAATTTTTAGCAATTCTTGACTTCTGATAAATTAAGAGCACTCCTTGAGGAATCATGATCAACCCTTGATCAAATGATGAATATCACTTCAAAATGTTGATGTTGACAAAAACTCTTGAAGTTTGACTGTGTGTGGGCCACAATTGACTTTTGACCTAGCACAGTTAATTTTCAAACATTTGAGTAGTTGACTGAGCAAACTTGTTGTGCAAGGCATGAAACTTGGCATGGAAAATCCTGAGGATATATTAGAACTATGGAAAACACTTGATTTCTTTGGAGCTCAAACATCTTGGTGAAAAGTGAAACCCTAGTTGAAGGTTCATTGCTTAGGAGAAGAATTTTTCTGATCAATTCTTGGTCAACCTTGAGCAATTGAAGACCTCAATGAGCATGTCTTGAGTAAAAATGGGAGGGAAAATTTTGGGGTACAACAATATGTATATAAGTTGATATGGTATTGTTGTTTTTAATCGTCGAAGTTGCAGGTTATGATGAATCATGTTGTATTGCCTCTATAATTGGAAATTATTGAGTCATAGGCTTATGCCAATCTTGTTATATGTTGTTGTTTGTTGTTGCTTTTAATCATGTTGTCGCATACATAGCATATCAAGTTGGCCTGGATTGGAAAATATAAAGTTGAAGGCTTATGCCTTGTTTCTGCCTCTATCAAATGGCAAGATTATTAAGTTGGGAGTTTTTCTCCATTGGTACCACATGCATGTGCATAAAAATGAGTCGCATTCCATGTTGCATGTTGAGCTGTTTCAATGATGAATTAGTTGTGATATTATGTTGATGACTTGGTTGTAATGGATTTCGTTAAAATATATGAAGTGGTGATTTTGTATGATCTAATTCTAATATATTATTTATCGTACATCTAATTATATTGTTTGATAGCTCACCTCTTCTGTTTGAATGTTACCCCTATGTTGGTAACATGCAGGTAATCTAAAGTGAAGGTGGTTTACCTTCAGTAGTTTGATTTGGTGTTATTGCTCTAATACGTAACAGTCGGGGGGGATGAACGCTTATTGCTTTATTACCGTTTTTACTTCTGTTGCTGAATTTTAAGTTGATTTTTGTTAAGTACTGGTTGTTTTGAAGTTGTTTCAGTTGGATAAAAATGTTACATTCTTTTTAAGTCGAATAATATAATTACGTTGCGCAGTTATGAAAGTTGTTGGTTTCAAAAGATTAAATTATGTTGTTGTTGCTTCATCCGAGTTTAATGTGTTATATATCTATGGTGAATGCCGTTATTTTAAGTTGAAATTGTAGCATCCTGATCTGGTTGTCAAAAATTTTATAACTCTGATTTTTATAATAATTTTCGGGTAGAATCGGGGTGTTACAAGCATCATGAGCATTAACCCTAACTTTTTGTTTTGGAACTGTTAACCATCATCGTGTAATTTAGCTTTGAGGCTTCTAAGTTTTTGTTTATGAGTTATGGAGTAAAAATCAAAGGAAGACAAAGATGAAGGGGAGGTAAACGGTGTGGATACAATGGTGTATTTGATTGGCTGCAATGAAAGGAGAAGAGGAATGTTAGTGGCTTGTGAGAGACAAGTAGAAGATATTCAGTCGTCACTTCTCTTAACCCTATTCAAACTACATCAAACTACAAAATGCCATCAATTCCTAAATCTTTTTCTTTTTCTTTTTTTATTCAATTAACTGAAAATAAATCAGAAATTGATGAGAATTTGGGTTGTTGTTTGTGGTTCGGGCCTGAAGCATTGGGCTTTCCTTCTACACTCCCTGAAGATCCAATGCACCACCTTACTTTTTTTTGTTTAATTTTCATTTTGTTCTTAATTTCTAACAATTAATTGTGATGTTTTCTTTCATGATTTTAGGATGAAATTTTGTATGGATATTAATATGATACTCCTTGACATAGTGATATTTTTTTTATAATTTTTCTATTAGCTTAGGAATTAATTGAATTAATGTTTGGTACATGATTAGAATTAGGATTTTAACGCGTTCTTGTTGATTTCGTATCCTTGATTCAATTTCCTTTGGCGTGAGGAGTGGCTTAACGGTAGGCTCTGATCACTGAATGATACCTTGTTATTTTTGACGCATTTGTTCATTGTGTAAGGTACATTTTGGTGCTTTCGATCATGTAACGTAACAGGTTATTATGCGATGTAATATATCATATAATATATTGTCCGGATGCATGTAATATTTTGTGATGCTTTGTGTAGGAACTTCTGATTACGTGTTACACTCACAACATGTGTGTGTTTTTATCTTAGTTTGATATCATTTCTAACTTTGTTTGTTTCTTGGTGAAGCTTGCTCAACGCGTACTCTTCGCTTCTCCATTGCTTTCGTCCTCTTCCAACGATCCGCTTGCTTTTGGTAGTCGCCACTACTGCTTTTACATTATTTCACACTTTATCGCATTTCTTTACTGCTTTCCTTACCATGAGAAGTAAGATAGAGATGTATGACGGGTTGTCCATTGTTGATCATGTTAGGAACCCCTCTGGTTTGTTTAATGACCTGTTTAGGGCAATTCCACATTGTGTGCATCATGTGCTATATGTGTTTATTTAAAACCCTACCTTTGAAGTATGTATTCTGCACATGTGTTTACATTTGTGCCTGCATTATTCCCTCATCCCCCATGGAAGTCCTCAAAAGGAGGTGGGCAGAAACGGTTAGCAATCAACCCCCACAATTTCGTTTGTGTCATCCTTAGCTCGTGACGCACCACAACGCTTTAGAATTATACAGATCTTGTGTATCGAGTTGTCAGGTGGAAAAGGGTTTTGCAACCAATCCCCCACACTTTGTCAGGATTTCGCATTGGCCAATGCAGACACCCTGTGATTATTCATATTATCTTCGGTCTCCTACCTCGATCTTTTATATCTTGGTTAGGTGTCTAGTCGCTTTGGATATCATGTTTTTATTTTATATTCTATTCCCGCTTGTTTGCTTCAGGTGATCCGCTCCCCTTAGCTAAAGAATTTCTCTTCTTTTATATTTCACTCCCGCTTGTTCGTCTCGGGTGATCCGCTCCCCTTGACTAAATCATTTCACTTCTTTTCTTTACCATTTAATGTGTGTGCTCTTTCGAGCTCGTTTACTCACTCGCTTTCTATACCATGTTCCGTTAGGATGTGCTTATTCCTTTATGATGCAAGTTAGACCTTAGGTTGCAATCCATGCATGCTAACATTAGGTAAACTTTTCCCTTATGTAAATCTAAACCATAGGACCACCATTGTATGATAACATTAGGATTATAAATAGGATAATCTCCCGTAGACTCTTCTCTTTCTCTTTTTTATATGCATTAAAACTAAAACTTTCTTTTTTTAGCAAATCATAAAGTATCTTAATCACACTTAAACCCTTTTTTCAAGGTAAAAAAATAAAAACCAATTAAGCATGGCATCTTGCCTTGAGGGCGTAACTCAAAATCGTTTTCACAAGGGTTCGTCACCCATAAAAAGCATAAAACAAATAAAAACATGTAAGCTGAACTATAATGCTCTGATTCCTCGAAAGGGATACGTATGCAACAGGTCGTTGGGCCTAACCGAGCAAAATTCGTAAATACTTCCTTCTTTTCCATGCATTTCTTTCGCGTGGATTATTACTCAATAGTAAGCATTAGACATAGATTAAACACACCCATAAGATAAATAACAAGAGTGAATACCGTAGAGTACTACGAGCGTGTAAGGTGCTAATACCTTCCCCTTCTGTAAGAGACTCCCTTACCCGATCTCTTGGTCGCAAGACCGTGAGTTCTCCCTTCTCAGGTTTTCTCAATGTTCTCGTTTCCCTTAATGTGGGATAAAAGACGTTCAATGGTGACTTCATTATTTGATGATTTTCAGCTGGTTGTTTCATGGGGGTCTCCCAAATGAGAGCAGTGTTGACTACCTCAGAAACTACGGTCAGATAGAAGTAGATAGTTTCTTCCTTATCTGATCTTGAAAGGATCGGTGGTTGAGGTAATTCCCGTGTGAGATGGAGGATGGTGGGCTCGCACTCCTCGGTCCATTCAAATACGGCCTATTTATGGAGAAGTTTGAAAAAGGGGAGCGCGTGTTGGACAAACTTTGCCATGAAATGGGAAAATGATGTGAGCATTCCATTTAAAGTTTGGATTTATTTTTTCGTGTTCGAGGTCACAAGCTCAAAAAATGCTCGACATTTGTCGGGGTTGGCTTTGATTCCTTGTTCTGTTAAGTAGAAGTCAAGGATCTTGCCAGCTCATACACCGAAGGTGTATGTTTTCAAGTTGAATCGCATTCTGCATTTCCTTGCTTGGTCAAAGACCTTCCTGAGGTGGAGCGCATGGTTGGATTCTTCTTGGGATTTCATAGTCATGTCTTCCATGTAGACTTTCGAGCATGTTTCTGATCTCTCCTTGGAAGACCTTGTTCATCATGCCCTGGTAGGTAGCACTTGCATTCTTCAAGCTGAAGGGCATTGCGTTGTAGTAATAATTGTCCGATTTGGTCATGAAGGCCGTGTATTTTTTTATATGTCTTTACCATGGGGATTTGGTTGTATCCCAAATATGTGTCCATGAAGGACAATAGTTTAAAACCTGTAGAATTGTCAGCTAATTTATCTATGCTGGGGAAGGGATAAGCGCCTTTAGGGCAAGCTACATTATATTTTTTAGCGAGGACTACATTGGACAACCAGATTGTGTACTGGGCTTCACAGATAAAATTTTGCATATAGGATGTCTTTGAAAGCCTGCTCGGCAGCCTCGATTTTCCAGAAACTGCCTGCACCTACACTGAGCAACTGCCTTAAGGGAACGACCTATCGTCAGATGATGGAAAGTTATCTTCAGGTCTAAGTCAAGCATCTCTGCTGTGCTCTAGACGAACGAGTTTGCATTCTTCGTCAAGCACGCCTTCAGCTATCTCTTTTCTAAGTTAGGGATGTCAGCACTGATCTTGACTCCTTTGGAGGGGTCGCTGCCTAGGAGAGCAATTTCAAATTCCCCGTCTATAATTGGTCACATAGGATCTACATGTTCTCTAATGCTCGCTAACAAGGACGAGCCTTCTACGTCAAGCATGGGCTTTTTCCCCTTCTTCTTCTCTCTGAGGTCCTCCTTTGTAAATCGAATGTCCAGGTCGATTGTGTCGACATGGGGCAGAGACTTTGGCTCTCCATAATTGTCGGAGAGAGAGGGTCTATTAGCCGCCCTGGGTTGAGTGCTGATGGAGCTCAAGCCTTTAACAGTTGCTTCAATACATCTCCTGGCAGTCTGAGTGTCCCCGTGCAAGGTGGCAACGAGGTCGTCGGTAGTGTAGTACTTCATTTTGAGATGCACCATGGAGGGCACTGCTATTAGTTCGTCCAAGGTAGGCCTTCGAAAGATGTACTAATATAATGGCGTGCAGTCTACTACGAAGAACTGGGTCTTGATGGACCTGACCATCTCCCCTACCCCGAAAGTAACGATCAGTTCGACATATCCCCAAGGTTTGGTGGTAGAGCCATTGAATCCCTGGAGATCAGAGCCCACATATGGGGTTAGGTGTGTCTCATTCAGTTGCAAGATGGTGAACGGCTGGGAATACATTATAACGATCGAGTTGCTTTGGTTGACTAGGATACGTATGGCATCTAAGTTTGCCATGCAAGCTCATACGAGTAACATAATGCTAGAGTTTGGGGATCCTCTGGTTAACTTCTCCCGATAGAATGGGATGGGGAAGAAGCCTCCTTTGAACTTGTCGAGGGGGGCACTCATGTCAGATTTAGCCTCTATTAACTGCTCAAATCTTCTCTTCATTGAGCCTACTATGCATTTGTTGAATCCACCGCCCAAAATAACCATTACTTCTGGGAATGACTCCTAAAGGCTGTGTGGTGAGAAGTACAATGGGACCTTCTCCATGTCGAGGAAATAAAAATCTTTCGACCTCGTGATGCTCATAGCAACATGCATGAGAGCTTTGTCTAGGGAGGCTTATGTTTCTTTGACCTGTTTGGATTCGGGAGCATCTTCCCAGGGAGATTCCTTCTTTCTGTATTGTTTGAGATGCCCGTCTCAGATGAGGATCTCAATGGAATCCTTGAGGTGGATGCGTTCTTCCATCGTATTCTCGTGACTTTTATAAAACCGATAATACTTGATTTTGTATGTCCATGGCTTGGACAGTGTTTGTAGGGGAAAGCGAAACCCAAGTTGCTTAAATTCTGCATTTGCACAGTCGGTCAGAATCTTCTCGCGCGAGGCATTGAGAGAAATATAGTCATGGAAGCGACCAACTGGCCCCTTGTAGTCTTGAGACTCCTGGGGCTTGTCTTTCCTTTTCTTTTCTCCCCCTCGACGAGATATCGAGGGTTCATCATTCTTCGAGACCTTCATATTATCTTTATCCCTCGAGTCGCGTGCTTTTTTAGTGGCCTCTTTCTCCTCGTACTAGATGTATGCTTGTGCTTTATGAAGGAGATCATTCAGAGTGGTTAGTGATTCGATGTGAACTTCCTTGACAAAGTCACTACAGGGACAGAGCCTGCGCTCGAGGAGATATTTTTTATGTCTTCGATCATGGAGACTTGTACGGCTTCCTGGTTAAAATTTTCAATATATGCTGGGAGGGACTCATCCCTCCCTTGGATGCTTGCCTCCAGAGACGCTTCTGAATTTGGATGTCGGCGAGATGCCTTAAAGTGTTTGGAAAGTTGTCTTCCTAGGTTCTTCCACAATTTGATGGACTCGTCGGGAAGGATCTTGTACCATGCCATGTGTGATATGGTGGGAGAACTGACTTGAAGCTTTTGTGTTTGATCGCAAATGTTGTCGTTAGCAAGAGTCGCTATCGACTTTTCTTTTATCCAAAAATGAAAGGTGAAAAAGCACAGGAAAGACCTTTGAGATTATTTCTTGAGTTCGGGGGGTAGATTATGAAAAGGGAAGGTATTAGCACCCTTTTCATCCATGGTTTTCCATGGGCTCTTAGTTACTTGCTAGATCACTTGCTTTTGTTTGAAATTATGCTTTGTGTGGCTTTTGAAAGTATTTTGCAAAGAGGCTATTGTTTAGGCAATCTTTGTAATGATTCTCGTTCGTAAGAATGTATACAAAGATGTTTGATCTTTTAAAAATGTTTTCAAGTTTGTAAGATGTTTGAGAGTGTAGGTGTTTGTTTTTTAAAATAGCAAGGATGTTTGTTTTGAAATTGAGAAAGTAATTAGGAGCATTCTACCTACTCAAAAGTCTTTCTTGTTCATTTTTCTTTTCCTTTGACATTGTTATCTTACCATTGATTTGGTAAGTAACCCTATCTTTGGATGTAAACGGGACGGGCGTGGGTCATCGTATAACCATGATTAGCAATGTTGCAAGGTATCTTATCATTTTCTTTAAGGGACTAAGATCATTTGAAAGTCAACTTAGATAGCGTCATCGAGGGACTATGATCTTGTATTTAGCTTGTTTTTGCTAAGATACCTCACATGCGTAATATGGCCATTTTTGTAAAGGCAACCAAGTGGATTTACCTTAGGGAGTGCTTGTGTGCAAGTGTATTGTTTTCATGCTTGATTTTGTCTTGGATTAAGGTTTTCTAAGTATTGATTTTAGTCTTTCCATACAAACCCTAATTACTAACATGTTATATATAAAGCGATAAATTGCGGAATTTTAAAGTTACTACGCTATTACAATACTTGTGGGAGGGTATACAAATTCATGAATGAGGATTGCAAGAATATAAACCTAGCTAATCTATTACAACCATATTGAATTGGTATAAATGTACAAGAATTTAAATGAATATAATGTACAAAATGAATAAATGTACAAAAATGTGAAATGTAAAGTAAATGAATATTTGTTTGGATTTTTTAGGAAAAGGAAAATTGTTTTAGCCTAATTAATTAAGGGGGAAAATAATTAATTAACATAATAAAGAGTAAACCCTAAATTTACTAAGAAAAAGATTTTTAAACAAAACCCTAAATTTATTAATTAAAAATAAAAGAAATTAAGTTTTATAAGAAAAGTAGTTTTGGTATTTTTGTCTTGAAAATAATTTATATTATTAAAAAATATTTTTGGTCTTTTTTATATTAAAATAATATATTTTAATTGGTGTAAATAATAACCTAGTTTTAAATTAAATTTACAAGACTAGTTAGTAAAAATAAATAAAGTATAGTTTAATAAAAATATTTTTTGTGAGAAAAATAAAATAAACTAAGTCAAAATATAAAACCTATTATTTTTTTGGATTTTTTGTGATTTTTCTAATATTAGAAAATATATTGAGAAAATAAAAATAAGAAAAATAAAATAAACTGGGCCAGGCGCGCAAATAGTCCACAGGGGGGGGGGGGGGTTAGAAAACAAAAACAAAATAGAGGCCCAAAGATGGAGCCCAGCGCCTGCAAAAAAGGTCAGAAAAAGCAAAATAAAATGTGAAAAAACACAAAAGGGTACCACTAGGGCTCGAACCCAGGTCCCAAAGATTACAGGTGCGCGCTTCTACCACTGGGATGGCTATACATTCGTTAACATAAGCAAATCAATAAATATATGATACAAAATGCGCCCTTTTTACTTGATCTTCAACCTCCATCCAGATCAATTGTAACTTGTTCATTTCTCATCTAAAATGAAAAACTGTAAACATGAAACTTGTAGCAAATTTCCTCACGGTTTCAAAAATGTAAAGCATTAAAACTATAGATCAAAGACAAGCATGAATTTTATTGGCCCTAATCTGAACCCTAAAAATCTCATAAACTTCAAACTTAAAATTCTCTAAGCTCAAGCAAAATTAATGGAAATTATGAACATGGTTAGCTTTAGTGATATCTACATGTTTTGTTCATAAAAAAATCATTGATGATTCTGGTATGAGAAGTTCCAAAGTTAGAAAACTTACCTTGCAAGAGGGCATCGGGTTTGAAGTTTGAGCAGCTTTCAAGGAGTTCCAAATGGTTGGGTTAGCTTCCTCAAGTTCCCAGGAAGCTAATGGAATGCTTAGATTGAGCTGAAAGGGCCTGAGGAGTTCTGGAGAAGTCCAAGTGCAAAGCTATGTTTTTGAAAATGGAGGATGGTAGTAATTGTGTTACCGTTCTATAACAGGGTGTGGGATCAGTTCTAAATGATGTTTAGAAGCTTTAGAAACAAAAAGGCTTGAAAACGCACAAGGGAGTTATGAGTTTCAAGTTTTTTGGTCAGTTTGTGTGAAAATGGAGGTATGATATGTGATTCTGAGTTCTAGTTGTTTTCAGGGCATGAGCATTCGTGTCTTTGTGGCAAATAGTTTGTCTTGTATAAGCAAAAGGATTGGAGTACATTGGCAAGTCAGAAGTACCAATTTCAAGCTTTTGGCTAGGTTACTTGATTTTGAAGAAAAGAGGGAAACAAGTTTCAAGAGGAGGTACAAGTATGGGCTGGGTGATTATAAGTATATAAACCATTTCTCATGAGTTATAGGACTTGTTTGATCATAAGAGAACAAGTGCAAGGCTCAAGAACAAGTTTTGTACAAAAAGTCACTTTATCAAAATGGCAATGTAACCTTTCTTCCAAAAATGGATATAAAGTATGTCCATGCATTGAATTATTGAAATGAGACCTCTAAAATCTGTGCAAGCCATTAATTATGGAGTTCCTAATAAGTTTGAGGCCTACAAAGTAGAGTTTATGCAGCATAGTTTGAATTTTGAACTTGGTTCATCACAAAATGACTTGTAATTCAAGTGATAAAACCCTAACTTCATCTCTTCGATTCTCCCTATTCAAGAATGATCTCAAGGAGTTATTTGACATTTTGTAAAGCTTGCAATGTTCTCTACAAACCATCTTTGAATTTATTTTGAATATTCCCCTTGGAACTATATGAAAAAGTGCCATGAAGTTGGGTCAAAATCCTGACCAAATTAGGGCAAAATTTCACTAAGTGTTTTGTTTCATGACCACATGTTCTTAAAATTATAACTTGAGATCTAAGAACTTTTGGAAGAAGTTGTGTGAAGAAAAGTTGTATATTTCATGGAGATATACAACTTTCATGTTTGAAGTTTCTCTTGAATCATCTTGCATCATGGTGAAAAATTTGTTCAAAGTTGTGAAAACATGAAATTTCCAACACTTAGAAAAATTTCTAAGTTTAGAAATTTTGACTTTTCAAAATGAAATCTTGACTTTTTGATTTATTGATGAAGAATTTTCATATTTTGACATGTTTTAATGAATTATGATCTTTGGCATTTGAATTTGACCAAAAAGTCAAAGTTTGACTTTTCAGTATACAATTGACTTTTGATCAGTTGACTGAAAATTCATCTGTTAATTCTTTGAAGTTGAGCAATGTTTTGAGCAATGTCATTAGGTAAAAATTATGCAATTGGACTCTTCAGATCATTCCTTAAACCAATTTATCATTTGCTAGGTCAAAAATCAGAAATTGCCCTTTCCCAGTCAAAACCCTAATTTTAACCATTTTGCCCTTTTGGAGATTTGATCAAATTTCTTGAAGAATTGTGGTCCAAACTTGATCAAAGGATACATATGAGTTTAAAATGTTTATGTGGATCAAAAACTATGAAGTTTGATTGTAAATTGGCCATAGTTGACTTTTTCCCCAATACAACTGATTTTTAGGTCAACTGTTCAATTGACTGAGCAAAAGTGTGATTCAAAGCTTGAAACTTGACATGAGTGATCTTAGGGTTCATAATGATCCATGAAAGTCATATGAAGCATTGAAAGTTCAATTATCCTTATGCAACCTCAAACCCTAATTTTGGTCATCAATGCTTAAGGAGGTGTCTTGAGTTGATCAAACCCTAGTGCAGTCTTAAGCCCAAGGAGATCTTGTGAGAAAATTCTTGATAAGTGAGAGGGAAAATTTTGGGGTACAACAGCTGCCCCTGTTCAATCTTCTTAAGTCTAAAGAGTTAGATTGGCGAGTTTTTCCATTCGTGACTCGAAGGTGGAAGATGATTGGACACTAGAGTGCCCAGAAATTTGCACTCGGTGATGTAATGGTTGAGGGAATGGGCTTAAAGATGCCATTTGGAAGGATGATAGAAATTTGTTGGAGATGGGCTTGTAGATGCCATCCAGAAATGATTGTTGAACCATGTCTGTAAGCTAAAACTGAATGAGTATCAGAATGGCGTCCGTGTCTAGAGTGTATCTGAACTGTATCTGAAAGTTAAATCTGAATGAGTATCAGGATGGCATCCGTGCCTGGAGCATATATGAACTATATCTGAATGTTGAATCTGAATGAGTATCAGGATGGCATCCGTGTCTGAAGCGTATCTGAACTGTATCTGAAAGTTGAATCTGAATGAGTATCAGAATGGCGTCCGTGTTTAGAGCATATCTGAAATGTATCTGAAGGTTGAATCTGAATAAGTATCAGAATTGCGTCCGTGTCTGGAGCGTATCTGAATTGTATCTGAAATTTGAATCTGAATGAGTATTAGAATGGCGTCCGTGTCTAGAGCGTATCTGAATTGTATCTGAAAGTTAAATCTGAATGAGTATCATAATGGTGTCTGTATCTGGAGCGTATCTGAACTGTATCTGAAGGTTGAATCTGAATGAGTATTAGAATGGCGTCCGTGTCTGGAGCGTATCTAAACGGTATCTGAAAGTTGAATCTGAATGAGTATCAGATTGGCGTCCGTGTCTGGAGCGTATCTGAACTGTATCTGAAGGTTGAATCTGAATGAGTAGCAGAATGGTATTCGTGCCTGGAGTGTATCTGAATTGTATCTGAATGTTGAATCTGAATGAGTTTCAGGATGGCATCCGTGTCTGGAGCGTCTCTGAACTGTATCTAAAAAGCCTTTGAACATTGTTAATGGTAGTTGTTGATTAACCTTAACCTGAAAAGGGTAAAATGTTAGCTAATATGCAATGTCATGTTGTATGAAATGCAAGGTATAATGCATTCGTGTTATCAATGTTCATGATATATGGATGTAATGTATGCGTATGTAAGCTAATCTGCTGCACTGCTGTTGGATTGGGGAAAATAAATCCTTGACTGCTGCTAAGGATATGTAAGTCTTCATATTGTGAAGTTTAAGTGTTGATGAATTTCCGCTTAGAGAAATAAACCATGTTGTAAGGGAAACGTGGTGTACTGCTTGCAAAATCCTGTTGGGGAATCCAGAGAAATTGAATGACTTCTACTAGGGATTGATAACTGGAAGCTTTGTTTCGATGGGGATTAAATTGCACACTGCAGGGGATTTATGGAAATAACTTAGAGATATTTCTCTATCTCTTAAAGCCAACAATGATTGTCTTTCTATTTTGCTTATTTGTAAACAGTAATTATGTTCAAATGCATATGCTCAAAAATAAATCATTGGACGTTTTTGTAAACAAAACACAAGAGTAAAGAAAAAACAGGTACTTTTACACTTTCAAAGGGATATCTTTGTATTGACTTTGAGTAAGTACTTTTGTACAATGAGACAAACATTCTAGTAAGAGAATTCCGTCATAAAAAATGAAAATTTTGATACAAAGAAAAGATAGCTATGTGCAATAATCCCAAGGGGTTCCCATTCTGCTATAGCTTTCGTGTCTCTGATCATCTTGTCTGTTTGTTGCCTTGTCTGAAGTTGATTAGATTGATCAGAACCTCTGAGTTTGTCAGGTTGTCCATAAGGTGATCCAATGAGATATAATCATACGCTTTAATTTCCTAACTTTTTTCTGGACCGCCCTTTCGGGTTTTCAGTCCATCGGGATACCTTTTTTTGCCCAAGCTGCCTTTCGGGTTTTCAGCTTGCCGGGTGTACAAATTTTTTTATTTTATCCCTAATTTTTGCCTGAACCTTTTTGGTTAGCCGGGATTCCCTTTTTTTTCCTAGGTGTGTCAACCTAGCGGGTCTCTTATGCATAGTATCTTTTGACTATGTCTGCGTTCGCAGGGTGCGGCAGGTCGTTTCCATTCATGGTGGTCAAGATCATTGCTCCACCAGAGAATATGCTTTTCATTACAAACGGTCCTTCTTATGTAGGATTCCATTTGCCCCTGGAATCACCTTGCGACAGTATGATACGTTTGATCACCAGATCCCTGACTTGATATACTTGGCGTCTGACCTTTTTGTTGAAAACCTTGATCATCCGTTTTTGATACATTTGATCATGACAGACAGTAGTAAGCCTTTTCTCATCAATCAAGTTTAGTTGATCAAGTCGAGTCTGGATCCAATTATCTTCATTCAGCCCTGCATCCTTCATAATTCTTAGAGAGGGGATCTGGACCTCAATAGGCAAGACAGCCTCCATACCGTAAACCAGAGAGTAGAGTGTTGCCCCGGTTGATGTGCGTGATGTGGTACGATACCCGTGGAGAGAGAATGGTAGCATCTCATGCCATTCTTTTTATGTGACTGTCATTTTTTGTATGATCTTTTTAATGTTCTTATTTGTGGCTTCGACAACACCATTCATTTTCGGCCAGTAAGGGGAAGAATTGTGATGCTGGATCTTGAACTGCTCGCATAGGGTGGTGATCATAGTGTTATTTAGATTCGTAAAAAACGAAAATTTTGATACAAAGAAAAGATAGCTATGTGAAATAATCCCAAGGGTTCCCATTCTGCTATAGCTTTCATGTCTCCGAGCATCTTGTCTGTTTGTTTCCTTGTCCTAAGTTGATTAGATTGATCATAACCTCTGAGTTTGTCAGGTTGTCCGTAAGGTGATCCAACGAGATATAGTCATACGCTTTAATTCCCTAACTTTTTCCTGGACCGCCCTTTCGGGTTTTCAGTCCACCGGGATACCTTTTTTTGCCCAAGCCACCCTTTCTGGTTTTCAGCTTGTCGGGTGTAAAATTTTTTTTGTTTTATCCCTAATTTTTTCCCGAACCTTTTTGGTTAGCCGGGATGCCCTTGTTTTTCCTAGGTGTGTCAACCTAGAGGGTCTCTTATGTGTAGTATCTTTTGACTGTGTCTGCATTCGCAGGGTGCGGTAGGTCGTTTCCATTCATGGTGGTCAAGATCATTGCTCCACCAGAGAATATGCTTTTTATTACAAACGGTCCTTCTTATGTAGGATTCCATTTGCCCTTGGGATCACCTTGCGGTAGTATGATACGTTTGATCACCAGATCCCCGACTTGATATACTTGGCGTCTGACCTTTTTGTTGAAAGCCTTGATCATCCGTTTTTGATACATTTGACCTAGACAGACAATAGTAAGCCTTTTCTCATCAATCAAGTTTAGTTGATCAAGTTGAGTATGGATCCAATTATCTTCATTCAGCCCTGCATCCTTCATAATTCTTAGAGAGGGGATATGGACCTCAATAGGCAAGACAGACTCCATACCGTAAACCAGAGGTAGGGTGTTACCCCGATTGATGTGCGTGATGTGGTACGATACTCGTGGAGAGAGAATGGTAGAATCGTATGCCAGTCTTTGTATGTGACTGTCATTTTCTGTATGATCTTTTTAATGTTCTTATTTGCAGCTTCGGCAACACCATTCATTTTCGGCCGGTAAGGGGAAGAATTGTGATGCTGGATGTTGAACTACTCGCATAGGGCGATGATCATAGTGTTATTTAGATTCGTACCATTGTCTGTAATGATCCTCTCTATGGTACCGTACCGGTAGATGAGATTCTGTTTAATGAACCGGGCTACAACATTTTTGGTGACGGAAGCGAAGGAGGCTGCCTCAACCAACTTTGTAAAATAGCCAATTGCCACTAAGATGAAGCGGTGTCCATTAGAGGCGGTTGGCTTGATTTCCCCAATCATATCGATGCCCCACATAGCAAAGGGCCAAGGAGCCGTCAAGACATTCAGAGGGATCGGGGGTACGCGCACCTTGTCAGCATAGATCTGACACTTATGGCAGGTTCGAGAGTGTTGATAGCAGTCTACTTCTATGGTAGACCAGTAATAGCCTGCCCATAGGATCTTCTTTGCCATCGTATGCCCACTGGAATGGGTGCCAAAAGTGCCTTCATGTAACTCTGCCATGATCCTTTCTGCTTCAACCTTGTCTACGCACCAGAGTAACAGAGTCATGGTTGAGTTTGTAGAGAATGTCATTACTAAGGAAGAACTTAGAAGAGAATCTCCTTAAGAACTTCTTGTTATTGACTGAAGCTCCTTCCGGATATTCTTGAGCCTCGAGATACCTCTTGACATCGTGAAACCAAGGTTGGTTCACTACTTCTTCAGTATTAATCTCGTGATAGTGAGTTGGTTCCTCCATTTGTTCAATGGTGATCTGAGGAGCCTCGTTATCCCATTTAAGTTTAAACATGGATGACATTGTGGCTAGTGCGTCTGCTAGCTGATTTTCTTTTCGCGGGAAATGCTTGAAGGTAATCTTCTCAAAATGTGGGAGCAATGTCAGCACATATTCTTTGTAAGGGATAAGGTTAGGGTGTTTGGTCTCCCATTCCCCTTTGATTTGGATGATAACCAAAGCTGAATCTCTGAATACATTTAAGAACTTGATCCCCAAGTCTATGGCATCTTTGAGACCAAATATGCACGCTTCGTATTCCGCCATGTTGTTTGTGCAATTGAAGCAGAGTCTTGCAGTAAAGGGAGTATGACACCCTTCAGGAGATAAGAGTACAACACCAATACCATTGTCGAGTGCGTTAGATGCCCCATCAAAAACCAGGGTCCATCGGGATCCTTGTTCAGGTCTGTCATATGGTCTGAATTCTTCACAATTGTTTACCATCATGATGTCTTCATCCGGAAATTCAAACTTCATGGACTGATAATCTTCCACAAATTGGTGAGCAAGGTGATCAGCTAGTACACTGCCCTTTATTGCCTTTTGGGTAGTATATTGTATGTCATATTCTGTCAGGATCATCTCCCATCTCGCTATTCTCCCAAAAAGGGCGGGTTTCTCGAAGATCTATTTTATTGGATCCATTTTAGATATCAACAAGGTAGTATGGGTCAGCATATACTATCTTAGCCAGCGAGCAGCCCATGCCAGAGCGTAACAAGTTTTCTCGAGCAGTTAATATCTTCTTTCATAGTCGGTAAACTTTTTGCTCAGGTAATAAATAGCGCGCTCTTTTCGGCCAGACTCGTCATACTGCCCCAGCACACACCCCATTGAATTTTCCAAAACAATTAGATACATAATCAATGGTCTTCCCTCGAATGGTGGCATCAGAACATGAGGCTCATGTAAGTATTCTTTGATCTTGTCGAAAGTGGTTTGGCACTCATCATTCCATTTGACTACTTGATCTTTCTTCAGTAATTTGAAAATCGGTTCACAAGTAGCTGTCAAGTGAGAAATGAATCTGGAAATGTAGTTTAAACGTCCCGAGAATCCTCTGACTTCCTTCTCAGGACGAGGAGTAGGCATCTCTTGTATCGCTTTCACCTTGGCAGGATCTACTTCAATACCTTTATTTCTGACGACAAAGCCTAGAAGTTTTCCAGACCTTACTCTAAACGTGCATTTATTTGGGTTCAACCTCAGCTTGTACTTTTTTAGTCTCTCAAACAGTTTTTGTAAATGATCAAGATGCTCTTCTTCTTATTGAGATCTAGCTATCATGTCGTCCATATAGACCTCTATTTCGTGATGTATCATGTCATGAAATAGAGCTACCATGGCACGCTGATAGGTTGCCCCAACATTCTTCAGTCTGAATGGCATAACCTTGTAGCAGAATATGCCCCACTGGGTGACAAAGGTTGTCTTCTCCATGTCCTCATGTGCCATTTTGATTTGGTTGTAGCCTGAGAAACTGTACATGAAGGAAACACTTTGTGTTGTGCCGTATTGTCAACTAGAATATCAATGTGGGGAAGTGGGAAATCATCCTTAGGGCTTGCCCTATTCAAATCTCTGTAGTCCACACACATTCGCACTTTGCCGTCTTTTTTGGGCACGGGAACAACATTGGCAACCCATTATGGATAGGAGGTGACGGCCAAGAATCCACTGTTGAATTGTTTCATGACTTCTTCTTTAATCTTCTCTGACATCTGGTCGCATACGATTGACCTTTTGTTTTACTGGTGGACAAACTTCTTTTGTTGGTAGACGATGTACCACGATATCTGCATCAAGTCCTGGAATGTCTTCATATGACCAGGTAAAGATCTCAACATACTCGTGTAGCAACTGAATTAGACGCTCTTTGACACTGTGTTCCAGATTGGCACCCACCTTGACTTCTCTTTTGTCTTCTTCGGTACCTAGGTTGATAGTATCCACTGGCTCCTCGTGGGGTTGAATGGTTATCTCTTCTTGTTGTAGTAATCTGGCAAGTTCCCCTGGTACTTCACAATCTTCCTCACCTTCATCTTCGGCTTGGTAGATTAGATTTTCAGAGTCACAAAAGGCCATAGCAGAACCGTTACCCATGGGATCCCGAATGGATGTAGACTTGCATTGTGAGTGTGAGTGTGTGTAAGAGTATAACTATCTTTGAAAGAAATAAAAATGTAAAAATAAAAACAATGAGCACAAAGTTTGTATGCAAAAACATCCATGATTCATTGATGTCATATGGAAATGAGATAATAACCCTTACAAATGGACCATTATGCCTCGGGTAAGACACAAGGTTTTAAGATTCTGAATTGTTTTAATATTACAGATCCAACAAAATATAAAGACTAATTACTGTGGGATAAAAGTGATCGGGACAAAATCTCTAGCCTCCCAGTTGCTTAGCCCTCCACTGACAGTTGGGAAGATCCAATCCTCTAGGTTGCAGCCATCTTCATCATCCTCTACCGTATTGACTTCATAGTTGATGATCTTCAGGGGTGGTCCTCCAGCACGAGCACGACGTACAGTCTTCTGAGCACCTGAAGTGAAACCCAGGCCAAACTTGTCATACTTGTATAAGATATCTGGGAGTTGTCCCCAAATAGTGCACCCACCTTCTTCTATCACTGCTTTTGCATCCTTCAAAGACGACATCTTGAGTGGAGGCCTTGTGATCTTGGGAACTTGAGACACGACCTTGGTTACTGCCACATCTTGCGGGACTTCTTCAAATTGCTAGAATAGAGTTTCAATAAATTCACCATCTAATTCCACATATTTGAAGGAATTGAGATGGCTGATCATATACTCTTCTTCTCCATGAACGGTGATGATTTTCCCTTGAATTGGATATTTCAGCATTTGGTGCAGCGTAGAGGTAATAGCGCCAGCATTGTGTATCCATGGACGGCCTAATAAGCAGGAATATGAAGGGAGAATATCCGTTACATAAAAAAGTTGAATCAAATGTTTGGGTTCTAACCTTTATGGGGATATCCACTTCCCCATGCACCATCCTTTTTTAGCCGTCAAAGGCCATCACTACTATGTTGCTTGGTTTCAACATTAATCCCTCAGAGTCAAGCCTATCAAGGGCCTTTTTAGGCAACACATTCAGAGACGAGCCAGTGTCCACCAAAACATGAGCCAAGGTTGTGCCCCTGCATTCAACTGAGACATACAATGCCTCATTATGCTTCCTCCCTCTTGGCGTTAAATCAGCATCCGAAAAACCTAGACAATTATCTGCAGTTAAGCTGGCTACACAGTCTTGGAACTGATCGGCAGATGTTTCTTGGGGTACATGGGCAGTTTTCAGGAATTTTACCAAGACTTTTGCATGAGCCTCGGAACATAGTAATAAAGCCAGCATGGAAATTTTTTATGGAGTTTGCCCCAGTTGCTCGACTACATTATAGTCGCTTCTTTTTATGATCTTTAGAATTTCCTCCATCTCTTTTCGGGAGGTCTCAGGGATAGCCAATGATTGTACCTTCATCCGGACAGGCTCAATCAGAATACAGTTACCTCGAGTTTCAGTTGACTCAGTAGCAAGAATGTCAGTAGGAGTGATAACAGGGATTGTAACAGTTTTGTCAGTTGGAGTACTAGAAGAGATGATTGTAGGACTGAGAATAACCTTTGGAGGAGAAACAACAACAGGAATGATTACGGGTCCAGAAATTGCTTTTGGGGGAGCAATTTATGGAGAGACTATCCTTCCGCTTCGAGTAATCTTGTTAGTCCCTGCAATATTACTGATATCAGAGTCAACTTTCTCAGAACTTGAATCTTCGGCAGCTGGCCAATCTTGCTTGATACTGTGGTAGTAGACATCCCCTCCATAATTCCATGGTACGGTTTTGTATGACGAATACGGGATTTGTCCAGGCATTGTAATTATCAAAGGAGCTACTTTTGGAACTGATGTAGTTCTAACGGGTCTTTTGGTGGAGACCCTGGAAGAATTTTCAGAAATGGTTACGATGGAAACATCATTATAAGAAACAGTTGGAATAGAAGTATTCTTGAACAAAATTTCTTTGTTGTCTATTAGGCACTGAACGCCTGCTTTTAACAAAGGACAACTGGTTGGTGAGGAAAAACAGGAATAACAACTTTCATCACAGCCTGGGAATACACCAGCATTCAACAAGTTCTTTTTGATAGTCAGGAGTGGGGTCATAAGTTCATCAATTGAATTAACAAACATATCTTCCTCAATGGCGTTAGCATTATGGCCGTGCTTGGGCATAGGGGCAAAAATGACATTGGGCTTTTCTGGCGCATCGAATTCAATATCTTTGGCTTCAAGGAGGTATTGTACTTTGTTCTTCAGAGCCCAACAGTTGTTAGTGTCATGGCCGGGACTCTTAGAATGGTATGCACAGCGGGCATTAGGATGATAGTGAGGAGAGGTTGTGTTAGGATTCTTTGGAGCTTCTTTCAAAGTCACTAGGTTGGATCTTAACAAATGTGGCAATACTTGAGATAGTGTCATATTAATTCGAGTGAATTGTCTGACTGGTCTTTCCATTCTTGGTTGGTTATTTCTTTGCTGATCAGGTGCAGGTTTAGGAATCATGACAGCCCCCACCATTGGACGGAGTTCAGCCCTATCATGATTTCTCTGAGGATATACAACAACAACTTCTTTCTTTCCAGTGAATGGTTTCCTTACAGCAGCAGAGGATGCATCTTTTTGAATCTTTCCATTCTTTATCCCGACTTCTACCCTTTCTCCGGTCAATATCAGTTCGATAAAACCTGCCGATGAACTCCCAATTAAGTGATTAAAGAAGGGACCAAACAAGGTGCCCAAAAACATGTCTACCAACTCTCTTTCAAATAGTGGAGGTTGAACTCTTCCGGCTAAGTCCCTCCATTTTTCGTGTAGTCCTTGAAGCCTTCACTTGAAACCATGGCCATACTCTGGAGTTGAGTACGGGTAGGCGCAAGATCAGCATTGTATTAGTATTGTTTGTAAAAGGCGGCGGCCAAATCTTCCCAGTTATGAACATTGGCTCTTTCTAACAAATAAAACCAATCAAGTTGAGTTCCAAACAGACTGTCTTGGAAGAAGTGTACCCATAAATCTGTATCAGCGGTATGGGGCTGGATTTTACTCACATAGGACCGGAGATGCATTTTGGGGCATGAAACTCTGTCATACTTGGCGAACACAGGTGCTTTGAATTTTGGAGGAATGACAATCCCTGATACTAATCCCAACTCTTCAAAGTCCAATCCAGGCACTTTTTGGATTTCCATTACGCTCAACCGCTCTTCTAGATGCTTATACTTGTCGTCGGCTGGAGGGTATTGTTCTTCAGAATAGTCTTCTTCTTCCTCTTCCTCTTCTGATTCTGACTGGACAACTGTTTCTTTGCCTTTCCCATCTTGATTGTCTTTCTCACTAGATGTCATTGCAAAGTCTAGGGTCCTTCTTGTCTGCCCTTGGAATCTTCTTCCAATGTTTAGAACTCCGGTTATCTTCTTCGTCTTTTTCTTTTTCTCTTCAACCAGCAAAGTCTTCAAATCTTCTTGTCCTTTGGCTAGAGTTAAGAACATATGTTGAAACTATTCATTCTGAGCTTGGAGGTCCGTCACCGTTTGCTCGAGATCCATCTTACTGAAATAAACAGTAGAAAGATGAGGAGACTTGTTGCAAGAAACCTGCTTATGTTATGATGAATGGTAAATGCATATGCAATGATTTCAAGGATTTTAAAGATTCAAATTTGTTTTAGACAAAAAGGAAACACACGTTATATTAATAAATTAGAGTTTGAGTACATCAATGCCTTTTTGGGTAAAACAAATACAAAAACTCTAAGATAAAAAGGTAGTACGCATCCTCTTTGGTGCGATGTAGGCATTCAGGTTCCTCTCCTCATGAAGTAGTCTAGTGAGTTCCAAAACCTTCTTATCACTTGCATAGAATTGGGCTTCGAAAGCATCTCGCTCCCCCTTGAGTTGTATCCAATCTCTTGGTAAGTCTTCAAGAGAGGTGGGCATGTCAGGATATAGGATAGTGTATGGAACATCTCCTTCCATGACAGGCTCAATGATTACCGGGATAATGGAGGGGTAAGGCATCATAAGATTCTGAGCACGGGTTCGTACCCATTTGAGGTAAGGCTCAAGAGGGATGGAATTATTGTGCCCCAATGTCTTTCTATCTACCTTGTTTAACATCCCAAACTCGGATAAATCTATGGAGAAGACCTTGATCATCATTGTCGTAGTCAAATACCAAACCTCGAATCAGCATCTCATGCAGGTCATCCCTTCGGGTGTAACCAAAATGTCTTAAGGCTAAGCAGGGGTTGTAGGTGATACCTCCCCTAATTCCAAGTAAAGGGACGTTAGGGAACTCTCCACAACGGTCAACAATAGTAACATTCTCTATGGATCGGGAACACCAATGGATGCCTGAATGTTTGAGCGTCATTAACCTTTGTGACCACCTTGATCCTTGCTCGTTCTTTAATACAGATTGAGGAAGATGTGAAATAAACCATCTTGCAAAGAGAGGATTACAACACATAAGAACACCTTTTTTCCTCATTGTGCGAGTGTGAAAAGAGTGTAAGATGTATCCTAACAAAGTAGGCACCAGGTTGCGAGATATGAAGATTTTGACGGCATTCACGTCTATGAGTTAGTTAGGATTTGGAAACAAAACCATCCCGTAGATGAGAAGGGCCACAATTTCCTCAAAAGCTTGCAGATCCAAAGAGTTCCAACAGTTTTGGGCTTTCTCGAACAAGAACTTCGCTAGGAAACCTTTGACACCACTCCTTGTTTCCCAATGAGCTGTGACATCAGATGAGTGCAAGTGTAGAGCTTGAGCAATCTCTTCTGGCTTTGGGTCTCTTTATATACCGTTGAAAGGTAGTTGATTGAGAATGGGAATCCTCAAGAGTCGGGAGAATTCTTCCAAAGTAGGCACAAGTTGATAATCGGGAAATGTGAAGCAAAGGTGTAAAGGATCAAAGAACTGAAAGGGCACCTTTATCATGTCCTCATTTTTGTTGGAGGTGACCAAGTTGAGTAGGCAACCATGTCTCTCGGTGAATGGAGAATTTTCTGGAATCCTTGAAGCTAGCTCCTTAAGTTATGGATGGATCCTTACAAGATTGACTTGAATAGTTTTCCTGTGAATAGAATCCATGTCCTACAAAACAGAACAAAGATAAATCCCAAGATCCTTGAAATGGTTAGTGAATGTGTATGATGTTATGATGTTCATGATGTTATGTAAAAGTATGTATATACAAACAACGCAAACAAGTCCTTAGGTCTAGGCTTGCATAGAGTCTCATAGGTAAGTACCCTCTTGAAGTTTAGTTGGCTCAAACATGTCCTAGTAATAGTAATTGGGTTCTAGGGAGCTCAATATCACTGGTTTGTTTCCTTTGTCATTGTTTCAGCACAAGCCTCTTTAATGGCGACCAAAATATCCCAAGAAACTAAACCTCAATGAGTGTAGTATCGAGTATCTACCAACTTTGGACTGCACCAAAGTCGGTCATCTCACTACGTCCTAAAGGCCAAGTTGGTCAAGTAAAGGTTCTAAAATTTCATTAGTGCTTCATGACATTACTCAGCGGTCCCGTATTCTCCTTGATTAACTCAAGGGCTACCGGTACCCACAAATATGCCGCACTAACATAGCTATTGTTTAGACCATGTCGGTATACCCCGCACAGTTTCCACAATGTATTGCTACTTACCTATAAGGTATCCCAAATCTGGGTAGAGGATTCAAACCCAAACAAAGTATCATAATGTAAAGCAACCAACTCAAACAATGTAAGCAAGTAAATATGATCTAACCCTAAGGTAACCCCACTTTTAGAATTATCCCCAACAGAGTCGCCAGTTCTGTGATACGGTGGGAGAACTGACTTGAAGGTTTTGCATTTGATCACAAATGTTGCGGTTAGCAAGAGTCGCCACCGACTTTTCTTTTATCCAAAAAAGAAAGGTGAAAAAGCACAGGAAAGACCTTTAAGATTATTTCTTGAGTTCGGGGGGTAGATTATGAAAAGGGAAGGTATTAGCACCCTTTTCATCCATGGTTTTCCATGGGCTCTTAGTTACTTGCTAAATCACTTGCTTTTGTTTGAAATTGTCTTTTGTGTGGTTTTTGAAAGTATTTTGTAAAGAGGCCATTGTTTAGGCAATCTTTGTAATGATTCTCGTCCGTAAGAATGTATACAAAGATGTTTGATCTTTTGAAAATGTTTTCAAGTTTGTAAGATGTTTGAAAGCGTAGGTGTTTGTTTTTGAAAATAGCAAGGATATTTGTTTTGATGTTGAGAAAGTAATAAGGAGAATTCTACCTACTCAAAAGTCTTTCTTGTTCATTTTTCTTTTCCTTTGACATTGTTATCTTACCATTGATTTGGTAAGTAACCCTATCTTTGGATGTAAACGGGAGGGGCGTGGGTCATCGTATAACCATGATTAGCAATGTTGCAAGGTATCTTAGCATTTTATTTAAGGGACTAAGATCATTTGAAAGGCAACTTAGATAGCGTCATCGAGGGACTATGATCTTGTATTTTGCTTGTTTTTGCTAAGATACCTCACATGCGTAATATGGCTATTTTTGTAAAGGCAACCAAGTGGATTTACCCTAGGGGGTGCTTGTGTGTAAGTGTATTGTTTTCATGCTTGATTTTGTCTTGGATTAAGGTTTTCCAAGTATTGGTTTTAGTCTTTCCATACAAACCCTAATTACTAACATGTTATATATAAAGCGATAAATTGCGGAATTTTAAAGTTACTACGCTATTACAATACTTGTGGGAGGGGGTATAAAAATTCATGAATGGAGATTGCAAGAATATAAACCTAGCTAATCTATTACAACCATATTGAATTGGTATAAATGTACAAGAATTTAAATGAATATAATGTACAAAATGAATAAATGTACAAAAATGTGAAATGTAAAGTAAATAGATATTTGTTTGAATTTTTTAGGAAAAGGGAAATTGTTTTAGCCTAATTAATTAAGGGGAAAAATAATTAATTAACATAATAAAGAGTAAACCCTAAATTTACTAAGAAAAAGATTTTTAAACAAAACCCTAAATCTATTAATTAAAAATAAAAGAAATTAAGTATTATAAGAAAAGTATTTTTGGTATTTTTGTCTTTGAAAATAATTTATATTATTATAAAATATTTTTGGTCTTTTTTGTATTAAAATAATATATTTTAATTGGTGTAAATAATAACCTAGTTTTAAATTTAATTTACAAGACTAGTTAGTAAAAATAAATAAAGTATAGTTTAATAAAAATATTTTTTGTGAGAAAAATAAAATAAACTAAGTCAAAATATAAATCTATTATTTTTTTGAATTTTTTATGATTTTTCTAATATTAGAAAATAATAAAAATAAGAAAAATAAAATAAACTGGGGCCAGGGGCGCAAATAGTCCACAGGGGGGTTAGAAAAAAAAATAGAGGCCCAAAGATGGAGCTCAGCGCCTGCAAAAAAGGTTAGAAAAAGCAAAAAAAAAAGTGAAAAACACAAAAGGGTACCACTGGGGCTCGAACTCAGGTCCCAAATGTTACAGGCACGCGCTTCTACCACTGGGGTGGCTATACATCCGTTAACATAAGCAAATCAATAAATATATGATACAAAATGCGTCCTGATTACTTCATCTTCAACCTCTATCCAGACCAACTGTAACTTGTTCATTTCTCATCAAAAATGAAAAACTGTAAACATGAAACTTGTAGCAAATTTCCTCACGGTTTCAAAAATGTAAAGCATTAAAACTATAGATCAAAGACAAGCATGAATTTTATTGGCCCTAATCTGAACCCTAAAAATCTCAGAAACTTCAAACTTAAAATTCTCTAAGCTCAAGCAAAATTAATGGAAAATATGAACATGGTTAGCTTTAGGGCAATGATATCTACATGTTTTGTTCACAAATAAATCATTGATGATGCATGTATGAGAAGTTCCAAAGTTATAAAACTTACCTTGCAAGAGGGTATTGGGTTTGAAGTTTGAGCAGCTTTCAAGGAGTTCCAATGGTTGGGTTAGCTTCCTCAAGTTCCCAGGAAGCTAATGGAATACTTAGATTGAGCTGAAAGGGCCCGAGGAGTTCTAGAGAAGTCCAAGTGCAAAGCTCTATTTTTGAAAATGGAGGATGGTGTTAATGGTGTTACAGTTCTATAACAGGGTATGAGATCAGTTCTAAATGATGTTTAGAAGCTTTAGAAACAAAAAGGCTTGAAAACACACGAGGGAGTTATGAGTTTCAAGTTTTTTGATCAGTTTGTGTGAAAATGGAGGTATGATATATGATTCTTAGTTCTAGCTGTTTTCAGGGCACGAGCATTCGTGTCTTTGTTGAAAATAGTTTGTCTATGTATAAGCAAAAGGATTGGAGTACATTGGCAAGTCATAAGTACCAGTTTCAAGCTTTTGGCTAGGTTACTTGATTTTGAAGAAAAGAGGGAAACAAGTTTCAAGAGGAGGTACAAGCATGGGTTGGGTGATTGTACGTGTCTAAAACATTTCTCATGAGTTATAGGACTTGTTTGATCAGAAGAGAACAAGTGCAAGGCTCAAGAACAAGTTTTGTACAAAAAGTCGCTTTATCAAAATGGCAATGTAACATTTCTTCCAAAAATGGATATAAAGCATGTCCATGCATTGAATGCTTGAAATGAGACCTCTAACAGCAGTGCAAGTCATTAATTATGGAGTTCCTAACAAGTTTGAGGCCTGCAAAGTAGATTTTATGCAGCATAGTTTGAATTTTGAACTTGGTTCATCACAAAATGACTTGTAATTCAAGTGATAAAACCCTAACTTCATCTCTTTGATTCTCCCTATTCAAGAATGATCTCAAGGAATTCTTGGACATTTTAGAAAGCTTGCAATGTAATCTACAACCCATATTTGAATTTCTTTTGAATATTCAACTTGGAAATATATGAAAAAGTTCCATGAAGTTGGGTCAAAATCCTGACCAAATTAGGGCAAAATTTCACTAAGTGTTTTGTTTCATGACTACATGTTCTTAAAATTATAACTTGAGATCCAAGCACTTTTGGAAGAAGTTGTGTGAAGAAAAGTTGTAGATTTCATGGAGATCTACAACTTTCATGTTGGAAGTTTCTCTTGAATCATCTTACATCATGGTGAAAATTTAGTTCAAAGTTGTGAAAAACGTGAAATTTCCAACACTTAGAAAAATTTCTAAGTTTAGAAATTTTGACTTTTCAAAATGAAATCTTGACTTTTTGATTTATTGATGAAGAAGTTTCATATTTTGAAATGTTTTAATGAATTATGATCTTTGGCATTTGAATTTGACCAAAAAGTCAAACTTTGACTTTTCAGTATACAGTTGACTTTTGATCAGTTGACTGAAAATTCATCTGTTAATTCTTTGAAGTTGAGCAATGTTTTGAGCCATGCCATTAGGTCAAAATGATGCAATTGGACTATTGAGATCATGCCTTAAACCAATTGATCATTTTCTTGGTCAAAAATCAGAAAAGTCCCTTTTCCCAATCAAAACCCTAATTTTGACCATTTTGCCCTTTTGCTGATTTGATCAAATTTCTTGAGGAATTATGGTCCAAACATGATCAAATGATACATATGAGTTTAAAATGTTGATGTGGATCAAAAATTATGAAGTTTGACTGTAAATTGGCCATAGTTGACTTTTTCCCAATACAACTGATTTTTAGGTCAACTGTTCAATTGACTGAGCAAAAGTGTGATTCAAAGCTTGAAACTTGACATGAGTGATATTGGGGGTTCATAATGATCCATGAAAGTCATATGAAGCATTGAAAGTTCAATTATCCTTGTGCAACCTCAAATCCTAATTTTGGTCATCAGTGCTTAAGGAGGTGTCTTGAGCTGATCAAACCCTAGTGCAGTCTTGAGCCCAAGGAGATCTTGTGAGCAAATTCTTGATAAGTGAGAGGGAAAATTTTGGGGTACAACACCATGGCCCCTTTCCTGAGCGTTGTAGGAAAAATCCATCATCTGATTACTCCACGGACCCCTCTGTAGTCGAGCAGCGCATCAATGTTTTCGATGTGCTCTTCCGGGTCAGTGGTTGCATCATAGGTCCCCAGGTGACGGGGTTTCTCCAGACTGACATAGAGTGAGGTATCCATGATTTCTCTTGATAATGGGTCGCAGGACTCGTCCTTGTGACTTCCATCAGGAGAAAGTGATGGAGAATGGTGGTTCCTTCCTCGTCGGGGGATGTTGTCCCGTCAAGGAGATGTGCTCCTTTTTGTCTTGGGCAACGGTGAGTGGTCGCGGTCAAGCCGATTGGTCTTTGTCTTCTTGGAGATCGGGAGAATCAATCTTTATAGGGAGGTGTGCAACCTTGTTACTTAATGAGAGAAAACCTCTTATTTATCCCGTGTATGAGGACGACCACGCCTAGGTGGTGATAGACTCGAAGATTCGTGTTGTCGGTGTCTCCGAGGAGGAGACTTCGACATATTTTTCTCCTAAGATCTCATTCTACTGCTCTATTGTTGGATTAGAATATTGGTTCAGTTGAGGGCAACGAGCAGAGCTTCCATGGCCGGATCGAAGTTGGGCCGAATTGGAATGGGCTGGAGGATTTCTGGTAGCTCCTCGGTGGTTTTCTTGGATTTCTGATTTTCCAAGAAATGGGTGTCGTTGCAGTCTGTGTCAACCGAGTCAGGAGACGCGGTTCGACCATCTCTGATGTTGGGGACCTCCTCTAGGTGGGCAAGTTCTTCGTTCATGTCTGCCTTGCAAACAAGGGAGAACACAGTCTTTCCAGAAAGATGGTGGTCATCGTTATTGGCCATGATAAGAGTATTGAAAGCTGCTTTGGTCTTCTTGTTTTGGGAAGGAAGAAGACGAGGACATTTTTTCCCCAAAGACGGCTCCAATGATCTTACCAGTTGATCAGAATCTGAGGTGGGCCGAGATGATGACGTCTTCTTGGCTGGAAATATGAGGAGAGAAGAGGGATACCCTACAAGTCACTCCAACAATATAGTGAGAAAGAGTATAAAGAGATACAAGAAAGAGAGTAGGATTTTAGAATGAATATTGGATACCTGGCCCTCCCAAGGGTGAGGATTTATATAATTCCCCTGGCGTGTAGCCATTGATTTCTATTTTTGGGCCTAGATATTAGGTTCCTCAAAAATAGGAAACTGTCAGGACTTGGTCAAAACAGGAAGTCATGCCCGTAACTAACCGTTGCTCCGAGTAAGGATCAGATGACGAGAAGATGTGTTGTGAGCATCTTTCTGGTGGTCTACTCGATGTACAACGAGCAGACTTGAAGGCGGACGTTGATGCGGGAAGACGTACGGCCAGGGTATCGTTATCCTTGATACTCTTGTTGTGTGATCGACTAAGTGTGCTCGATCGAGGACTAGAGTTAGCAGGCCAATGTTGTTTGGGCCACTTTGAAGGTGGAAGCAGATTGGCCCAATTCTAGTCATTGGGCCAGTCCAGAATAATAACCTTTTGGTTTTGCCTGGGGTCGGGAAGGGTAGGTTTGAGAAGGTTGTGCTAGGGTTTTCTAGGATTTGGAATAGTTTTGCACCTTTTAAAATGGTGATGTTCTCTTGGAAGTTTATCTAAAATAAGTTGTCGATGCAAAATCTTCTAAGGCTCCAAATTGTGTCAAGGTCTAGTAGTTCGGGTTGAATTGGGCAGGTGGAGTCGATAGATCATCTTTTTGTTTTGTGTGGGGTTTCTTTTTTCATATGGTACAAGGTTTTTAAGTGGGTGGGGCGGTCGGGGCCTTTGCCACACTCGATTATGGGTTTTTTGAGTTGTCCTAGGGTTTTAGTCATGGAAAACAAATGTCTTTAGGCTTGATCTCGACCTAGCATGTTATTGTCTGGATTATTTGGAAATTACAGAATAAAGTTCTTTTTGATCGAAAAAGATTGACGATTAATCACTCGATGTCTATGATTATTAGTTTGACTCAAAAGTGGATTCATGCACATGCTTTTGGTTTTTCCATTTCTCTGGTTGACTAGGAGCAGGGCCGAATTGAGTGACTGGGCAATTAGAGGTGTGTTGGGTGACCAATTGTCCTCTTTTATTTTATGGAGGTGTTCATGCCTACCTTCTTGCAGCTTTTTCTCTCCTAGGATTGGTTTTTGCCTGAGGACTCCAACTAGACTTCACAATTGTTGGGTTGATTTTTGTTCCTCTTGGGTGTTAGTTGGGTAGTTTTTGCTTTTTCTGTTTATTTTTCGTTCTGATTTGTAGTCATGGTTGGATTGGTATTTTTTTGAACACTTTTGGTATTCTTAACTACTTATAAGAAGTTTAAACAATACGAGATGCATTTAGAAGTTAACTTTCAGACATTATAACTTCTTGCGAAATTTCCTACGAAATATTCTGTTGATTTAACTTTGAAATTTTCTATGATTTTTTTATTTTGTAACAATTTTTCACATAAATTTCCGATGTTTACTGTTTCCTACGGATAAGTAGTTTTTTCTATATATAATAATATCCGAATTTTAACTTTCGAAAAAACCTCACTAATCATTTTGAGTGAAATCATATAAACAACATAGTACAAAGGTGAGTCTGAAAATTAATTTTTTAACAAAGGCATTTTCATGCATTTATAAAATTTTAGGAGAAATTCTTAGTATTTAGACAGTGTCATGACACAAGTTGTATTATGTGATTAGAAGGCTTGTAAATGGGCCATATAAAACGTTGGGACAATGACATGCAATTTGAAAACTTTTACGGAAGTAGCTAGATTAATTAGGTGGGATCCAACAGCTTAATCTAAACCAATTTACAGGTTTAAAATAAATTGGAGTTGTAGCTTGTTGTAGCTTATAAGTGATTTTTCAATTGTTTTAACTAATAAAACAGGGAATAATAGAAAAGCTAACTAGGTAATCAAGCACTTACTTTTTCTTAAAAAAATAGATTGATAGATAAATAGATAAAATATTTTAAAAGTATATCAATTATTAAAGAGATGAAATATAAAACCAAAGACATTTCAGATAGGCCAATACCTTAACAATTAGCATGCACAACATATGCATAAAAATTTGGTATGAATATTATATTTATTTTTGTGACCATCCATATTGTTATAGTGTCTATTGGCAGTTATATATAAATTTTGTCCTTCTCATTCATAACTTTTCCACATCAGAAAGCTTTAGAAAAGAATATTCAACTCTAGTCTAGAGAATAGTAATAACCGTTCATCTCTTATAATGCTTTGCCCCAAGTCTCAAGCACAGAATTCATTCTCTTTCTATTATTTTACAGTTTTGATTCCTTTTCTTTTACCTTGGATTTCTTCTCTTCCTTGTTTAGAAAGACTTGTTCATCAAGCATCTTTTTACTTCACCATACTGTTCAACCTTTTGTTCTCCTTTCCTTTAGAGGAAGAGTCATAAAGAAAACATCATAATTAGAAATTAATACAATCATAGAATATAATTCGTATTGCTTTTGTAATTTTTAGAAAAATACTCTCTCTCTGATCTCATTTATAAGAAAAAAATTTATTTTTTAGATATATTGAATAACTAATGTATTTGATCTATATATTATCCAAATACATTAGTTATTCAATGTATTTAAAAAGATAAATTTTTCTTATAAATAAGATCGGACGTAGTATTGAGTATGATCATAAACACAAAAGAGGTTTAGTTCATCCCTATAAGAGTTTACTAAGAAATTCTCAATAAATATGTATTCATTCATTGTTTATTTCGAATTTCTATTTTTGTGTTACTTAATTGATTTTGCAATAAACTATTTAAAGGGCCTTTACCAATGGTTTAGGTTCATGTAGTTGCACTACCTTATGCAAAAACTACTTTACCTACTTGTGATTAAGAAAACTGAATTAACTGAAAGGCACACTTAACTTTATGAGTGAAAGTGTCTTAATGTAAACGTATTTGCTTTGTCATAACACAATAGCATTAGCTTTATCTTCATCATTCATAATAACATCACAAAGATAAACTTATGGTGCTAATTAACAATAGCCATTGTGATATACTTCTTAGTATTAAATCTCACACGGTGGAAGAGAATATTTAGCCTTTAAGCAACCTTTGCTCCAAGCAATTCTAGAACTACTCTTCCTTCTTTTTCATATTCATTCCATTTGAACTAAAAATTCTGTTCCCTTTTCTTCTTCTTTTCTCTTAGAAACTCTCTCTCTCTCTCAAAGTCATAGAGAATGGCAGTTACACATGCCGACCTTGAACCAAAAAGAAGCAAAACAGATTTGAGTAGCAAGACATCAGCTTTTCTTATGGTTGTCACAATTCTATTAGGCTTATTATGTTTCATTTTATGTCTAATAGCTGAAGCCACGCGTTCTGAGGTACAATACTTTTTATTGATATTCAGACCTTGTCGTTTTGATTCGTTAAATTGAAAAATATACACATATAATTTGCCGCGGTTGATATGATAGGTGACATGGATGAATAGAGACGGAAAAGAAAACGGAAATAAATCCGAATGTGTTTACAATAGTAATGGCAAAGTTCCTTTGTTATGTGCTGCTGCTGCTTTTGTTGGATTAGCAATTGCTTTGGTTATGGAGCATACTTATATGTTAATAGCAGTGAGTAAATCATCACCTTCTTTACTTAATTGGGATCCTGATTCTCCTTCTGCTAAATCCTTAACATGGTTGGCTGGTTTTTTCTTCATCACAACTTGGTAAGATAAATATATATATCTACGCGTGTCTGGCATCAGACACCAGACACACCTTCAATACGAAATGTTTGGTAACATAATTTAACAGGATTTGTTATGTTATAGGATTTGCTTTGCGGTCGCGGAGGTTTTACTATTAGCAGGACTAAGTGTAGAATCAGGCCATTTAAAAAACTGGACCAAGCCAAGAACAGGTTGCTACACCATAAGAGAAGGTTTGTTCTCAGCCGCGGGAGTGTTTGGTTTAACAACAGTTTTCTTAGCTGCTGGTTTATACCTAACAGCGCTTCGCGCACAAAGAATCTCTGAAGAGTTAGCAAGTGTTAGAAGAGAGGTTCTAGAAGCTTCTACTTTCTATGCTTCTCCACCAAGATCACCTCAAAGGCATAATATCACAACTGTTGCAAGAGAGAATCCTACAATAATAGAGAGTCAAAATGATGATCTATTGTTATCAGTATTTCCAACTCCTTTTAACAAAAGTTATAACTTTGTATGAATTTTAAGAGAGTGTAGTTTGATTCGATCCTTTGGTTTGGTCAAATTAATGGGCCAAGTTTTTAAGGTACATGGAGAGTGGAGTGTCTCACAAGTTACATTTATAGCATTACACTAACTATAGAGTAAAATAAATCATTCTGTATATATAACATGTGATTGTGAATCTAATTCATTCACTTATGCGAATATTATTACTTCGAACTTGTGGGCTAATTGACTAGATTTTTATGGACCGTTAATTTTAAAGTTCGTTCTTATGAAATAAACTTTTAAATAGATTAATATATCATATTAGATTTTCAAAAAGATAAGAATAAAACTTAACAATAAACCTATGATAATTTGTACGTTAAATTTAGACTTCGAAATTTTTGATCACGTGAGACTTAAACTTTAAAAAGTCTATGTGTTGTGTCCTGTGATCCTCGAGAATGAAATTTTTTAACATATTATAAATATAAATTTATTGCATATCAATATCAATATATCAATATAAAAGTTGAAAGAAAATGAAATTTCAATAATATCCCTACTGTATCCATTGCTGCCATCTCAGTTAATTTAACTATTCTCCTATCTTATATTATTTTGCTACAAACACTCAATTGACGCCTATTTTCTGTTATTCAACCATAATCACATAACCTTTATCAAATGATTAAAAACGTATCACACTTCAATCACTATCGATCATTTTTAATCACACGGTTGATATTTTTGAGCTATCACATAACACTACCGAGACAACTTTTCAAATTTCTCACCCCTGTCCATTCTCCATCATTGATGCATATCTCTCTGATTAGACATATTTGAACAACAACATAGGTGTACTCTTTGCCTCAATGATTTTAACTAGATGTTTTTATCTGAAAGAGCCTTTTATCCGATCTTTTATATGAATGTTATTTTTAACTGTTTTTTTTAACTCATTGTTGTTTTTTAGTTGAATGTTGTTTGTTGCTCATTGTTGTTTTTTAGGTGAATATTGAGAAGAAGAAGTGACATGCTCATTTGCATTTAGGGATGGAAAAAAATTTGTATCTGCATATAAAATACGTCACAGATACGAGACATATAATTTAATAGATATTTACGGATAAAATAAATAGATATTTAAATATCTATTTATTATTTAATATGAATACAGATTTAATGTTACTTGTGCTCGTGGATATCCATATCGATATCTGTTAATAAATTATAAAAATTACTTAAATATTATTAGTTTATTATACTATATCTTTTCATCTTCTAAAAATTAATCTCCTCATATATATTTTTAAGTTTTCATTGAAAAATATATTTATAGTCCATACAAATCATATTCGTCATTTCATATTTAAGTTTCTTCTATCTCTCATGCCTCACTTCAACATTTTTATCGTCCAACAAACCAATACTGTCCTTTCTCTGTCTAACGAGTGACATCTTTTCTACTCCTCTGTTGTACGCTCTTCCACCATAACTCACAATCACAATATCTTTCAATTTATTTTATTAAAAATAAAATATATGATTATTATGCTTTGGTGAAAATGATAAAAATTAATGTGATGAAATTTTGTTGAAAAAAATAATAGAAATTCGTATTGTTGTTGTATGAAAATAATTTATAATGTCTTTAAAATAATCTAATAATATTTTTCAAAACATAAATTAAAAAAAAATATTAACCATGAATATTTGTAAATATCTGCGGATAACTTAAAACCTATAGATTATCCGTTTAGAGGATATCCACACGGATATTAGACGAATATGAATATCATATTTGTTCAACGGTGCGAACACGAATATCATATTATCCGTTCTCATAAATATTCATTTTGATCTCTATCTGCATTATTTTTAACGTTTTTATATAATTTTGAACAACAATTTTCTGGATTTGTTTATGATCCACATGTTTCAAGATATATTTATTTTCATTATCTTTATTTATTTCCCAAAATCAGTTGCGACAATTTGTATAATAGTTCTGTGTCTCACTAGAAAATATAAACATGAAATGAACCATCCATAACATATATAAGTTTCATAGTTTAGTTTAGAAAATATGTCATGTTGTCAATCTGTGCCATGCTTTAACTTGATTGGAATGCGTGATTTGTTAAGCTTCAGTGTTATGTCTATATGCAACAGAATTGGTGGTGATTGAACCTAATTGATTTGACTTTCAACATCTAATATGTTTGATGAAGAATAAACATATTAAATATGATTGGATATTATATGTTTTTTCTTTGACAATATTCAGCAACAACACATTTAATTCCAACATTTTGACCTCTGCATCCATGCAAGCACTTTGATATCGAGACCTCTGCATTAAAATTGATGGTAGCTTTTTTCCATTATGTTTATGCTTATTTATTATTGAATCAACCACTTATTTATGATCCTTCTTGATCTAACTTGATCAGACTTTGACCGTCACGGCTGACTCCGAGTTGAAAGTTTTGAACGAGGTGGGGGGTACCTGCAAGACACTCCGATGCTGAAGTAAGTAAGAGCACGAGCAGGCAATAATAAGTATGGGTAGAATGATCAATACCTGACCCTCTGGAATCAGAGGGTATTTATAGCCCCCAGCGCTGGGCCAAGGTTCCTTCATTGGGCCGGGCAGGTTTGCCCCAATGGAGGAACTGCCAGGTTCTACGTGCGTAGTGGGGACCCGCACGTGGTCCCCTCCCTGGATGTCTTGCGTGAAGTGCAGACGGACAGAGACGCGGTCTTTTCGGAGTCCCGTTGAGAGTGCAGTGGACTGAGTCTGCCCTAGGGGGGTGCTCGAGGTGATGTCGAGCTGGACAGCGGGAGGTCGAGCAAGTAGCCCCAGGGAACACGTCGGGCACGACTGTGATCCTTTGGTCGGCGTGACCCCCAGCAAGCCCGTTTGGATTGGGCTTTCTCAATGCTATTGGGCCAGTCGGGCCCAGTCCAGAACAGGAGCCCCCCAAGTCGTGGTTCCTTGGGTTAGGAGCCATGGCTTGATCTTAGGTTGCTTCCGTTTCGGGGCCTCGTGCTCGGGTCAGAGACGCAACTCCTCGTGGGGTGCTCCTCGCGGAGAGTGCTCGGGGATTCCTCAACGGCACGCGTCTGTCGAGCGCGCGAGGTATCTTTTGGGAACTGTGCCGCCACCCTATGAGGATATGGTCATTATTGCCTAGGGGGCCGTGCGTCGAGGAGCGAAACTCTGTGGTTGCCCGAGGTGACGTTTGGTATTCCACGTCATCACTATAAATAGGGTCCTTGGGCCCCATAACGCGTTGCTACTCTTCGCGCTTCTGCTGCTGTTGTTCTTCCAGATTCTCATAGCATCGCCACGATCTCCGTCACAGATTCCTTTCCTCCGTTGCCGAATCCACTCCTTGATTCCAAGTAAGTGACTTATCTTCTCTGTTTTTCTGTTGTGATGCATGATTTTCATCGTTTTAGACGTTTTTAGAGGCTGTGCGCGTGGGACTAGCCCGGTAAATTCATGTTTAGCTCGACAAATTCATGCTTAGGACCGGCAAACACATGCTCGTGGTCGGTACATACATGGTTTAGGTTATAATTTGCAGTGCTGCCCGGGGTCTTCATGATCCAGGGCGCCTAATTCATGATTGTGCCCGGTATGTTCATGGCTCTGGCTGTAGGCTTTATGATGTTGCTCGCCATGTTCATACCCCGGGTCGGCGTGTTCGTGAGCGACCGCGTTGTCGGTTTGTTTAGGCGGCTTGGAGAAGGACCCGTCGAGTTATCGGGAAGTCGGGGAGGCGACTGCTATTTTGTTTCAAACCAACTGTAGTCGCGCGTGGAGCGACATGGTTTGTCGCGCACTCCATCTAGTCCGTTACGTCGAGCGTATGGTTTCGTGCCCAATTGACTGGTTTCCCGTGCTCTGCAGGTAACCATGGCGGACGAGCCGTGCTCTTCCGGACGCCCCGAAAGGGAGGAACAAAGTGTCGATGAGGCTGTAAGTTTGATCGACACCGTAGAAGACCCTCTGTTGGACTGGGTGGGCGCCGAGCCTAGAGGAATCGCCTCGGTCTATAGTCGGCGTAGACGAAAGCCATACGTTGTCCTTGAGGCGAGGCACGGTCAGCCTGATTTTCAAAAGAATTTCGTCGTTACGCGACCAACCTCCACTGCTCGGATTTGCTCGGTGTACCCTGAGTACAGTTTTCCCATGTACGAAATTACGTTCAAAGACCTTGGGCTGCAGCTGCCCTTCAACGACTTTCAGGCCGGGGTCTTCGCCCATTTGGGGCTGGCCCCGTCGCAGCTACACCCGAACTCGCTCGCCTTTATCCGGGCGTTTGAGCTGACCTGTCGTTTTCTGAGGATCGGGGCGACTATACCTCTCTTCTTCAGAATTTTCCATCTGCAGCGCCAGTCCCGAGGAGGAAAGCACAGTTGGGTCTCCTTGAAACAGTCGAAGAGACTATTCAAGATGTACATGGACTCCGTGCGGGGTTTTAAAGACAAGTGGTATGTCGTGAGGCCGGTTACCACAGCCGCTTTAGAGTTCCTGTACGAGGAGGAAGCGCCGATAAGCGATGATGACGGGGAGGCACTTTTAGATAACGACGGGTATCCGGTGTTGGGACGTACGGCCAAGTTCCCCGTGCATTGGATTTCTAGGCATTACGAGCACGAAACTGGATATTATCATACTTCTGCGGGCGACATGGGTTCCGAGGATGAGAAAGCTTATGACACTCTCTGTCGGTACGTTGATAGCTTCCACCCCTCCAGGTGGGCTACGAGGGAGGGGGAAGATGTCCTGGACGAGGGGGGTTATCCGACATTCGAGGCCCGACCGATCGATACTAAGGCATTCGTGGAGTGCCAGTCATTCGGGCAGGCTGCTCGTCTGCTAGGTCGTTTGTTGCTTGATTTTCTTTGCTTGTCATTTGTCCACTTATTTGCTCGACACTAACCCGGTTTTTTATTTCGTGCAGGTTCGATGGATGGGCGACGGGAGAGACTCTTGAAGCTGTCTTGTGACCAGAAGCGGGGCAAGAGGGTGGTGAAGGCTCCCCAAGCAACGAGGATGGGCCCGCCGCATAGTCCGGGCGCTCCTCATGTGGTGAGCGTGGATTCGTCGCCTAGCTCGGGGGCTGCTTCGGAAGAGACCCCAGAGGTCCAGGAGGTCGATCCACATGCCGACCTGATACCAAGAAAAAGGAACCGGGTGGAAAGTGGGTCGGCGGTCGGCGAGGACTCCAGCGCCGTAAGGTCCTTCGGGTTGCCCCCTTGCTTCAAAGAGGAGGGTTTCTTCGAGGGGTTCCCTTTGTCCGTGACTGCCGATGAGGCTGAGGCTATCAAGAGGATGAGCAAGGAGGACCGGAGGAGGCACCTGGCCACCAATATGGTCGGGCTGGTGAAAATGGCCGAAATGGCCGTTGTGCTGTCCGAGAAAGGGGAGGATCCTGTCCGCATTGAAGAATTGGAACAGGATAAAGCGGCCCTCACCTCGAGTTCGCGAAAGTTAAGGACTGCCCTGGAACGCTCCGAGGAGATGTTCCGCGAGCAGGCATCGCTGCTGGCTTCCGAGAGAGAGATGCTGACCCTGGAGAAGGAAAACTCGGGGAAGCTAGCCGAGGAGAGAGAGCTTCTCCGTGCGGACCAGGAGCGTCTGGAGACCGACATCGAGCGCCTAACCCAACAGATCGAGGACCTGAAAGTCGCTATGCTTCCTGCCGAGGACGAGCCGGAGGATATAGCCGCTTTGAAGAGTCGATCGGAGCTGGTCGCCCACATCCGGCTCCTCGAAGCAGATTGCGTCGGTGCTATGGAGGAGGGGTTCGACTCCGCGGTCAGCCAGCTTTCCTTGCTGAATCCTGGTTTGATCACTGAAGGGACGGGCTACATGTCTCAAATCGTGTATGGCGCGATCGTGCCCCCGCCCGACTCTCCTGTTGTCGACAATGATGGTTCCTTGGAAACTGGATTGTAAGATGATGATGGGCCTGCGTGCCTTATTGATATTTGTTTGGGGCCTGCGTGCCCGTTCGTATTTTTTTGGGCCTGCGTGCCCGTTGGTTGTACTTCCTGAACATCGTCGGCCTTCTTGGTCGGTTTATTTTTATGTGCTTTGTTGCCTACGGGCGTATTGAATGAATTTATTTCCATTTGACTGTTTGCCCGTGTATGTATTCTATGTATTGCCCGATATGATTGGCCGAGTTATGTGCCCGGGTCGTGCCCGTGTATGGCTGTGACTGTTGGCAAACTTTGCCTAAGTCTTCCGTTCGGGCTCCACTCGATGACCCAATTTATCGGAGTGATGACCTCGAGAGGAGAGATTTGTTTTCGACCCTTTTGAAGATAGCCCGAGTTTCTTCGAGATTCTCAGGCGTGCGGAATGAGCCGCTCGTTCGGGTATATTACCCGGATCGGGGTTATTTGCCCGCGGCGTGAACTGCCCATCGCGAGCTGGGTGTTCTGCCCTACAGGTAATACGACAGTGGATCTCGGTGGAGGTGTCCACGTCGGGCACTATTGATTGGTCTCGTTTGTTGAACGATGTTGTGCGGTTTAGACGTAGGTCGGGCCTGTACCTCAGCTTCTCTACGGAGTCAGACGTATTTTCCTCGTTGACCGAGCGCGGGTTTCGACGATCGAGGGTCCTAGGTAGTTTTTAACTATAGTACTGCTTTAGCTTAGCAGCGTTCCAGGGTCGTGGTAATGGCTCTCCATCTAATTGCTCGAGATAGTACGCCCCGGTACCAGTGGTGCCGTGGACGCGATAAGGTCCTTCACAGTTCGCGGCCAGCTTCCCTTCGCGGGAATCCTTCTGGTTCCTGCGTAATATCAAGCTTCCGATTTCGAACTCGCGTTTGATGACCTTGTCGTCGTGTCGTAGCGCCACTCGTTGTTTTAGGGTGGCTTCGCGCAGGGCTGCACCAGATCGGATTTCCTCGACTAAGTCGAGTTCGTCCCTTAGTGCCTCGTCGTTCATTTCTTCGTTGAGGGGGCTTTCGGTCCGTCTGGATGGTTCCATGATTTCGACCGGGATGACGGCCTCAGTCCCGTATGTTAGTCGGAATGGGGTCTCGCCGGTTGTTGAGTGGGGCATTGTGCGGTAAGCCCACAAGATGCTGTGGAGCTCCTCGACCCATCCCCTCTTGGCTTCACCGAGTCGACGTTTGAGTCCCCGGAGGATAACCCTGTTCGCGGCCTCGGCCTGCCCGTTGGTTTGAGGGTGCTTGACCGAAGTGAAGTGTTGTTTTGTCCCCAGTTTGGTGACGAAGTCTTGGAATCCGTGGTCGGTGAATTGGGTGCCGTTGTCGATCACCAGTGCGCTCGGAATCCCAAATCTGGCGAGGATGTTTCTTTTGTAGAAGCGGAGGATATTGTGCGAGGTGATCTTCGCGAGGGCCTCGGCCTCGATCCACTTCGTGAAGTAATCGACCTCCACGATTAGGAACTTATTTTGATAAGTCCCTTGCACGAAGGGTCCGAGGATATCCATACCCCACCACACGAATGCCCATGGGGACGATAGTATGCCCAGCTCGTGAGGCGGGGCGAGGTGCATGTCGCCGTGCTTCTGGCACTTGTCGCATTTCTTAACGTGCTCCTTGGCATCCTGCTGCATCGTCGGCCAGTAATATCCTGCTCGAAGGGCTTTCCTCGCCAAGGACTTACCGCCCATGTGCTGGGCATTGATCCCTTCGTGTATATCCCACAGTACCTCGGGGACTGTGGATTCGTCTATGCATTTTAGGAGGGGGATAGAGAATCCCTTGCGGTACAGTTTGTGCTCGAGCACCACGTAGGAGCATGCTCTCTGTTTTGTGACGGTCGCCTCAGATTGGTTTGATGGAAGTTCGCCCTTTGTCAAGAAATTGTAGACCGGGGTCATCCAGGACGAGGCGTCTCCAATGGCGTGCACCTCAACCGGCGTCGAGGATCTTTCGATACTCGGGCGTGCCAGAGATTCTTGGATGACGGATTTGTTCCCGCCTTTCTTCCCCGTGCTCGCGAGTTTGGACAATATGTCTGCCCTTGTGTTTTGCTCGCGGGGAACATGTGAGATTTCCGCCCGTACGAACCTTGTCATGTGTTTTTTGACCAAGTTTAAGTACTCGATGAGGTTATCGTTTTTGGCTTGGTAATTCCCCTGGACTTGGGAGGCGACGAGTTGGGAGTCGGTGTAGATCTGTACCTCGCGGGCTCCCAGATCCTCAGCTAACCTTAGTCCTGCGAGCAGGGCCTCATACTCTGCTTGGTTATTTGATGTCGGGAAGGAAAGAGCTAGGGAATGCTCGATCACTACGCCCTCTCCATTTTCCAAAAGGATGCCTGCGCCACTTCCGGACGAGCTGGATGCTCCGTCGACGAAGATGGTCCACTTGTGTTCCTTCCCTGGGGGTGGGTCATGAGTGGTCATTTCCGCGATGAAGTCGGCCAGGGCTTGCGCTTTCAAGGCTTTCCTACTCTCGTACTGAATGTCGAATTCGGAGAGTTCCAGGGACCATTTCAACATCCTGCCCGCCATATCAGGTCGTCCAAGGAGTTGCCTCACCGATTGGTCGGTTTGCACGACGATCGTGTGGGCCAGAAAATAGTGTCTGAGCCTCCTCGCCGCGTTGACGAGGGCCACCTTCTCTATCTGTTGGTATCTGCTTTCGGGCCCTTGCAAGGCTTTGCTCGTGAAGTAAACGGGTTTCTGTCCGTCAGGTGTCTCGCGGACGAGAGCCGCGCTGATGGCTTCGTTCGAAACGGCCAAGTACAAGTACATCGGTTCTCCGTCAGCAGGTCGGGATAGCACGGGCGGTTGAGATAGGCTTTGCTTTAGGTGGCGTAGCGCTTGTTCGCACTCTTCATTCCATTCGAAGGCCGCTTCCTTTCGAAGGAGTTTGAAGAAGGGGAGGGCGTGCTGAGCGGATCTCACGACGAAGCGGGACAGCGACGTGAGCATGCCATTCATGATTTGTATCGACTTCTTCGACGTCAGTGTTGGGAGGTCGGAGAACGCGCGACATTTGTCGGGGTTGGCTTCGATTCCCCGTTCTGTTAGATAGAATCCAAGGAACTTTCCTGCCTTAACCCCGAACGTACATTTCTCGGGGTTGAACCTCATTTTACATTGTCTTGCTTGGGCAAAGACTGTCTTGAGGTGTGCTGCGTGGTCGGTGTCTGCTCGGGACTTGACGATCATGTCGTCCATATATACCTCGAGCATGTCGCTGATCTGTTTATTGAAAACTCTGTTCATCATGCGCTGGTAAGTTGCTCCGGCATTTTTCAGTCCGAAGGGCATTACGTTGTAGTAATAGTTGCCCGAGCTGGTCATGAATGTCGTGCAGTGTTTGTCGCCCAGGGCCATCGGTATTTGGTTATAGCCCGAGTAGGCGTCCATGAACGACAAAGTTTTGTAGCCGGCCGAGTTGTCGACCAGCATATCTATGTTAAGCAAGGGAAAAGCATCTTTCGGGCAAGCCCGGTTGAGATCAGTATAATCAACGCACATTCTCCATTTTCCATTATTCTTTTTCACGAGTATAACATTTGACAGCCAGGTGGAATACCGGGCTTCAGAAATAAAATTTGCCTCTAGGAGGTCTTTTACAGCTTTTTCAGCAGCCTCCGCTTTTTTTGGAGACTGCCTACGCCTACGTTGTACTACGGCCCTAGCGGCAGGATCAATGGCGAGGTGGTGACAGGCGACCTCAGGGTCGAGTCCGGGCATCTCCGCAGCGCTCCAGGCGAACAGATCTGCATTCTCGCGCACACAGGCCTTGATTTGCTTCCTGGCCAAGTCGGGGAGGTCTTTGCCAATCTTCACTCCCTTGGTCGGGTCTGTGCCGAGGGGAACGAGTTCGAAATCCCCGTCCGGTATTGGTCGGAGTGGGATTTGCTCGCTGTTGGATGGCTCGTCCTGGTCGAAGCGGGTGTCCAGAGCTATGGAATCGACCTTTGGTGGAGCTTTCTGGACTTCTTCCTCGGGGGATGATTTCCTGTCGGGCTCCTGTTTTGTCCTTTTGGTGGGTCTGGTCCCTATGTCAACGGTATCACGTCCCTTAGAAGCGGCGTTGAAGCACCTGCGGGCAGCGGCTAGGTCTCCTTGGATAGTGGCTACCCGTGCCCTCCTGGTGTAGAACTTCATCTTTAGGTGGACGGTCGAGGGTACCACCGTCAGCTCTGCCAGTGTCGGTCTCCCCAAGATGCAGTTGTATAGAGACGGACAGTCGATGACAAGGAAGCGTACTTTGACTTGTCTTGTGGCCGTCCCTTCCCCGAACGTAACAAGGAGCTCGACATATCCCCAGGGTTTAGAGGTCGAGCCGTTGAAGCCTTGTAAGTCCGAACCCACATATGGCGAAAGATGGGAGTCGTCCAGCTGAAGGGTCCGGAACAATTGACTGTACATGACATCGACGAAACTCCCTTCGTCGACCAGGATGCGATGTACATCAAAATTGGCCATTCTTGCCCTTATGAGTAAGGGGATGACCGCATTCGGGGCTCCGCCGGGGAGTTCTTCCAGGTAGAAGGTAATGGGCTCTGACCTGCCCTTCACCCTTTCGAACGTCACTGTTTGCGGGAGAGCCGCGTCGACCAGTTCGTCCAGCTTCCTTTTGGCTGAATTGATGGTCAGGTCGTTGAACCCACCGCTGTTGATGACCAGGGCGGAGGGGAAGTATTCCCACCTGTTGTGCGTTGTAAGTGGCTCTTGCAGGTGCTCAGGGAAGTCGAAATCCTCGGGCCTGGTCACAGAGAAGGCAGTCTGGATGGGCACCGACTCGTCAGATGGTCGGGCGTCTTCTTCTGGCTCCCTGGCCTCTTGGGCATCACGACGGGGAGCGTCGCTTCGCCGGTACTGTGCGAGCCTCCCTCCCTTGATGAGGGTTTCAATGGCGTCCTTGAGGTGGACGCAATCCTCAGTCAGGTGACCATGGCTCCTATGGTACTGACAGTATTTGTTTTTGTCTGCTCCGGGCTTGGCAGGAGCAGGTTGGGGACGTTTGACACCACCGTCCTTGAAATCGGTGCTGGCACACTCCGCCAGGATGCGCTCGCGGGAAGCTGTGAGCAGAGTGTACTAGGTGAAACGTCCCGAGGGTCCTCTTTGTTCCCGGACTTCCCGGGGTCTGTCTTCCTTCCTTTTCTCCCCGGTTCGTCGAGGAGGAGGCTCTTGGCGCGAGCTGTTGTTGGGACCACGAGTCCTGGAATCTCAGGCTCTGTTGTCCGCCTCCCTCTCCTCGTAGTCCATGTATGCTCGGGCCTTTTCGAGGAGGGCATCAAATGTCCGAGGTGGCTCGATACCCACAGCCTTTCTGAATTCTGTGCCGGGGAGGAGCCCTCTCTCCAGCAAGTATCTTTTCATATGGTCCGCGCAGGGGACCTGTATTGCTTCCCGGTTGATGAATTCCCTCAAGGTTTCATCCTGTCTTTGGATGATGGCCTCGAGGGCCGCCTCGGTCTTCGGATGGCGCCGAGAAGCTGTGAAGGAACTGATGAACTGGTTCTTCAGGTTTCGCCACGACGTGATTGAGCCTGGGGCGAGTCCTTTATACTAGTCCATTTCCGCCTTCCTGAGAGTCATGGGGAATAGACGGCACTTGATGGGCCCCCCGACATTGTGATAATGAAGCATAGCCTCGAACCCGTCTATGTGGTCGACCGGGTCCGCGACTCCATCGTACTCCTTCAAGTGCGAGGGCTTCTCCATGCCCGGGGGGATGGGTGCCTCCATAATAGCCTGTGACAGGGGACCGCGGGGGTCGTCCTCGTCACTTCTCTCCGGAGATAGAGATGGGGACCTGTAATATTGTCTGGCACGACGGTCCAGATCGTGCTGAGTTTCTCTCGAGCGGGATGCTCGGCTGTTGAATTTCACGCGCCCATCTCCGGAGTGCCTTCTTTCTAGCACCGCCGGGTCGCGACTGGGTTCTCCGGCCTGAATGATGGGTTTCCTCTCCAGGTAAGGCCGTCTCTGTTTTGGCCGGGGAGATGGGCTTCGAGAGGTCTCCTTGTAGTGTCTCTGCGGGGGAGAAGAGTGTCGAGCTTCAGTCACTCGAGGAGGGGGAGTGTGTGGTCTCCGATGCCTCCTCGGGGGTCTTCGCTCGTCTTCAAGCGCCTTTAATCTCTCTCCTTGGGCGAAGATGAGATAGTTCGTTTGATTAATTGCTGCGAACAACGCTTGTGTTGTGGCATCCGCCCCGGAGGGGACGGGGACTTCTTGGAACCGGGCGGCTCTGTAGTGGGCGAGGGTCGTCGGGTCGTCCTCGAGTGGTGGTGAGAGCGAGGAGGATGATGCAGTAGCCCCGTCCCTGTATGAGGAAGTTCCGAGGGCGGTTGTTGCAGGAATGGTGTTATGTCCGGGATTGCCGGTGTTGTCAAGATGTCCGTTTTTGTCCGCCGTTCCATTATTAGTGTTGGCGACACGGACGTTCTGCTCGTCGCGAGCTTGATCAGCCATGACAAGTAGTTGAATTTGAGCTTTGGTCTTTGAGTTTGCAAGACGGGGAAGCTAGTTTCCCATAGACGGCGCCACTGATCTAACCTGATCAGACTTGGACCGTCACGGCTGGCTCCGAGCTGAAAGTTTTGAACGAGGTGGGGGGGGGGGGTACCTGTAAGACACTCTGATGCTGAAGTAAGTAAGAGCACGAGCAGGCAATAGTAAGTATGGGTAGAATGATCAATACCTGACCCTCTGGAAACAGAGGGTATTTATAGCCCCCAGCGCTGGGCCAAGGTTCCTTCATTGGGCCGGGCAGGTTTGGCCCAATGGAGGAACTGCTAGGTTCTACGTGCGTAGTGGGGACCCGCACGTGGTCCCCTCCCTGGATGTCTTGCGTGAAGTGCGGACGGACAGAGACGCGGTCTTTTCGGAGTCCCATTGAGAGTGCAGTGGACTGAGTCTGCCCTAGGGGGGGTGCTCGAGGTGATGTCGAGCTGGACAGCAGGAGGTCGAGCAAGTAGCCCCAGGGAATACGTCGGGCACGACTGTGATCCTTTGGTCGGCGTGACCCCCAGCAAGCCCGTTTGGATTGGGCTTTCTCAATGCTATTGGGCCAGTCGGGCCCAGTCCAGAACACTTCTTATTTTGGTTTCTGTGATATTGGAGATCCTATTTGGGAATGTAAATATTGTCGTGCTTGCATGGATACACAATATTCACAAAACACGTCTATTACCCTCTTTTACTGTGCTTATGGCTTTAATTGTAATATTTAAGTCGAAAATCATATGCATTCTATTGACATTCGCATGTACTGTTTTTCAAAACAGGTGGCCCAAAATCTATATTGGTCATGATTTAGTGGCCCACAAATGCCAATAACACATAACATCTACATTTGAATTAGTGTTTGCAAACGTGGCATATTTGTTGCTGAAGATCATGAAAGCTTCGACAATGACTATGCGCGGTTGTTGGTGCACAAGGAAGATAAAAGACAAAGAATATTTACTGATAGCTTCAAACATAAGAATTTACAATGAATATTACAATAACCTACTCCACTAGGCTATTTATACACAAAATTAAATCTAAAATATATCTTCTACAAAGATCTAAGAAGATCTAAGATATATATCTTCTAACAAATATATAAACAATCTAAAAGATATTCTTAAATATAAATTAATATCTAATTAAATCTAAATTAATTCTAACACCATCCCTTAATTTATATTTACCCAAAACTGACAACACCAATTTCATCCCTTAAACTAAGAAATTGATCAGTTTTGATAGTCTTTGTCAGAACATCTGCCAGCTGCTTCTGAGTGCTACAATGCACAACCTCTAATATTTCATTCTGAACTTGATTCCTCATAAAATGATACTTGGTCTCAATATGCTTGCTTCTCCCATGCAACACTGCATTCTTGGCAAGATTGATTGCAGACTTGTTATCAATCATCAGCTTCAGAGGTTTATTTACCTCAATCTTCAGATCTTTTAGCAAGTTCAGAATCCACACATCTTGACATTGAGTCAGAGCACCGACAATATATTCAACTTCATAAATTGACCTAGTAATAAAGGTTGCTTCTTGGAACACCGAGAAATAAGACCTCCCGAAAATTTGAATAAGTACCCAGAAGTACTTCTTCTGTCAACTCTATCTCCGCACCAATCAGAATCAGAATAACTCAGAAGTTTTGATTCGATCTTTCTTCCAGACGAAAATAACACTCCATATTTCAGAGTTCCCTTCACATAACTCAGAATCCTGACTGCAGCTTGGTAATGGGACCACTTTGGTTTGCATATGCACGTTCATGCATCATAACATAAACAAGTTTTCCACAATTGGTTTCCTTATCTTTCTACTGTTTATTTCAGTAAGATGGATATCGAACAAACAGTGAAGGATCTTCAAGCACAAAATGCTCAATTCCAACAGATGTTCTTGGCTCTGGCTAAAGGACAAAAGGATCTGGAGGCTCTCATGATCAAAGACAAGAAGAAAAAGACAAAGAAAACAGTGGGTGTCATGAATATGGGAAGGAGATTCAGAGAACCAACAAAGCAAGCTCTAGAATTCGCAACTCTGTCAAATGATGGGGACAATCAGGAAGAGAAGACAAAAGAAGGAGACCACAGTCTGGGGTCTGACGAAGAAGAGGCTGACTACACTGAAGAACAATATCCTCCTGCTGATGACAAATATAAACAGCTAGAGGATCATCTCAACGCCATGGAAATTCAAAGAGTACCTGGTATGGATTTTGAAGAATTAGGGTTGGTTTCTGGAGTGGTCATTCCACCGAAGTTCAAGGTTCCTGCATTTTCTAAATATGACGGAGTTTCATGTCCGAAGATGAATCTGAGATCTTATGTCAGGAAGATCCAACCTCACACCACTGATAGGAATTTGTGGGTGCATTTCTTCCAGGAAAGTTTATCGGGGACTCAATTGGAATGGTTCTACCAGCTAGAGGGAACCATTATCTGCAATTGGGAGGATCTGGCTGCTGCATTCTACAGGCAGTACCAATATAATGTTGACCTCGCTCCAACTCGTACATAACTTCAAAGCATGTCTATGGATTCCAGTGAGGGCTTCAAAGATTATGCTCAGAAATGGAGAGATCTTGCAGGAAGAGTCCAACCTCCTTTGTCTGATAGAGAGCTGGTAGATATGTTATTAGGTACTTTATCAGGCCTATTCTTCAAACATCTGATCGGGAGCTCTTCGTTTGAGTTCACCGAGATGATATTGGCAGGTGAAAGAGTAGAAGCTGGTATCAAGAGCAGTAAGATTTAGAGAGACGTGCCTTCAAGTATAGTAAAGAAACCATTCTCTGGGAAGAAAGAAGTAAGTGTTGCTTACGGTCAAAAGAATCAAAGCAAAGCTGAACGTCATCCAACGGTGGGAGATGTAATGATCTCTAACCCTGTATCAGCTTAATGACAAAACAATCAGCACATGCAGGATGCACCTAGAAGAAATTTCACCCTTCTTAACATGTCCTTATCTCAGGTTTTGCCACACATGTTGAAGTCTAATCTGGTCACTCTGAAGGAGCCTCCTCAAAATCCAAACACTACATCTCCCCATTATAATCCAAATGCTCGGTGTGCCTACCACTCCAACAGTCCAGGGCATGATACAAATGATTGTTGGGCTCTGAAGAATAAAGTTTAGGATCTTATTGAGGCAAAGGAGATTGAATTTGACCTTCCCGAGACCCCTAACATGATAACTGCACCAATGCCCAAGCATGGCCAGGGTGTTAATGTCGTTGATGACGACCTTTTTGTTTATTTTGTTGATGAACTAGCTACTCCTCTTCCGATTGTTAAGAATAATCTCTTACGAGCCGATTTATTTCCAGGTTATGACGAAGGTTGACACCTGTGTATGTCTCTACCCAATGGATGCTTGTTATTGAAGATAGGTGTCCAACGCCTGATGGACAACAAGGAAATTCTATTTGAGAAGACTCCCTTACGAGAAGTCTGTGTGAAGATATATCAATTATTACCATTTCCGACAATCCTCCCAGGGTCTCCTCTAAAAGACCTGTCAGGATTACATCCACTCCTAAGGTTGCTCCTTTAGTTATCACTTTTCCTAGGCCAATACCATATTCCCCTGATAAGGCTGTTCCTTAGAATTATGGAGCTGACGTCTACTACCATGGCGTCAAGCAAGACCTATTGGCTATCAAAGATGAAGTTGTTGAAGATATTGATCCTAACATCGACAACATTGTTAAGACCAGTAAGATTACCAGAAGCGGAAGGATCTTCTCTCCTTAGATCTCTCCGAGGACTATTACCACTCCTTTGGTTATTCCTGCTAATGTTCCTATTGTTACTCCTGTTGCTACTTCTACTGTCACTCCTGTTGCTATTCCTGCTACTGAGTCAGCCGAGACTCGGGGCAAAGAAGTATTGGTTGAGCACGCCCTGACGGAGGCACTTAAAGAAACCATTCCTGAAGCCTCTAAAAAAGAAATTGAGGAGATATTGAAAATCATACGGAAAAGTGACTACAATGTTGTGGAACAATTGGGGCAGACCCCCTCAAAAATTTAAATGCTGGCCTTACTGTTATGCTCTGAAGCCCATGCTAAGGCTTTGGTGAAGTTCCTCAAATCTGCTCATGTGCTACAAGAGACTTCTGCCGACCAATTCAAGAACTGTGTCGCTAGTCTAACTGCTGACAATGGACTTGGTTTCTCCGATACTGATTTGACGTCTAAAGGAAGAAAGCATAATGATGCCCTGCATGTCTCTATCGAGTGCAGGGGCACTACCCTGACTCATGTTCTAGTTGATATAGTTTCGTCGCTAAATGTTCTACCCAAGGGTGCTTTAGACAGATTGGACTGTGAATGACTGACTTTGAAGCCCAATAATATTGTGGTGAGGGCTTTTGATGGTTCTAAGAGAATGGTACACGGGAGGTTGACATTCCTTAAAGTTGGTTCCCAAACTTTTGGCTCCACTTTTTATGTGATGGATATTCGCCCGTCTTACTCTTGTTTGTTGGGACACCCTTGGATTCATGGGGCTGGTGCTGTCACTCCCACTTTGCATCAGATGTTAAAGTATATGGTTAATGGAAAGATTGTTACAGTCCATGGCGAAGGATAGTATATGGTGAGCCACCTGAACTCTTTCCGATATGTCGAGATGGACGAAGATTTCATCGAGACCCCCTGCCAGAATTTTGAAGAGGTTCCTCAGACAATTGTTGTTACCAAAACTACCACTGTTGTTCCAGAAATTACCAAACCTCCACTGAAGATGGCTTTTCTAAAGGATTCCAGGGCGATAATTGAAGAAGGTGGGTGCACTATTTGAGGCCAACTACCTGACATCCCCTATAAGTATAACAAGTTTGGTTCGGGTTTCACTTCAGGAGCTCAAAAAGTCATTAGTCGTGCTCGCACCAGAGGACCACCATTACGCATCAGCAACCTTAGAGTCAACACTGTAGAAGACATTGACAGTGACTGCGACCTGGACAATTGGATCTTCCCTACTACCAACGGTGGACTCAACAATTGGACAGCTAGAGACTTTGTTCCTATTACGTTCATCCGAGAGTAATTGTCTTTTTGTTTTCTTTTTGGGATATGTAATATTTTAACAAGTTCAAATCTAAATCCATGTGTCTTACCCGAGGCACAATGGTTTATTTGTGAGGGTTATCATTTCACTTTTGTAATACGGTGGCAGAACCGACTGTTATATTGGTTTTACATTTGTGTTTGCAAATGTTACGGTAAGCAAGAGTCGCCACCGACTTTTCTTTTATCCAACAAAGGAAAGGGTGAAAAGAATAGCAAAATACCTTTCGAAAGTTTTGAGTAAGGGGGGTAGATTATGGAAAGGGAAGGTGTTAGCCCCCTTTCCATCTATAGTTATCTACGGGCTCTTAGATGCTTAGCTCATTTTTTAAATACCTTGTGCTTTGTGTTTTTGAAAAGTATTTGAAAATACCTTAGTGCGGCGATTCTATTTACGGTAACTCTTGTATCAGTCCTCAAGAGTGTTGATAAAGTGAATGTTTTTGAAAGTGTTTTTGAAATGTTTTTGTGTAAGTGCAAAAGTTTGTTTTGAGCATAGCATCTAGGAACTTTTCTACTTATACTCGAAAAGGTTTGTTCTTTTCCTCTTATCCTTTAGACAATGCTATCCTACTATTAGTGAGTAGGTAGCCCTATCGTTGGATGTATGAGGGACATTCGAAGTGACATTTTCATAGTCACAAAGGCAACTGAGAAAGAAGCTTTAGTAACTACCCTAGGGTTCTAAGATCATATTTTTACCGAGGCAGCATCGAGAGGGTTATCGAGGGACTTGTGATCTTTTTTAACCAGAGGGTAGCCACTAAAACCTCTCACGTTTCGAGAGTTGTGACTATCTCCAAAGGCAACCAAAGTGGGGTACCCTAGAGGTGTATATGTGCAAATGTGTTGTATTCAGTTATTTTTTATCTTTTTGTTAGATTTACTAGAATTTTGATTTTAATCTTTGCCATACAATCTTATTAGTCATACATCTAGCAGTTAATATGAAAGCAATAAAAAATGAGGAAAATAAGGGTCCTACGTTATTACAACCAAATCGAAAGGCAAGAAAATGTAAAAACAAGAACAAAATAAAGAGGGGAAGTGAGTTCTTAGATCTAGGCAATAGATTCCTTCGATCCACCCTTCTTTTTCCTTCTTTTGGTTGAGCTTGGGAGTTGGTACGAGCAACCTTTGATTTCACCCTTTCCTGCTTCTTTCGATTGAGCTTGGGAGTTGGTACGATCAACCTTCGATTGCACCCTTTCCTGCTTCTTTCGATTGAGCTTGGGAGTTAGTATAAGCAACCCTCGATTGCACCCTTTCCTTCTTCTTTCGATTGAGGTGTGATCAACCTTCGATTGTAACCTTCTCTGCTTCTTTCGATTATACTATGAAGTAATATGGACCTGCAGAGTAGCATGAGTGTATATCCTTCGTTCACACTCTTTTTGTCTTTCATTTGAGTCTGTACAGGTTAGTTCCAACATATATATGGACAAGAAAAGAAAACAAACAAAAAGGACAAAAGCGAAGAATATAACTAAATGGCTATTTACATGTTATGCTGAAACGAAGAAAAAAACCAAGTGAAAGGCTATTTATATGTTATGCTGAAACGAGAGATGCAAGGTCAAGAGGACTTACCTTGCTTGAAACTGGAACTTGTGTGTGGATTGGAGTTGTTGGATGCTTTTGGATTCGAAAAGAGAGAGAGAGAGAGAGAGAGAGAGAGAGAGAGAGAGAGAGAGAGAGAGAGAGAGAGAGAGAGAGAGAGAGAGAGAGAGAGAGAGAGAGAGAGAGAGAGAGAGAGAGAGAGAGAGAGAGAGAGAGAGTGGTGTGATCTTGTTGACTTTTGAGAATTTTTGGTATGCTTCTCTTACGACGTGTATGTGTGTAAGGCAATATATGCATAGTTCCCGGGCTTCTATCTCTAGTCTCCTGGCGAATGTCCCCCCTTTGTGTATGTGTCTAGCTTTGTATTTATAGGGATGTGAGGGTGCATGGAAATGGAAAGGGACAACCATTAACTAGGCTTTGAAGTCCATGAGACAAGAATCCAACACATTGAAAGTTGGCCATTTTTGGGTAATTCTTGCCATTTTGAAATCTTGAGTGAACCTGGACACATTTGACTCTTTTAAATACTTTCCAGCCTTGCTCTTCGATTGGCTCTGAGTTGCCTCCTTCGAATGGCTCTGATTTAATTCTTATAGCTCCTTCGATTGGGTGCATCCTCATCAATTTGAATTGCTCAAATTTTTGAATTCCAATTATTCAGAGTTTTCCCTTATCATAGTTTCTTTAATTAATTCATCATCTGCATCAATTCGAATTGCCCAGAATTCTCTTCGTCAGAGCATTGCTCTTTTTAATGATTCTGAATTCCAATTCGAACCTATTCAGAGTTCCCCTCATCAAGGCTTCTTCGATTGGCTATGACTTGCTCCTCGTGTCTCCTTCAACTGGACTCGTCTATTTTCCTTAGCTGCTTGATTCAAATATCCCAAACGAGAACTTCATTATGGCCAATCAAAGCCTCTTTTGTCACTTCCTTCGAATGCCATTGTGCAGGAGGCTTGGGACTGGCAACATGTAGGACCAAGACTCATCATAAGACAAACTTGCTTTCAATAATTATGTGTTTTCTTTGAATGGCCACCAATGTGTGTCCTTCGAGTATACCTTTGGAGTGCTCTTTTGAAGGGGTCATATTGTGTGTCATATTGCAAAAATTGTGTTAAGGGGTCTTGGCCTTGTGCATTGAAGGCAATCATAGAAGAATCCTTTTCCCTTGTGAATCCAAGACAAGTATGAGGAAACCTTTGCTCAGTCGAAGCCTTGTGAATTTAACCTGGTCGAAGAAGACCCAACATCCAATCGAAGCTTGTTGCCATGCCAATCGAAGGACATTATTCAAATGCCAATCAAAATACATTGTTGGCATGCCATTCAAAGGACATTTGGTTGACATGCCAATCGAAGGACACTGTTCAGATGCCAATCGAAGGACACTGTTGACATGCCAATCGAAAGGCACTTTGCTATCATTCAAAAAATTTCATTTTCTTTAGGCAAGTGTTTGTAATCACCCTTGTAAGAGAAAACCTTAGAAGACATGAGAGGGCAAATTTTGGGGTACAATAACTTTCATATGACAAATTTTAGAGAGAGATGAGCAAGTTTTGGCCAAATTTAGAAACATAAAATTCCAAGATTCAAATCAAATCTTTTCCATTCAATCTCAATGATTCTAACCATTTTTGTTGCCCTAATACATCCCAATATATAAACACAACATTGCCAGACCAAAAGGACAAGGGTTGGCCGCACAAAACTTACATTCAAATTCAAAATTTTCAAGAGAAAAGTTTCAATCGGTTTTGAAGTTTGAGGAAAATTCAAAGGCTTTTGAGGACTCAACAACAATCCCTGAACATCACTGAAGGTGTCACGATCACCCTCAAGCTCTGAAGCATCAGAAAATGATCCCTACAAGTCACGGTTTGCCACAATTTTTTTCCAAATTCATATTATTATATTCTTGCATTATTAATCAATTTCGATTGTATATTTGTGTCTGTATGGATGCATAGAAGGTTTTTGGATTGTCCAATTGAAGCTTAGGTACCGGTATGGTGTTTCACCATTGTTATGGTTCGGAACCCTAAATTTGGGGTTTTCTAATGCTAGGCAAAATCAGGCCAAGTTAGGGCCACCAACATGATCAGAAGAATAAGATGAGTTGAACCATGGGCATGGGGGGAATTTTTGGTTGATCTTTAACAAGTTTGATGTTTGCAGGTGCTATAGCTACGGAGAGGAGCGTCACTAAAGCCTTTAGTGATGACAACGACCGTCACTAAAGGGCCTGTGTATTTCAAACAAAGACGATGATGAGTTGTCACCTGCGCGCGTTTTTCAAACTCAAATCTAATGTTTTATATATATTATTTGTTTTCTTTTTTTCTAACAGGAATAACAAAATGACTGAGTGGTCAAGCTGCAGGCCTATGATGCAGGGGACCTGGGTTCAAGTCCCACCGACCCTCCTGGTTCTTTTCCTTTTTTCTTCCATTATTTTTGTTATTTATTATTTTATAAAAAAAGAAAAGACTTTTTTTTATTAAAACTAATTCTAATTAACTTTTTTCAAACCAATCAAATTTCACCAAAAAATTTAATTTTCTTCATGAACACAATTTTTAAATAATTAACATTTTTTTTTGTAAATAAATTTAATCATTTAATTAACCTGATAATTAGGGATCATTTACATGCTTAATTTAATTTCTTTTATATCAATAAACACAAAAAATATGTTTTAATTAATTTTATTTTTCTTGTAAATAAATTATCAATTAGTTTTATTTTTGTAATTAAAGCTAATTATATTTAAATATATTTTTGTAATTAACATTAATTAGATTTAGATATTTTTGCCAATTAAAATTAATTAGACTTAGGATAATTTAATCAAATCCTTTCTTAAATTAATTCAATCAAATTTCTTTCTTCTCTTCTTAAATTAATCAATTTCGAATCTTTTGTCATTAATTTTTAAATATTTCTTTTTCTACTAACCCTAATTCTCTCAACCTCCTTTCTCCTGACTCTAATGTTTTCTTGCCACTTTATTTTGTTAGTTTACTTTCTCGTATTTTTTTAATTATGTAACCGTTTCCCAGTTTGTAATAGTTTTAATTAGAGTTTAAGCTTTCGTGTCTAATTATATAACTGCCCCAAGGCCTTGTAATAGCTTAGGAGTTTTATTTTCCGCATTTTACTTACTGCATCCTACTAAACTGCTTAGATGTATGGCTAATAGGATTGTATAGAAAGATAATGACTAATTGAACATAGCATAACCTAATTCAAAGATGATACATCTGAATCAAGCATAATTGTACATGCACACCTCTAGGGTACCCACTTCGGTTGCCTTCGGAAAAACAATAGTCATGTCCCTCGAACATAGGGATACCCTTAGCAAAGACCCTCGGTTAAAGTCATCATAAAGATCATAGTCCCTCATTGTCCCTCGAGTTGCCTACGAGAAATGATCTTGTCCCTCGATGTTGCCTACAAATATATGATGACAGTCCCTTCGAACTGCTAAGGTATCCCTACATGTTTCCTTCAATGACCATAACGACGACCCTACGCTTGTCCCTCATACATCCAACAATAGGGCTACCTACTCACTAATAGTAGGATAGCACTTTCTAAAGGATAGGGAGAAAAGAATGACCTTTTCAAGTATAAGTAGATAAGTTCCTAGATACTTGCTCAAAACAACTTTTTCCACCTACACAAAAACATTTCAAAACACTTTCAAAAACATTTTCCTTGTCAACACTCTTAAGGACTGATACAAGAGTTATCACAAAGAGAATCGCCCCACTAAGGCATTTTCAAAACAATTTTCAAAACACACAAAGCACAAGCAATTTTTAAAACATGAGCTAGCATCTAAGAGCCTGTAGATAACTACAAATGGAAAGGGTGCTAAGACCTTCCCTTTCCATAATCTACCCCCATACTCAGAAAACTCTCGAAAGGTCTTTTTCTGTTCTTTTCACCCTTTCCTTTGTTGGATAAAAGAAAAGTCGGTGGCGACTTTTGCTTACCGCAACATTTGCAAACACAAACGCAAAACCAGTATAACAGTCGGTTCTGCCACCGTATCACATAACTGGCAACTCTGTTGGGGAAAATAAAAAGTGGGGTTACCTTAGAGTTTTAGTTCAGCATTTTACTACTTTTTTTGTGCATTGTATGCTTTACCTTTGGAGAGTATGTTTGGGTTACTATAGATCTTACACCCAGATCTGGGACACCTTGTAGGTAAGTATCAATAGATCGTGGGTGTTGTGCGGGGTATACCGACATGGTTGAAGCGATAGCGATGTTGACGTGACACTTTGGTTGGTATCGGTAGCCCTTGAGTAATCAAGGAGAATACGGGGCCGCTGTGTGGTGTCATGAAGCATCAACTGACCTTAGAACCTTTAATTGACCAACTTGGCCATTAGGAAGTAGTGAGATAGCCGTCTTTGGTGTAATCCTAAGTCAGTTGATACTCGATACTACACTCATTGAGATTTGACTCCCGAGTTTTATTTGGTGGCAAGTCAGTTGTCTATCAGAACGAAACTTGTTAGAAAGATCAGTGATATTGAGATCCTTAGAACCCGGTTACTATTTCTAGGACAGGTCGAGCCAACTAAATTTTAAGAGGGTACTTAACTTTGGAACTCATGCAAGATTTAAACCTAAGGTCTTTGTGTGATTTGCTTGTGCTTGCTATATTTGTGTTTTCTTAGAATAATCATGATATCATAACATTGCATGACATGATAACCATTTCAAGGATTTTTAGGGCTTATCTTTGTCTTGTTTTGTAGGACATGGCATCCACTCGCAGGAATAATATCCAAGTCAACCTCGTAAGGGTACCTCTTCAACTCAAGGAATTAGCACCAAGAATTCCTGAAAGCTCTCCATTCACTGGAAGACATTGTCGACTTCTCAACTTGGTCACCTCAAACCCTGATGAAGAAATGTTAAAGGTGCTCTTTCTGTTCTTCGACCCTTTACATCACTGCTTCACCTTTCCTGATTACCAGTTAGTGCCCACTATGGAGGAGTTTTCTCAGTTATTAGGGGTGCCCATTATTGATCAGTTACCCTTCAATGGTATGGAAAGAGACCCAAAACTTGAGGAAATTGCTCAAGCTCTGTCTTTACAGTGGCCAGATGTCGTGGCAAATTAGGAAACAAGAAGAGGCGTCAAAAGGTTTCTAGCTAAGTTTCTATTTGATAAGGCTCATCATTTTTGGGATACCCTGGACTTACAAGCTTTTGAATAAGTGTTGGCCCTTCTCATCTATGGGATGGTATTGTTTCCTAATCCTGACCAACTCATAGATGTGAATGCGGTCAAGGTTTTTCTGTCCCGCAATCCGGTTCCTACTTTACTTGGAGACATTCTACACTCTCTGCACACTCGCACTGTAAAGAGAAGATATAATCTTTTGTGTTGCACTCCTCTATTGGCTAGGTAGTTTATTTTGCACCTACCTCGATTTATTATAAAGAATGAGCAGGGCATACGATGTTCTAATAGGTTGATGTCTCTCACACACTCAGATATTCATTGGTGTCCTTGGTCCTTAGAGAATGTTACCATCATCGATCAATGTGGGGAATTCCCTAATGTCCCTTTCCTAGGCATTAGGGGAGGAATCACTTATAATCCTTGTTTGGCATTGCGACAGTTTGGATATGCTAGGAGGGATGGTCCTCATAATGTATTGGTTCAAGGCATTGTGTTCAACTATGAGGATGATGTTCAAGGTTACCGTTAGAGGTCCATACTAGCTTGGGGTATGGTAAACAAAGGGGATAGCAAGACACTGGGGCATAAGAACTCCATCCATTTGGAGCCTTATCTTAAGTGGGTGCGAGCACGCGCTCAAAATATCATGATGCCTTATCACACCGTTCTACCCATCATCATGGAACCCGTTGCAGATACAGATGTACCTCATACTATTCTCCATCTTGACATGCTAACTACTCTCGAGGAATTGCAGAGATCTTGGATTCAGCTCAAAGAGGAACGAGACACCTTTGAGACCCAATTCTACGCCAGCGAGAAGAAGGTTTTAGAACTCACTGGGCTACTTCACGAAGAATATAAATGCCTATATTTCTCCAAAGAGAATGCGCCTGCAGGGAGTTTGAGTCCTTTTCTGCTTTAAGAGTTTATTTTTGCTTGGTTTCTCCTATTGTAAGCCCGAGAGTCACCTTTGTAACCGTTGAAACTTCTTAATGCAATTAACGTTTGTTCTCTTTCTGTTTAGCCAAATTTAGGTCTTAGAAATCCTTGAAAACTTGGCATAAGCATATCATACATATCATTGCATAAACAGGTTTCAAGAAAGTTTTCTTATTCTTTTCGCTGTTTATTTCAGCAAAAAAAATGGCTCTCGAACAAACAGAGAAGGACCTCCAAACTCAAAATGCTCAGTTTCAACAAATGATCATGGCTCTGGCCAAGGGACAAGAAGAACTGAAAGCGCTGGTCGTCAAAGAAAAGACCAAGAAGCCAAAGAAACCAGCCGGTGTAGTAAATTTTGGAAGAAGGATCAGAGGACCGGTTAGGTGAGTTATAAATTTCACAACCCCGTCGGATGAGAGGGACAATCAAGAAGAGAAGCCAGTGGAAGAAAACAATAATCCATGTGTAATAACCCAAAATCGTCCTACCCCTTTTACTTTTATCTGGATTATGCAATTCTCATCTCATGTACATAACTCTCGTTAGGTCATTTTGCGCATCATGCATCATTGGTCAATAAATTGGCAAGGGATCGAGAACCTTCAGGAATTAGAGTTTCGATATCGCTTTTCAGTAGAGATTTCTTTGAGCTAGGGTTTCGATCCTCTTCAGTATTTCGAGCCTCATCATCCATCCCTAAGAGTTCTTTAAGGCATTTCAATTGTGTGCTCTGCAAGTCAAGATATCTTTGAAGATTGAGGTGCAAAAGCTTTGAGTTATGACACATAGATGTTGTTATGGAATCTTATGATGACCAAGACGTTGTTATTATTTGTTGCTTATAGTACGAGTCACTCAATTGGACTTCATTCAGAAGACTCTGCATTATGCATGTAAATTGTTAGGGACCAGGGGTTGAGAAGCAGTATATGTGTTGCAATCACCAGTTGTATTGGGGTTCTTTTTAGTGTGCTTATGTTATCAAGTGAATTTGATTTTGTCTAGCCATAATTATCATATGGTTTGGTTCAAAGTATTAAGGTCTCGCTTGGTTCCTATCATCATTTGAAGTTTGGTTCAATTGAGTTTATTATCACTAATTCAGGGATTGTTTTATTGCTTGGATCATAAGCTATTCATTTTGGAACTTCATGCAATAAGTTAAGGTGAAATGTTCGGTTGCAGGGGATCATTCTAAAATGATGAAGATATTCACCAAAAGTACTTCTTAATCCATTCGTTGGTTCTTTATCTCATTTGTGCTTATTAAATATCGCAATTGAATAATATTTTGGAAACTTAAATTTGAAGCAATGGAAGGGAAATACATATTTGAATCCTATTTGAAAAGTCAGAGCCATTACAATTCTGCTCAAGCCATATTCAATTGCCACTATACATTACAATTCCCATTACACTACACTACCTACGTAGAAAGTTACCCAAAAAGGTACATTTTTAACTGATGGGCCTAATCCTCAAGCCTTGCTTCATTCTATAATCTTCCATGAATCCATGCCCCAATTATTCCCCATGTTCCAAGCTACTGTGTCCAAGATGCTATAACATAAACCAAACCTGCAAATATATTAAACAAACTGTCATAAGCATATAGAACAATTACACCATTGTTAATACACAAACTTGCAACATCAAACTGATATCAAAGTAAGTCCACCAGGCCAAACATATTCCATTCACCAAACCTGTCAGAATCTAATGCTAGCATGGATGCACCTCCTACTAAAAAGAAAACTGAAACACTTCCTCAAGTCCACAAACTAACTCGTTAATACACTTAACAATAATCAGCCCTGCATAATTGAACCAACTTCTCTAACCTCATTAACCTTGTAACCAACTATCATAACAGAATTCACTAACCAACCTATAACAGGAAAAAGCTTCCAACAACAACCTCCAACATAAAACTAATGGATTTCAACTAACCTTCCTAATTAACCTTCCAAAACAGCTTTTCGTAACCAAAAAAATAACAGAAAACATAATTCTAACTAAACCCCCACCAACTGTCCAAAACAGAATTTCCTAACCTATAACCAACTACATAATAGAAACCTCATAGCATATTTACCCTCCCTAATTGAACTAACAACCTCTAACCAACTTTGAACCATATCCTAACCAACTTTCTAACAATTCTAACCAACTATAACATCCCTAACAGCTTAACAGAATTCTAACTTCCAAAAACCTCACTTAACAGTTTCTAACTAACCATTCTAACAACCCCTAACTATTTCTAACCCATTCAACCAATTGTAACTAACTAACAGAAAATCACATAAACTAACTTGCAACTAATTCCTAACAAAATTCCAGCTCAGTAACCGATTAACAAACTAACAGCCATCTAACTATTTATAGCGACCTCAATCCAACCATCCATCTCATAACTGAATTTCTCAATCCAAAGGATCAGATTACTCTTCACTCAACTACTTCTCAAACTCCAACAATCTACATAAACCTTCTAGCTGGTTTATCAAAGCTCTCAACAATCTGTACAAGAGAGAATGGAAAGAGGAGAGGAACACACAATTCATCCATACAGAAATCTCTCAGCTCTCTCCAAGAACTAATCCACCAGCACCATATTCATCTTCTGCTTTATCAATCTTCCTCCTCCATCAGCAGAAAGAACTCTCTCTCCCTTTATTCATTCACAAGAAATGTTCACAATAGAGATTTCAGAAGAAAAACCATAATTCAGATACAATTATTCACAGAAAAATCACATAGAACTCACTAGAAAATCTTCAAACTTAGAACCTATGCAACCTGCATTCTCTTCATCTTTTCATCATCTTCACCGATTCATCATCGTGACAACAACAACAACTTCATATTACAATTATTCATAGTATCATCATTGAATCTAATCATCCTCATCGTTTATCCAAAGTGATTATTGGAACTTTGTTGCACGTCATAATCATCTCAACTTCTCTGATGCGTTACTGAGGTTATTTCTCAGTTCCTCTGTGCAACAAGAATATCACAGAATTCACATACATTATTATCACACAACGAGCATGCATCATACGTAGTCGAAAAAATGCCAAAATATAAGAATATGAAGAAAGTAGAAGAAAATATGATACTTGTGATTAGCGCAAAGGAACCTCCTCTCTGGTTTTATTTTCATCTTCAATCCACTGTCAATTGCAACAAAATCTGAGGCAAGACTCCGCCTCGTAGGTAAACATTACACCATTCCTTTCTCTGTCTTGATTTCATGTTTTCTTCATACCAATGTGTTTCTGGATGAATTGAGACGAAGTAAGGCAAAGGTAGTGGCTGTGATGTTGCCATGGAGACACGGACAGTTGAGAGTATGACGGCGGCAGAAGGCAGATGAATAATTTTGTGTATTGTGTGTGGATGAGGCACAAAAACAAGGATCAAAGAAGAAATGAAGCATGGTGTTTAAGTGAGGAAAAATCGGAACAAAGAGGATATGAAAATGGAATCGATCGGAAGAGACGACAAGGAGAAGGAGGCTTATGGCACAATCATGAGAGAGAAGGAAGAAGCTGTTAGAAGAAGGTCAACCGCCACAAATGTGAACCCTAGCATAAAATCCAAACGACACTGTGTTCCTTCTTCTTCTTCTTCTTCTCAAATTTCATTTAGTGTTTTTTATTTCATTTATTTTATTTTTTAATTGCAATGAGTATAATATGTTGAACAAATAAAATGCCTTGGATGTTGGGCCTGGACCGCATTATACCCTTGTTAGAGGCCTGTTACACAATTTTTTTCCTGAACACTTGGAGCTGGTATAGAAACAGCTTCTGGACCCTTGCTGTTTGGGCCTAGTGCCCTGCTTCTGTACACCTCTGGATTTCAATTTTCACCCCCTGATTCTCTTAATTTCTTCTTTATAATTATTTTTAATTCTTTCTTTCATGATTTTTTTAAAAAAAGAAAACAAAAATACGTAATAAAAATGGTAAAAATATTAGAAGATATTTTAGAAATTAATTAGGAATTTATTTCCTCTTTTACTAACTTTTTAGTCACCAATTTTACTCATTTTATGACATGTATTTCGTTTGCGATTTTTTGGTATGAGTTGTATGCAATACTTTGATACTTGCTACCAATTTGTCTCGTTTGTATAGTATTTCATGACCCCATAGGATTTTGGTTCAAATTTAATCTTCGATTTAATTGAACTAAAATTAGACATTAGGCTTCTAAATCCAAGCATGTAAATATTAGGTAGAATTCCCTCCAAATTCCAACTTTAGGTCCAATGATGCATGATAACATTAGGTTTAGAAATAAGCTAGTCTCCTTTTGAATTTTCTATCCCATTTTGCATTTGCATTAAAACAAAAACTTCTTTTTCCTTTCAAACTTTAAAACCCTTTAAAACTACTGATGGGAATCATGCCTTCGTTGAGTATGAAAGATGATAAGCGGGTCTCTTCTTGATCTTATTGTTATTTCATCCCAGGCCTAGGTGTGGTTCAAATCTCAAAGACTCCTTTCATGGATAAGTGGAAAAGTGGCTAATATCTCTCTCTTGAGGTCAACTAACCATTATCTGCAACAAAAAATACAAACCAATCAAATGTGGCATCTTTCCTCGAGAGCATAACTCGAAACCATCTTCAGCAAGGACATGATTAATTTACTTATGTGCCAACGCATGAGTCTCCAATGGTTGAGCTGCGGCAGAAGACGGAATTAACATTGTTCATAAAAAACACAAAACAAACAAAAACATGTTAGCCGAACTACGGTAGCTCTGATTCCTCAAAAAGGATACGTATGCATTGGGGTAGAGCCCAAGCGAGTACAACTTTATTTTCCCTATATTATTTTCTCCTTTATTTTGCATGCATTCCCCCTTTAGCAGTAGTAAACAATAAGCATAGTTTAAACACACCCTTAGATAGATAATAAGAGTGGATACCATAGAGTACTACGGGCGTGTGGGGTGCTAATACCTTCCCCTCGCGTAACAGACTCCCTTACCCGATCTCTCGATCGCAAGACCGTGACTTATCCCTTCTCAGGTTTTCTCAATGTTTACCTTTCCCTTCATGTGGGATAAAAGACGTTCGATGGCGACTTCATTGTTTGAGGATTTTCAGCCGGTTGTTTCAGCTGGCGACTTCACTGGGGACAGGTCAACCAAATGCTCTTCCATCCCAGAGTTGCTCCTAGCTCTTGTCCTATTCTCTTTGGGTGTTTATTTATATGCTTTATGGCTTACTCATTTTTTATACACCTGAGCATATGTATGAATTACATTTTAATGTTTTCCATATACTACTGCTGTACTGGATCTACTTCTTGATTGGGTTGGGATGTTACTATTGAGGCAAAAGGCCCAGTACCTAGGATAGAGTGCACTACAACACTAGGAATAGAGTGGGGGCATGAAGGCTATAGGACGTGGTCCGACTAGTGCAGTCATGTCATATACCATGCTCGGATAAGGTTCAATTAAAGGTATTTTCATCATGCACGTCTGTGTTGCGATGATTTTACTTTCAAGTGAACCCGTGATTTTCGAGTTACCCTTGCCTTACCCTGACCTAGTCTTCACCCGTGAGTGGGGAGGGAACTATTATCACAGGTACAGATGATGACTATGTTCAGATGGTTACTCATGTTCAGATGATGACTATTTATTCTAATGATTATGTTCTGGATTTATGTTTGTGACTATGCGGTGCTCAGATTTATTTTCTGAGTTCCTAACTTGTTTACTTGGAGGTTCATTTAGGCCTTCGATCTTGGTAGTCCCAGCATGTTCAGAAAAGGCTCAATAGTATCTGATGTTCCAGAATCCTTGATCCCGTATAATGGAAGATCTACATGGTACTTGGTTCTTGTAGGTGCAGAAGCTATGTCGGACCTTTGATCTGATAATATCTATATGGTTCAGAATAATGCAGCAATCATATTCAGAAGTGATGCAACTTTGATCCCATTTGATCCCATGTATTTGAATACATAACATGGGTACCACATTATTAACATACATGTTCTGTTATTTCCAGAGAATCATATTTGTAAGTCTTGTGCTAAACTCTTCCATCTTAGCTGCATAAAATCAAAATCAAAACACATAAGTTCCTTGGAAATAACGGAACATGGCATCCATTCATGCACCCCATGCATATTCATGCATCCATAACAGGTATTCGAAGGTTGTGGATTCTTATTCGAACCAGGTGCTCTCTTCAGAGGTTTAGACTTGATTTCTTACTGCACATGTTTAGAGATCAGTATGCGATAACTCCGTGGAGAATTGACCAATGTGAAGATCCTGAGAGGGTTGATTGTGGTACACATGCAAGCTTTGGCCTATGGCCAGGAATTCTACGAGAAGGAATAAAATCAATTTAAGACTCAGATAAGACAGGTCATGGAAGCTCTGATGATGATGTCAACAATCTTGCGCTTACTGCTACAGCAAAGGTTCTCTCTTCTCCTTGTCTTTTGGGGATTACTTTCAACCATGGATTGCTATAAAATCTTTAGTTCTTGGAATATCTTATTGATAGATGGTCCCCATTTACTATGGGATCTTATATCAGTGTTGGTTCTTGTTGACCAACGTCAGATGTGGTTGCCACACCGGGGTATCTTACTATTCAATCAGGGGCACTCTCCGTAGCTTTATGTTCCCTGATATGTTCAACAATAGTCTGTCTTTATCCCCCTAGTGAATTCATGGGAAAAAGCTTTTAAGCAAAGATAGAAGAAGCCCGATGAGCATGTTGATGCGATCCCAATTCATTACATCCTATTATTTCCTACTCTGATCTTTGGGCTCTTCCTCCCACAAACATCACTTCCGATTACGATACACATGCTAGATGTATCCCCTATTCTGAGGCACCCGGTTTTGATATTGAAGACTGTAAAGAGGTTAAAGTATAAAGCCCAGTACTTGTCTGGAATCTCTTATAAAAGTCTAATTCCCATTTGGCCAACTATTTGACTCTTTCTCACCATCTGGATGTCTCTATTATTATGATAGAAGACGAACTACATTATTTCTTTGTGGCACAATATGCTCAATGATGTGGTTTATACCAATTCACTTGGCAAAGCATCTATTCTTACTCCTGAAAGAATCTTCTACGCATATATTCTGGGGCACCTGCCCATTCAATTGAAGATGGTATGTCATCCAGAGACCAGGTCCAAGACTAGTTCAATTCAAAGACTGTTGTGTTCACATCAGATTAGAAGGGGAATTCTATCGCCTATTCAAACATCAAGACTACAAAAAGTCTCCAGAATCAAGAAATCTATACGGAGTCAAGTCTCCTCAACGATGGCAATCATTGGTTTCTTTACTATATTTTCATTTGCATTCTTGCTTTTTTGTTTAAACATTGCTTGCATGAAGAAACTTGTCTATTTTTGAATGAAAATCTTAATGCAATAAATACGCTTGTCTTAAAGTGTTCTTTTCATTTTTATTCATCCATTAATTATCACTCTTTAAATGATTTACTTGCATATTGATGCCAAGTTTCCAAGTCTTATGCTTAGGAATTAGAGGGAGGATGACGATAATCTAAAAACACAAAAAATCTCTGGATGGTATGCTTTTGAGTAAGACCCTATTGACCATGTACATGCCTTGATTCTATTCCTAAACACTGGAGATATAAGGGAGATATACCTTCGTTAAACCCTCTGAGCCTTCGAAGTAGGAGTTTCTTTTCTGTTCAGAAAAAACCCTCATTTTAAACCTGGGATGGGTAGTGTTCATTTAATTTGATCAAGCATTCAGAACTCATCAAGTGTGTGCATCCAAGGATACGACAATGGTTATCCATCAAAAGGTTGAGGAAAGTCAAAACCACAATGGTTAACCCTCATCTATCTGCAACGTGCATCAATTAATGGTATACCAATGGGTATCTCTCGCACATCAAGAAGTCGAGATTAGATGACGATACAATAATGGTTGTCCATCATCTACCAAATACTCAGACAGTCACGGTCACTTCAAACAAATCAAAGACAACACAAAGACCAACGACTTGTTCAAAATGAAAAATATGAATAAGAAAGAAACAAAAATCCCTGCTAAGTTGAAACTTAAAAACAAGTCGCTTAGGCAAAAGTTGGGGCATTCCGCTGGACTTCCAAATCAAAATTCAAAAGAATTTGTTCAGGAAAAAGTAAGGGAAAGTGAGAAAGAAGCTGGAAAGCCTAAAAGGTGAGAAAGGGATTACCAATAAAAATCCTTATCAATAGAACAAAGTTGTGTGATCAGACACTAAAATTAGAAGTTAGTGACTGTTGTGTCCAAGAGACCTCAGTGGTTCCTCAACCATCGCTAACTCTTCTCGAGGGATGAATACTTGCATCGGGTCAACTAAACGTAGGAATGGAGAACATCATGGAGAATGGGTGGGCACCAAATAAATTTGAGCCTTAAATCCTTTTTTCTTAAACCTTGAACCAGGCCACGTTACAACCCTTTCAAAGTCCTAACTGAAGCATAGGTCAATTCGAAAGCATGCTACAACGAGATAGTGTTTAACTGACTCCTAAAAGGTATGTTTAAATATCTGTGTTGGCATTATATGTTTGCATTATATTTCATAAAAAAGAATTTGCAAATGTTGCTCTCTAGCTAGGGATCCATTCACAACAGAGTTGTGACATCATTTCACTCAAAGTTTTTAAACTTCAACACTTACATATGTGTTTCATTAGATTTATTATTCTCATAATACATTCTTATGCATATAAAACAACTGATTGACATCAAGTAAGTTTACACAATGAACAATCGGTAAATAGCTCAATCTTGTCAGAGAAGAGAGGCTTGAATATTCTGTTGAAGCAAGAGTCAGTTGTCACAAGAAAAATGACTTATTCAGGGGCATGTTAACCAGTGATTTTGTCAAGAGAAAGTATCCTGGTGCTTCACAGTCTGAATACCCTTTTGGGATAAAGTTAGCAAATTTCGCCAATCTGGGGCAATTAAGTCGAGAGTCAATCTCTCCGAGTCCAGCCAAATCTGAGGCATTCCCTCAAAGCTATCAATCATAGGCTATCATGTCGGTAAATATCTTCAAGTGCCATTGATAAGGGGCTATCACATCGATTAATCTATTCAGAATTTATTCAACCTAGGGTAGTTACATCGAGATTAGGCAAACCTCTCCAAAAAAGCTGTAATATAGAGCAGTTTATTTCGTGACCCAAGACACTAGGGCAGGCCACCTCATATAGTATTATGGCACGAATATTCTGGTATTCTATTCAGCACAAATTCTTTCAAAAATCCCACAGACAGGGGAATTCCTCATTTGTACTTGCAGAAGATGCTCAAGCCAATTATGTTGTATGAGACAAATCACGCTAAAAGCGTCATAACGGTCACCCTGACCTAGCCAACGCACGAAGTTGCCTTCATCTACTACAGACAATTTCAAACCTGATTTCCCAAGTGAATTCAGAAAGTTTGGGTTTCCGTTTGACTTGGCATGCGCAAGTGCATCCCCAGTGGAGTTAATCAAGTGCATCCCCGGTGGATTTAATCAAGTGCATCCCCAGTGGAGTAAACTGGGGCATTCACAAAGTTAAACCGGGGCATGCACAGGTGCCCATTCCCATCTTTTATTCCCAAGTGATTCAAGAGGTAATTCCCCAGTATGGTGTAAACTTGGGACATGTATTCAAAGAGACCCACATGGTGTTCAGAATCCGTCCTTCGACATATTTAGTTCTACCATCCTCTCAGTGGTTCAGGACATAGGGAAGTCGGGCCAGACTATCTCTTCCTCAACAGTACAATTCAGAATTCAGTGACATACCTGAAATCTCGATTCGTCAGCAATTTAATCTTCAGCTGAGTCATCGATAATCTTCAATATCATGAGCTCCCCAGTGTGAATCCTTATCAGTATCCCCAACAATCCTCGGTACTGCGGGCTTCCAGCGCCGATATGTATTGGCATCTCCGGTGATGAGCAACGACTCATAATAAGCCTTCTCTTATTCCCACAAATTCTATTTCTTTGCATTGCATATAGTTATCATTTCATAACATTGCATCCTTAAAAGCGCATAACCAATTCATCAGAATGGATCATTACAGCAAAAGAAATTCATACATGCATACAAAGCATAAGCCAGATTGGGTACCTAACACGAAAGACTTGAATCATACAAAGACAGTAACATATCTCCACAAGAGGGTATCGCTTCCAAATATCCCCAGTCAGTGACCTTCACCTTCACGATGCCCAGCTAACGGTGCCAGTACCTCATCCACCAATTCCAAGCAAAATCAATACACCTTGTCATTCTGAACCCAATTCCCGTCTGGTAGTCAGTTCCCATCTGACGATCAATTCAAACACTCATCTGTGTTTAACCTTTTGATACGCGTCTGTATCTTATTTCAATACCAGTCTATATTGATTCAAACACTCGTCCGTGTTTAACCTTTTGATACTCGTATGTGTCTTCTTTCAATACTCGTATGTATTGATTCAAACACTCGTCTGTGTTTAACCTTTTGATACTCGTCTCTATCTTCTTTCAATACTCATTTGTATTGATTCAAACACTCTTTTATGTTTAACCTTTTGATACTCGTTTGTATCTTCTTTCAATACTCGTCTGTATTGATTCAAACACTCGTTTGTGTTTAATCTTTTGATACTCATCTGTATCTTCTTTTAATACTCATCCGTATTGATTCAAACACTCGTCCGTGTTTAACCTTTCTTGATACTTATCTGTATCTTCTTTCAATACTCGTCCGTATAGATTTAAACATTTGTTGTGTCCTGATCGATGTCTCTTGCAAATCATTATGTCCTGATCGATGTATTTTTGTTAGCCAATGTGTCCTGATCAATGTCTTCCTTTTGGTCATCGTATCCTAATCGAAGTCTCCCACGAATCATCGTGCCTTGATCAATGTATTCCTGTTAGCCATCGTGTCCTGATCGATGTCTTCCTTTGGCGATCATGTCCTAATTAATGCCATCCTATGAGTCATCATGTCCTGATTGGTGTTCTCCTTGTAGTCATCGTGTCCTGATCGACATCCTCCTACAAACCATCGTGTCCTGATCGATGTCTTCCTTTTGTTTATCGTGTCCTGATTGATACCTCTCTCGCGAATCACTGCGTCCTGATCGATGTATTCCTATTAGCCATCGTGTCCTGGCCGATGTCTCCCTTTTAGTTATCGTGTCCTGATCGATACCTCTCCCGTGAATCATCGTGTCCTGATCGATGTATTCCTGTTAACCATCGTGTCCTGATCGATGTCTTCCTTTTGGTTATCGCATCCTGATCGATACCTCCCTTTCAATCATCGTGTCCTGATCGGTGTTTTCATCTCATTCATCGTGTCCTGATCGGTGTACCCTGATGTCGTCGTGTTCTAATCGACGTATACCTCCGGTTTAGTCCCACCTCTTTTAATTCCCCAGTGGATGTCACAAAAATAAAAATGCTTACACTTTCTCCCAGAACAAATTTTTGGCATTGATATTTAATCATCTTCTACCTCGAACTTCTGAAAGGCATGCGCCAATCGTACTTTCAGGTTTAAGATGATTTAATAGGGGCAGTTGTAATACCCCAAATTTGTCCTACCCCTTTTACTTTTATCTGGCTTATGCAATTCTCATCTCATGTAGATAACTCCCGTTAGGTAATTTTGCGCATCATGCATCATTGGTCAATAATTTGGCAAGGGATCAAGAACCTTTAGGAATTAGAGTTTCAAAATAGATTTTTAGTAGAGATTGCTTTGAGCTATGGTTTCGATCCTCTTCACCATTTCGAGCCTCATCATCCATACCCAAGATTTATTTAAGGCATTTATATTGTGTGCTCTGCAAGTCAAGATATCTTTGAAGATTGAGGTGCAAAAGCTTTGAGTTATGACACATAGATGTTGTTATGGAATCTTATGATGACCAAGACGTTGTTATTATTTGTTGCTTATAGTACGAGTCACTCAATTGGACTTCATTCAGAAGACTATGCATTATGCATGTAAATTGTTAGGGACCAGGGGTTGAGAAACAGTATATGTGTTGCAATCACCAGTTGGATTGGGGTTCTTTTCAGTGTGCTTATGTTATAAAGTGAATTTGATTTTGTCTAGCCATAATTATCATATATTTTGGTTAAATGTATTAAGGTCTCGCTTGGTTCCTATCATCATTTGGAGTTTGGTTCAATTGAGTTTATTATCACTAATTCAAGGATTGTTTTATTGCTTGGATCACAAGCTATTCCTTTTGGAACTTCATGCAATAAGTTAAGGTGAAATGTTCGATTGCAGGGAGTCATTCTAAAATGATGAAGATATTCACCAAAAGTACTTCTTAATCCATTAGTTGGTTCTTTATCTCATTTGTGCTTATTCAAAATCTCAATTGAATAATATTTTGGAAATTTAAATTTGAAGCAATGGAAGGGAACTACATATTTGAATCCCATTTGAAAAGTCAGAGTCATTACAATTCTGCTCAAGCCATATTCAATTGCCATTACACATTAAGATTCCCATTACACTACACTACCTACATAGAAAGTTACCCAAAAAGGTACATTTTAAACTGATTGTCCTAATCCTCAAGCCTTGCTTCATTCTATAATCTTCCATGACTCCATGCCCCAATTATGCCCCATGTTCCAAGCTACTGTGTCAAGGATGCTATAACATAAACCAAACCTGCAAATATATTAAACAAATGGTCATAAGCATATAAATTGATTACACCATTGTTAATACACAAACTTGCAACATCAAAGCGATATCAAAGTAAGTCCACCAGGCCAAACATATTCCATTCACCAAACTTGTCAGAATATAATGCTAGCGTGGATGTACCTCCTACCAAAAAGAAAACTGAAACTCTTCCCTAAGTCCACAAACTAACTCGTTAATACACTTAACAATAATCAGCCCTGCATAACTGAACCAACTGCTCTAACCTCATTAACCTTGTAACCAATTGTCACAACAGAATTCACTAACCAACCTATAACAGGAAAAAACTTCCAACAACAACCTCCAACAAAAAACTAACAGATTTCAACTAACCTTCCTAATTAACCTTCCAAAACAGCTTTTCATAACAAAAAATATAACAGAAAACATAATTCTAACTAAACCCCCACCAACTGTCCAAAGCAGAATTTCCTAACCTATAACCAACTACATAAAAGAAACCTCATAGCAGATTTACCCTCCCTAATTGAACTAACAACCTCTAACCAACTTTGAACCATATCCTAACCAACTTTCTAACAAATCTAACCAACTATAACATCCCTAATAGCCTAACAGAATTCTAACTTCCAAAACCTCTCTTAACAGTTTCTAACTAACCATTCTAACAACCCCTAACTTTTTCTAATCTATTCAACCAACTGTAACTAACTAACAGAAAATCACATAAACTAACCTGTAACTATTTCCTAATAAAATCCCAGCTCAGTAACCGATTAACAAACTAACAGCCATCTAACTGTTTAGAACGACCTCAATCTAACCCTCCATCTCATAACTGAATTCTTCAATCCAAAGGCTCAGATTACTCCTCACTTAACTACTTCTCAAACTCCAACAATTTATATAAACCTTCTACTGTTTTATCAAAGCTCTCAACAAGTTGTACAAGAGAGAATAGAAAGAGGAGAGGAACACATAATTCATCCACACAGAGAAATCTCTCATCTCTCTCCAAGAACTGATCCATCAACACCATATTCATCTTCTGCTTCATCAGTCTTCCTCCTCCATCACCAGAAATAACTCTCTCTCCCTATATTCATTCACAAGAAATTTTCACAATAGAGATTTCAGAAGAAAAACCATAATTCAGATACAATTATTCACAGAAAAATCACATAGAACTCACCAGAAAATCTTCAAACTTAGAACCTCTTCAACCTACATACTCTTCATCTTTTCATCATTTTCACCAATTCATCATCGCGACAACAACAACAACTTTGCATTACAATTCTTCATAATATCATCATCGAATCTAATCATCCTCATCGTTTATCCAAAGTGATTCTTGGAACTTTGTTGCACGTCATAATCATCTCAACTTCTCTGATGTGTTACTGAGTTTATTTCTCAGTTCCTCTGTGCAACAAGAACATCACATAATTCACATACATTATCATCACGCAACGAGCATGCATCATACATAGTCGAAAAAACGCCAAAATAGAAGAATATGAAGAAAGTAGAAGAAAATATGATACCTGTGATTAGCGCAAAGGAACCTCCTCTCTGGTTTTCTTTTCATCTTCAATCCACCGTCTATTGTAACAAAATCCGAGGCAAGACTCTGCCTCGTAGGTAAACATTGCGCCATTCCTTTCTCTGTCTTGATTTTGCGTTTTCTTCATACCAGTGTGTTTTTGGATGAATTGAGATGAAGTAAGGCAGAGGTAGTGGTTGTGATGTTGCCACAGAGACACAAACAGTTGATAGTATGATGGCAGCGGAAGGCGGAGAAATAATTTTTTGCATTGTGTGTGGATAAGGCACCGAAACAAGGATCGACGAAGAAATGAAGCACATTGTTTGAGTGAGGCGAAATCAGAACAAATAGGATGAAAAAACGGAATCGATCGGAAGAAACGGCGAGGAGAAGGAGGCTTGCGGCACAGTCGTGAGAGAGAAGGAAGAAGTTGTTCGAAGAAGGTCAACTGCCACAAATGCGAACCCTAGCGTAAAATCCAAACGACATTGTGTTCCTTCTTCTTATTAAATTTCATTTAGTGTTTTTTAATTCATTTATTTTATTTTTTAATAGCAATGATTATAATATGTTGAACAAATAAAATGCCTTGGATGTTGGGCCTGGACCATATTACTCTCTTGTTAGAGGCCTGTTACACAATTTTTTTTCTAAATACTTGGAGCTGGTACATAAACATCTTCTGGACCCTTGCTGTTAGGGATAGCAACGGGGCGGGTCGGGGGCGGTTTTAAGCACAACCAGACCCGCACCCGCCACCCAGACCCAGACCCAGACCCCCCCCCCCCAAACCCGGTTGGGGCTAATATTTCTTCCCCCGCCCCCAATAAGAAACGGGTTTCCCCCCACCCGCCCGAATAAATTATTAATTTTTAAAATTTTATATTTTTTTCAATAAAAATAAAAATCAATAATTAAACTAAATAGTTAATTATTTTAAAAGCATTTTTATGTTTTATATTTTTATTTAAATTATATTTTCAAAAAAGAAAACAATAATTCTAATAAACATGATATTATAACATTAAAAAGAGTAAATGAGTAATAAAACTATTAAAAAATAAATTAAATAAATTAAATTTAGTTAACAGGTGCGGGGCGGGTGCGGGTGGAGGGTGGGTACTAGCATCACCCGCCCCCGCACCCACAATCATAAATTAAAATGGGTTTTCCCCGCACCAGCACCCGCCCCCAGTTAAACTAGGTTTTCCCCGCTAATTTGGGGCGAGGGCGGACGGGGCCCGGCGGGAGCAGGTTTATTTGTCATGCCTACTTGCTGTTTGGGCCTAGCGCCCTGCTTTTGTACACCTATGGATTTCAATATTCACCCACTGATTCTCTTAATTTCTTCTTATAATCATTTTTAATTCTTTCTTTCATGATTTAAAAAAAAAACAAAAACAAAAATACATAATAAAAATGGTAAAAATATTAGAAGACATTTTAGAAATTAATTAGGAATTTATTTCCTCTTTTACTAACTTTTTAGTCACCAATTTTACTCATTTTATGAAATGTATTTCGTTTGCGATTTTTTGGTATGGGTTGTATGCAATACTTTGATACTTGCTACCAATTTTACTCGTTTGTATAGTCTTTGATGACCCTTTAGGATTTTGGTTCAAATTTAATCTTCAATTTAATTGAACTAAAATTAGACATTAGGCTTCTAAATCCAAGCATATAAATATTAGGTAGAATTCCCTCCAAATTCCAACTTTAGGTCCAATGATGCATGATAACATTAAGTTTAGAAATAGGCTAGTCTCCTTTTGACTTTTCTATCCCATTTTGCATTTTCATTAAAACAAAAACTTCTTTTTCCTTTCAAACTTCAAAACCCTTTAAAACTACTTATGAGAATCATGCCTTCGTTGAGTATGAGAGATGATAAGAAGGTCTCTTCTCGATCTTATTGTTCTTTCATCCCAGGCCTAGATGTGGTTAAAATCTCAAAGACTCCTTTCATGGATAAGTGGAAAAGTGGCTAATATCTCTCTCTTGAGGTCAACAAGCCATTATCTGCAACAAACAATACAAACCAATCAAATGTGGCATCTTTCCTCGAGGGCGTAAATCGAAACCATCTTCAACAAGGACATGATTAATTTACTTCTGGGCCAACGCGTGAGTCTCCAATGGTCGAGCTGCGGCAGAAGACGAAATTAACATTGTTCATAAAAAACATAAAACAAACAAAAACATATTAGCCGAACTACGGTAGCTCTGATTCTTTAAAAATGATACGTAGGCATTGGGGTAGGGCCCAAGCGAGTACAACTTTATTTTCCCTACATTCTTTTCTTCTTTCTTTTGCATGCATTCCCCCTTTAGCAGTAGTAAACAGTAAGCATAGTTTAAACACACCCTTAGATATATGACAAGAGTGGATACCGTAGAGTACTACGGGCGTGTGAGGTGCTAATACCTTTCCCTCGCATAACAGACTCCCTTACCCGATCTCTCAGTCGCAAGACCGTGACTTCTCCCTTCTCAGGTTTTCTCGATGTTTACCTTACCCTTGATGTAGGATAAAATACATTCGATGGCGACTTCATTGTTTGATGATTTTTAGCCGATTGTTTCATGAGGGTCTGAGGAGGATGAACCTGACTATTTTGAGGAGCAGTATCCTCATGCTGATGATAAATACAAACAACTAGAGGATCGGCTCAATTCTATGGAGATCCAAAGGGTACCCGGGCTGGATTTTAAAGAGATAGGTTTGATCTCAAGGGTGGTCATCCCGCCGAAATTCAAGGTTCCCGTGTTTTCTAAGTATGATGGTGCTTCATGTCCTAAGTTACATTTAAGGTTGTATGTCAGGAAGATTCAACTCCACACTACTGACAGGAATTTGTGGGCTCATTTCTTCCAAGAGAGTTTGTCGAGGACTCAGCTGGAATGGTTCTATCAACTGGAAAGAACCAATGTTCGTAATTGGGAAGATCGGGCTGTTGCTTTCTACAAGCAGTACCAATATAATGTTGATCTCGCCCCAACTCGTACGCAATTGCAAAGTATGTCTATGGGTTCCGACGAAGGTTTTAAAGATGATGCCCAAAAATGGAGAGACCTTGCGGGAAAAGTCCAACCTCCGTTGTATGATAGGGAGCTGGTGGACATGTTCTTGGGCACGTTATCCAGGCCGTTCTTTAACCATCTGATTGGAAGTTCTTCTGTTGGGTTTACTGAATTAATCTTAACTGGTGAACGTGTAGAGGCTGACATCAAAAGTGGTAAAATATGGAGAGATGTATCCTCCAGTACATATAAGAAACCTTTCACAAGAAAGAAAGAGGTTAGTGCAGCTTATAGCCAAAGGAATCATAACAAAACTGAATGTCGTCTGACGGTAGGGGCTGTCATGATTTCCAATCCTACATCAAACCAGCAACGAAACAATCAACACAGACCATATACGCCTAGAAGACAGTTCACTCGGATCAACATGACCATATCCCAGGTTTTGCCACACTTACTGATATCCAATTTGGTAACCCTGAAGGAGGCCCCGAAGAATCCTAATACCGCATCTCCCCGCTACAATCCCAATGCTCGATGTGCCTACCACTCTGAAACTCTAGGGCATGATACAAATGACTATTGGGCTTTAAAGAATAAGATACATGATCTCATTAAGGAAAAGGAGATTGAATTTGACCTTCCCGAGACGCCTAATGTGATAACTGCGCCAATGCCTAAACATGGCCAAGGTGTCAATGTTGTTGATGATAACCATTTTGTTTCTTCTATGGGTGAGTTAGCTACTCCTCTCCTGACTATCAAAAGGAATTTGTTGCGAGCCGGTTTATTTATGGGCTGTGGTGAAGGTTACCATTCATGTATGTCCCTACCAAATGGCTGTTTATTATTGAAGATTGGCGTCCAGCGCCTGATGGTTAATAAAGAAATCTTGTACGAGAAAGTTCCTCTTGCCAGAAGTTTTTGTGAAGATGTCTCCATAATCACCATTCCAGACAATCCTCCCATCGTCTCCACCAAAAGACCCGACAGGATTACATCTGTTCCAAAGTTTGCTCCCATGATCATCACCATGCCAAGGCCAATACCATATTCCTCGGATAAAGTTATTCCCTGGAATTATGGGGCTGACGTATATTACCACAACATCAAGCAAGACCTATTGGCTGCTGAAGACAAAGTTACTGAAGGTATTGATCCTAACGTCAGCAATATCGTTGGGACCAGTAAAATAACAAGAAGCAGAAGAGTTTTCTCTCCCGAGATCTCTCCTTCTAAAACTATTACTATTCATGTGATCATTCCTGATGTTGTTCCTGCTAATACTCCCATTACTACTCTTATGATTTTCCCTGTTGTTACTCCTGTCAGTATTCCTATAACAACTCCGGTTGCTAGCCCTGCTGCCACCCCTGTCAGCGAGTCGGCCGAGACTCGGGGAAAAGAGATATTGGTTGAGCCTATCCAGACGAAGGCGCATCCAAAATCCATCCCTGAGGTTTCTAAGAAGGAAATGGAAGAAACATTGAAAATAATTAAAAAGAGCGACTACAATATGGTTGAACAATTGAGGCAGACCCCTTCCAAGATCTCAATGTTGGCCATGTTACTGTGCTCTGAAGCCCATGCCAAGGCTTTAGTAAAATTCCTCAAGACTTCTTGTTGTACCCCAAAATATGCCCTCTCACTTATCAAGAATTTGCTCACAAGATCTCCTTGGGCTCAAGACTGCAGTAGGGTTTGATCAGCTCAAGACACCTCCTTAAGCACTGATGACCAAAATTAGGGTTTGAGATTGCAAAAGTATTTTTGAACTTCCAATGTACCATATGACTTTCATGGATCATTGTGGACCCCCAAGATTACTCATGTCAAGTTTCAAGCTTTGGATCACACTTTTGCTCAGTCAATTGAGCAGTTGACCTAAAAATCAGTTGTATTGGGGGAAAAGTCAACCATGGTCAATTTACAGTCAAAATTCATAAATTTTGATCCACATCAAGATTTTAGACTCATATTTATCATTTGATTAAGTTTGGACCACAATTCCTTAAGAAATTTGATCAAATCTCCAAAAGGGCAAAATGGTCAAAATTAGGGGTTTTGATTGGGAAAGGGCAATTTCTGATTTTTTGACCTAGAAAATGATAAATTGGTTTACGGAATGATATCAAGAGTCCAATTGGATATTTTTGACCTAATGACATGGTCCAAAACATTGGAAGTCCATTAGATTGATAGATGAATTTTTCAGTCAACTGATCAAAAGTCAACTGTATACTAAAAAGTCAAACTTTGACTTTTGGTCAAATTCAAGTGCCAAAGATCATAATTCATCAAAACATGTCAAAGTATTAAACTTATTCATCAAGAAATCAAAAAGTCAAGATTTCATTTTGAAAAGTCAAAATTTCTAAACTTAGAAATTTTTCTAAGTGTTGGAAATTTCATGTTTTTTCACCATGATGCAAGATGATTCAAGAGAAACTTCCAACATGAAAGTTGTATATCTCCATGAAATCTATAACTTTTCTTCGCACAACTCCTTCCAAAAATGCTTGGATCTCAAGTTATAATTTTATGAACATGTGGTCATGAAACTAAACACTTAGTGAAATTTTGCCCTAATTTGGTCAGGATTTTGACCCAACTTCATGGCACTTTTTCATATAGTTCCAAGGGGAATCTTCAAAAGCAATTAAAATATGGGTTTTATAGAACATTTCAATCTTTCCAAATTGTCCAAGAACTCTTTGAGATCATTCTTGAGTAGGAAGAATCGAAGAGATGAAGTTAGAGTTTTATCACTTTAATTACAAGTCATTTTATTGATGAACAAAATTCAAATTCAAACTATGCTGCATAAACACTACTTTGCAGGCCTCAAAATTGTTAGGCACTCCATAATTAATGGTTTACACAGCTGTTAGAGGCCTCACTTCAAGCATTCAATGCATGGACATGCTTTATATCCATTTTTGGAAGAAAGGTTACATTGCCATTTTGATAAAGTGACTTTTTGTACAAAACTTGTTCTTGAGTCTTGCACTTGTTCTCTTCTGATTAAAAAAGTCTTATAACTCATAAGAAATGGCTTAGACACTTACAATCACCCATCCTATGCTTGTAACTGTTCTTGAAACTTGTTTCCCTCTTTTCTTCAAAATCAAGTAACCTAGTCAAAAGCTAAAAACTTGTACTTCTGATTGTCCAAAGCTCTCAAACACTTTTGTTTATACATACACAAACTATTTGACACAAACACACGAATGCTCAAGCCTTGAAAGAACTTAGAACTCAGAATCACACTTCATACTCCCATTTTCACACAAACTGACCAAAAACTTGAAACTCATAATCTACTCGTGCGTTTCTTGGCCTTTTCGTTTCTAAAGTTTCTAAACATCATATAGAAGTGATCCCACACCCTGTTACAGAAATGTAACACCATTAACACCATTAACACCATTAACACCATCCTCCATTTTCAAAAATAGAGCTCTGCACATTGACTTCTCCAGACTATTTCAGTCATCCATTGCTCAAGCTAATCACTGCATTAGCTTCCTGGGACCTCAAGGAAGCTAATCTGATCATCACCATCACTTGAAACAAGCTCAAACTCAAAACACAATTTCCAGTTTTGAGGTAAGTTTTCAAATTTGGAACTCTTCATACAAGCATCATCAATGATTTATTTATGAACAAAACATGTAGATATCATAGCCCTGAAGCTAACCATATCCATAGTTTCCATTAATTTTGCTTGAGCTTAGAGAATTTTGAAACTGCAATTTCTGAGATTTTTAGGGTTCAGATTAGGGCCATTAAAATTCATGCTTATCTTTGATCTATAATTTTAATGCTTTACATTTCTGAAACCGTGATGAAATTTGCTACAAATTTCATGTTTACAGTTTTCATTTTTGATGAGAAATGAGCAAGTTACAGTTGGTCTGGATGGAAGTTGAAGATGAAGTCATCAAGGCGCGTTTTGCCTTGTATATTTATTGATTTTCCTATGTTAACGGATGTATAGCCACCCCAGTGGTAGAAGCGCGCGCCTGTAACCTTTGGGACCTGGGTTCGAGCCCCAGTGGTATCCTTTTGCATTTTTTTACATGTTTTGCATTCCTGACTTTTTTTGCAAGCGCCTGGGCCTTATTGGGCTTGTATTGTTTTTTTTCATTTTTGCTTACTAACCTCTTTGTAGGCTATTTGCACCCTTGGCCCAATTTATTTTATTTTTATATTTTTATTTTATTTGTTCTCTTAATTATTTTTTACTAATATTAAAAATCATAAAAAATACAAAAAAAAAATAGATTTTCATTTTAACTTAGTTTATTTTATTTTTCTCACAAAAATATTTTATTTAACTATACTTTATTTATTTTTATTAACTAGTCTTGTAAATTTAAATTAGGACTGGGTTATTATTTATTTTCTTTTACACCTAATTAAAATATATTATTTTAATATCAAAAAAGGCCAAAAATATTTTATAATACAATAAATATTTTCAAGACAAAAATACCAAAAAAATACTTTTTTCTAAACTTATTTTCTTTTAATCAATTAACAAATTTAGGGTTTTTATTTAAAATCTTTTCTTAATAAATTTAAGTTTAATTAATTATTTTCTTTAATTAATTAGGTTAAGACAATTTCCCTTTTTCTCATGAAAACCAAACAAAGATCCATTTTCTTTATATTTTGCATTTTTGTACATTTATTCATTTTGTACTTTGTATTTATTTATTTCTTTGTACATTGATACTAATTCGATATGATTGTAATAGATTAACTAGGTTTACATTTTTTCAATCCTCATTTAATTTGTACACCCCCTCCCACAAATGTTGCAATAGCGTAGTAACTTTAAATTCCGCAATTTATCGCTTTTATACATAATATGCTAGTAATTAGGGTTTGTATGGAAAGACTAAAACCAATACTTAGAAAACCCTAATTCAAGACAAAAACAAGCATGAAAACAATACACTTGCACACAAGCACCCCTAGGGTTATTCCACTTGGTTTCCTTATACAAAATGGTCATATTACGCATGTAAGGTATCTTAGCAAAAACAAGCAAATACAAGATCATAGTCCCTCGATGACGCTATCTAAGTTGCCTTTCAAATGATCTTAGTCCCTAAATGAGAATGCTAAGATACCTTACAACATTGCTAATCATGGTTATACGATGACCCACGCCCGTCCCGTTTACATCCAAAGATAGGGTTGCTTACCAAATTAATGGTAAGACAACAATGTCAAAGGAAAAAGAAAATGAACAAGAAAGACTTTTGAGTAGGTAGAATGATCCTAATTACTTGCTCCATTTCAAACAAACATCCTATCTATCTTCAAAACCAACACCTACACTTTCAAATATCTTGCACACTTGAAAACATTTTCAAAAGATCAAACATCTTTGTATACATTCTTACAAACAAGAATCATTACAAAGATTGCCTAAACAATGGCCTCTTTACAAAATACTTTCAAAAAACTACACCAAGCATAATTTCAAACAAAAAGCAAGTGATCTAGCAAGTAACTAAGATCCCATGGAAAACCATGGATGAAAAGGGTGATAATACCTTCCCTTTTCATAAACTATCCCCCGAACTCAAGAAATAGTCCCAAAGGTCTTTCCTGTGCTATTTCACCTTTCCTTTTGGATAAAATAAAAGTCGGTGGTAACTCTTGCTAACCGCAACATTTGTAATCAAATGAAAAAACTTCAAGTCAGTTCTCCCACCGTATCACACTGCTCATGTGCCACAAGAAACCTCCACTGATCAATTCAAAGACTGTGTAGCCAGTTTGACTGTTGACAATGGGCTAGGTTTGTCTGATGCTGACCTGACTCCCAAAGGAAGGAGACATAATGATGCCATGCACGTCTCTATCGAGTGCAGGGGAACTACTTTGGCCCATGTTCTAGTGAATACAGGTTCATCACTAAATGTTCTTCCCAAGAAGGCCCTTAACAGGTTAAATTGCGAAGGATTGACCTTGAAGCCTAGCAACATTGTGGTTAGAGCTTTTGATGGTTCTAAAAGAATGGTGAACGAGGAGGTAGACATACCTATCAAAGTGGGTACCCAGACTTTTAATTCCACTTTTTATGTGATGGACATCTGGCCATCTTACTCCTGTTTGTTGGGTCGACCCTGGATCCATGGGGCTGGCGTTGTGACTTCCACCTTACATCAGATGCTGAAATACCCACTCGATGGGAAAATTATCATGGTCCATGGGGAGGAGGAGTACATGGTAAGCCACCTGAACTCTTTCAGGTACGTTGAAATGGATGGCGAGTTTATTGAGACCCGTTGTCAGAACTTTGAGAAGGTTCCATAAACAGTTACTGCAACCAAGACTGCTACCAATGTTCAGAAGATGGCTAGACCTTCATTGAAGATGGCCTCTCTGAAAGATGCCAAATCTGTTATTAAAGAAGGTGAGTGTACAATTTGGGGACAACTTTCGGATATTCCCTATAAATCTGAAAAATTTGGTTTGGGTTTTACTTCAGGAGCCCAGAGAGCTGTTCATTGTGCTCACACTGGGGGACCACCTTTACGGATCAACAACTATAGAGTCCATGCTTTGGAGGACAGTGATGGTGATTATGACCTTGACAAGTGGATCTTCCCAACCATCAGCGGTGGACTCAGCAATTGGGAGGCCAAAGATTATGTTCCCATCTCTTTTATTCAAGAGTAATTTTTCTTTTTGTTTTAAGGATATGTAATGTTTAAACAATTATAACTTTAAAGTCCTGTGTCTTACCCGAGGCATAATGGTCTATTTGTGAGGGTCATTACTTCATATATCATTAATAAAAAATTGGACGTTTTATATGTAAATTTTTACGCTCTTTGTTTTTCTTTTCTACTTTTTACTTTATCAATAATATACAGATATGCTCTTACACACACCCACGTATCAAACTACAGATCCACATCCGTTCTGGATCCCATTGATAACGGTTCTGCTATTGCTCATTATGACTTTGAAAATACGATCTACCAAGCCGAGGACGAAGGTGAGGAAGATTGTGAGGTACCAGGAGAACTTGCCATACTGTTGCAACAGGAAGAAAGGGCAATACAACCCCATGAAGAGTCGGTTGAGACAATGAACTTGGGTACTGAAAATGATAAGAAAGAAGTCAAGGTAGGTGTCGATCTGAAGCGTAGTGTCAAGGAACGTTTAATACAGATGTTACATGATTATGTGGAGGTCTTTGTCTGGTCATACGAAGACATGTTAGGACTTGACACTGATATTATGGTTCATCGCCTGCCGTCAAAAGAAGACTGCCCTCTAGTAAAACAGAAGTTTCGTCGTATGCACCCTGAAATGTCAGAGAAGATCAAAGCCGAAGTCATGAAACAATTCAACATCGGTTACTTAGCTGTTACTTCCTATCCATAATGGGTTGCTAACATAGTGTCGGTACCTAAGAAGGACAGTAAGGTACGTATGTGTGTGGATTACAGAGACTTGAACAGGGCAAGCCCCAAGGATGACTTTCTGCTTCCCCACATTGACATTCTGGTTGACAATACTGCACGGCATAAGGTATTCTCCTTCATGGATGACTTCTCAGGGTATAATCAGATCAAAATGGCACCTGAGGACATGGAGAAGACAACCTTCATCACACAATGGGGCATTTTCTGCTACAAGGTTATTCCCTTTGGGTTGAAGAATGTTGGGGCAGCTTATCAGTGCGCCATGGTATCTTTGTTTCATGACATGATCCATAACGAGATAGAGGTCTATGTCGATGATATGATAGCCAGGTCTCAGACCAAAGAAGAGCACCTTGATCACCTGCAAAAGCTATTTGAAAGGCTGAAGAAGTACAAACTGAGGCTGAACCCGAATAAGTGCACCTTTGGAGTAAGATCTGGTAAACTCTTAGGCTTCATTGTCAGTGGCAAAGGTATTGAGGTAGACCCCGCAAAGGTTAAAGCTATACAAGAAATGCCAACTCCTCGCACTGAAAAGGAGGTAAGGGGATTCTTGGGACGCCTAAACTACATTGTTAGGTTCATTTCTCATCTGACCGCTACGTGTGAGCCAATCTTCAAGCTACTAAAGAAAGATCAAGCTGTGAAGTGGAATGATGAATGCCAGAATGCCTTTGACAAAATCAAGGAATATCTTCAAGAGCCTCCAATTTTAATGCCGCCAGTTGAAGTAATACCTCTGATCATGTACTTAACGATATTAGAGAACTCAATGGGATGTGTGCTGGGGCAGCATAATGAGTCTGGTCGAAAAGAGCATGCAATATACTACCTTAGCAAAAAGTTTACCGACTATGAAACAAGATACTCACTGCTCGAGAAAACTTGCTGCGCTTTGGCATAGGTTTCTCGCTGACTAAGACAGTACATGTTGACTCACACTACCTTGTTGATCTCTAAAATGGATCCTATCAAGTACATCTTCGAGAAGCCCTCTCTCTCCGGAAGAATAGCGAGATGGAAAATGATCTTGACCGAATACGAAATTCAGTATACAACCCAGAAAGCAATTAAGGGAAGTGTACTAGCTAATCATTTGGCTCATTAGGCTATGGACGACTACCAATCCATGAATTTTGAGTTCCCAGACGAGAACATCATGTTAGTAACTGGTTGTGCAGAACCTGGACCGGATAAAGGACCTGAAAAAGGATCCTGATGGACTATGGTTTTTTACGGAGCTTCTAACGCACTTGGAAATGGCATCGGTGCCGTGGTCATCTCTCCTGAGGGCTGTCATACTCCTTTCACTGCTAGGCTATGTTTCAACTGTACCAACAATATGGTTGAGTATGAAGCATGTATCATGGGTCTCAAAGCTGCAATTGATTTAAGGATCAAGTTCTTAAGTGTGTTTGGAGACTCGGATTTGGTAATAAGCCAGATCAAAGGAGAATGGGACACTAAGCATACTAATCTCATCCCTTACAAAGAACATGTGTTGACACTGATTCCACATTTTGAAGAAATTACTTTTGAGCATTTTCCACGAGAGGAAAATCAACTAGCGGATGCGCTAGATATTATGTCATCTATGTTCAAGGTCATGTGGGATAATGAGGCTCCTCAGATTACTATTGAGAGGACGAATGGACCCACATACTGTCATGAGATTGATACTGAAGACGTAGTGGACACGCCTTGGTTCCATGAAGTCAAAAGACATCTTGAAAGCCAAGAATATCCCGAAGAAGCCTCAGTCAATGATAAGAAGTTCCTAAGAAGATTATCTGCTAAGTTCTTTATCAGTAATGGGATCCTCTACAAGCACAATCATGACTCTACCTTGCTTCGGTGTGTAGACAAGAGTGAGGAAGAAAGGATTATGGCTGATTTACACGAAGGTACCTTTGGCACTCATTCTAGTGGACATACTATGGCTAAAAAGATCCTACAGGAGGGATACTACTGAACCACTATGGAAGAAGATTGTTATCATCATTCGCGGACTTGTCACAAGTGCCAGATTTATGCTGATAAGGTGCACATACCTCTGGTTCCTCTAAACGTCTTGACTTCTCCTTGGCCGTTTGCAATGTGGTGCATCGACATGACTGGAGATATTAGACCTACAGCTTCTAACGAGCACCGCTTCATCCTCGTCACCATTGATTACTTCATAAAGTGGGTCGAGGTAGCCTCATTTTCTTCTGTTACCAAGAACGTTGTGGCCTGATTCATCAAGCATAACCTTGTCTATCGGTATGGTATTCCAGAGAGAATCATTACAGATAATGGTACTATTCTCAATAACACTATGACCACTGAGCTCTGCATGCAATTCAAGATCTAGCATCATAACTCTTTTCCTTATCGGCCGAAGATGAATGGAATTATAGAGGCTTCTAATAAAAACACCAAGAAGATCATACAGAAGCTGACGGTGACATATAAAGACTGGCATGAGATGTTACCATTTGCTCTTCATGGTTACTGCACCACAATATGCACATCAACAGGGGAAACTCCTTTCTCTCTGGTATATGGGATGGAAGATGTCCTACCCATAGAAGTCCAGATGCCTTCCTTGAGAATCATGAAGGATGCAGGGCTGAGTGAAAATGAATGGGTCCGGACTCGACTCGACCAGTTAAATCTGATTGACGAGAAGAGGCTCGCGGCTGTCTGCCACAGTCAGATGTACCAAAGACGTATGATCAAGGATTTTAACAAGAAGGTCAGACACCAGGTATATCAGGCTAGTGACTTAGTAATCAAGCGCATCATACTGCCACAAGGTGATCCCAGGGGCAAATGGACTCCCACGTATGAAGGGCAATTTGTGATCAAGAACATATTTTCTAGTGGAGTCATGATCTTGACCACCATGGACGGCGACAACCTTCCACACCCGGTAAACACGGACATAGTCGAAAAATACTATGCATGAACAAAGACCCGCTAGGTTGACTGGCCTAGGCAAAAATAAGGGCATCCCGGCGAACCAAAAGGGTTCGGGCAAAAATTAGGGGTATACATAAAAAAAATGTACAACCGGGTGTGGAAGGAGATGAGACGCGAAAGAGATGAAACACTCAAAGGCATAAAATCAATAGTAGAATGGGAACCCAATGGGACTATTTCACATAATTGTTTTCTTTGTATACTATTTTTATATAATTTCCACTTATTATGACGGTATTCTCTTACTAGGATGTCCGTCTCCTTGTACAAAAACACTTATTCAAGTTAATACGGAACCGTTCCTTTGAAAGTGCAAAACTCCTGTTTTTATTTTTTCTGTTTTGTGTGCAATAACGTCCAGTGATTATTTTTAAACATATGCATTTGAATGTGATTACTGCTTACAAATATACACCTACAAACAGAAAGATAGTTGCTAATGGCTTTAAGAAACGAGACAATGTCTAAAGGCCATCCACAAAATCCCCGCAGATACTTTTTCCAGAAGGTACGGAAGCCGGGGCATCCTACTACAAGGCCACTGCCACATCCTCAGCTTACAACCTTGTGATGTCGGGTGTTCTCATATCCCCGATGGAGCAAGAATCTCCAATTACTACTCCAATATCAAAGAAAATTCCCCAGTGAAGTCGTCAAACTTCCCAGAATTCCTCAACAGGGTTTCAACAAAATCCCTAAGCAGTTCGTGGAGCTCTCCTTCCCCAACAGAGTTTATTTCTCTAACAACGGAAGTCCGCCTCCCAGCACTTCAACTTCAACAAATTTGAAGACTAACATTTCTTCACCTCCAGCAACAATTAGAGATTTATTTTCCCTAATTCAATAATACAACAATGGAATGACTGACACGTTCATACATTGCATCCATACATCATTTTACATACACCATAGCATATGCAGCACATATGAATACATCAAAATCTCATTTATTTTGAGAGTATCATGCAACTCATACATCATGGCATCGCATGAAACTGACTTTACCTTTTCAGGTTAAATCAGCATACAGACAAACACTATCAATTCATATAGCAGGTCAAAGATTAATGCTCGAAACCAGGCAGGGAAACTATCTACACAACCAAGTGGTATGAAGTTCCGAAGCAAGACGAGTTTACTAATAAATATAACATGTCATGGATTAATGCTTGAAACCAAACAGGGAAACTATATGTGTGACCAACATTGCCAAGTTCTAGATTAATACTTGAAACTAGACAGAACAACTATCTATGAACAGTTGATTGTAGATTAATACCTGTAACAAGCCAGGAGAGCTATCTACATAAAGATATTGAAGATTAATACATGTAACAAGCCAAGAAAATTATCTTTCTTTCTCAGGTCAAAGATTAATACCTGAAACCAGACAGGATAACTATCTCAACGATCGACAATTTTCAAGTTCCAGATTAATACCTGAAACCAGACATGACAACTATCTGTGAACAGCTGATTTGTAGATTAACACCTGTAACAAGCCAGGAAAACTATCTACATGACCAGACGAAGAAATCTTACACAGATTCCTTCTCAATATTCCAGATGTAGTCTAACACAGACTCATCCTGAAGAAGCCCCACACAGGCTCCTTCTCATATATCTCCGGATGCAGACTAACACTGACTCATCTTGAAATAGCCCTACACAGGCTCTTTCTAATACATTTTCAGGTAACGGTTAATTCCATTATCCCCAGAAAGTTATTGTGAAACCTGGATTTCAACCAGAAAGCAACAAACTCCTATCTCTCCAATACAGAGATAACTCCTCAGTAGAGCCATGGAAAACTAAAGCTTCTAGACTCTATTCCCCACAGAGTTCTCCTCAAGCAAGAGAACAACAGAAACCCACATTCCCCAGCGAACTCCTCCTCAGACAGCAGGAATAGGAATTCCCCATAAAGAGACCTCTTATGAAGTCATCATCTACTTTGGATGGCATCTTTAAGCCCATCTCTGATGGCTCTCTGTCATCTTCTCTAAATGGAATCTGTGAGCCCATTCCCGACATCATCAACCATCAGTGTTACTTCACGCGAGTGCAAATTCCTGAGCACTCTAGTGTTCAATCTTCTTCCACCTTCAGATCACGAAAGGCAGATGTTGTACCCTAAAATTTTCCCTCCCATTTTCACAAAATCCATACTCCTAGAGGTCCTCAATGGCTCAAGTTGACTAAGGATTGACCAAACAAATCCTCCTCCTAAGACAATGAGCCTCAAACTAGGGTTTCACTCCTCATCAAGATGGTTGAGTTATAAGGGTCCCAAATGGTATCCATTATCCTAATATGTCCCCTAGATCATCCATGCCAAGTTTCATGCCTTGCAAAACAAGTTTGCTCACTCAACTGCTCAAATGCTTGAAAATCAATTGTACTAGGGCAAAAGTCAATTAAAGCCCAAATACAGTCAAACTTCAAGATTTTTGGTCGACATAAATATTTTGAAGTATTATCCATCATTTGATCAAATTTTGATCATGATTCCTTAAGAAATGCTCCTAACTCATCAAAAGTCAAAAATGGCAATTTAGGGTTTCTATAGGAAAAGTCAACCAAACTTTGACCAGGCATAACTTTCTCATACTTTTTCAGAAATTTTCCAACTAATGCTAATTTTTAATAGAATCCAATTCTCTACAACTCCTCTTCATCCCTCAAGTTCAAGAAATGCCTCAATCAAAAGATATAAGCTCATACATTATAGGTCATTTTAAAAAGTCAACAAAAACACCTTTTGGGTCAAAGCTCCTTACATGAACATGGAAGATCCAATGGAGGTGAAACAAAAAAGGGTTGTTTAGAGGACTTCCTAATATTTCTAAAAAGTCCAAGAACACCCTCTTAGGGTTAAAATTGGGAGAGATATGCATTGTCAAAGTTGACCATTTTTGGAAATTTGCATAAAGTCAACAATGCCCAAATTTGCATTTTTTCCAAATGGGCCTAACTTTTTCTACTTGAAACACATTCCTAGCCTGGTCCACGACCCAAACAACTTTCCATGCATCATTAGCTTTATTTATTTAATTTATTTTGATTTTAATCCTTTAAAAATCAAATTAAATCAAATAAATGATATAAAAATAATGAAGATTTGTTTTGATTTGATTTCACATTGAATTACAATCCAAATATGTTGTATAATACCAAGAAAAATCGTGCAAGCTTGAAAAGAGAAGAAATCTCCACATATGGAAAGATTGGAAGCAAAAATTGAAAAGGAATTATTTGTTGGATTCTTGCCATACATAATGACCTAATTTGATTCACATATTTATACACAAGCATTCTCAACCATAAGGACAAGTTTTGAGACACGAGGCCTACCTCCAAAGAAAGAAACGAGTTCTAACTTTTGTCAAAAAAGTGCAAGACCTATTTTCTTCCACATGCCACTTCAAGGAGTTTTGAGTCTTCAGTAATCATCCACGCATACTCAGGAAGCTTTTCCCATTGTTTCCAAGCCTTGAAGCTTCAAGAATCTCCATCTACATATCACGGTTTGCACTCCCTTGATTCAAAATCGTTTTCAGGGTTTTATGTGTTTTACCTTTGATTTTCTTGCATAAACATGTTCATAATCATGTTTGTGATCTTTTGGATAGTCTGGATTTGATTTTTAGTACAGGAACAAGCCTGCACCATAGCTAGGGTGTATGAGCTCAAAGTTGGGGTTTCTCTGTCCAGGGAAAATTGAAGGGGATCATGGGCACCAATAGACTCAGGGAAAAATTCTTGGTTGATCTATGCTTTTAGTTTTGGTTAATATGGCTTATTTTGTGTTGTAGAAATCTGCAGGGATATAGCTATGGACGAAAACTGTCACTATAGCCTTTAGCGACAACTTTGTCCGTAGGTAAAAGGTTGGTATCAAAAACAATGGTTGCAGGAAGAAGATAATTAGGTGGCAGCATCCCATTAAAGGGTTTGAATTTGGCGCGTGTTTCTGGGCATAACACTTTGTTGTGCTTATAATTTATTCATTTAATTAAATAAATGAATAACATTCCAGCGCAGATGGTTAATGGGCAAGACGTGCAATGCAAACGTCTTGGGTTCGATCCCAGGCGTATGCATTTTATATTTTCTCAATATTTTTCACAGGATCTAGCGTGCAGCATCCAAAGGGGAGTATCATGCAACTCCTAGATCCAGCCATCAGATCATCATCAATCCAGATCCAATGGTCCAGCAAAGGCAGTCCATGGTGCGCACCACAGAAATCAGCATCACTGGATTCACACACAGGCAGATGGGCCACCAGCTTTGGGCTTTGTCAAATTCCAGCAATACACCCCTCAGTTTTGTTCATCACATCAGGCCCACTTTAATTATTTTTTAATTTAATTTCTTTTATTTGTTTTAATTATTTGTTTTAATAATTTTTCACAAAAAATCATTATTTTTTAACTAAATCATAAAATCAAGAAAAACATGAAATATTAGAACTAGATTTTTTTATCATTAAAAATTAATTTCTTTTTCATAATTTAAATTGACTAGAGACTAGGTTTTAATTGCAATTAAATTACTTTTCTCAAATAAAAATACAAAAACATTAGAATTAGGTTTTTTTTCATAAAAATATTTAATTTCATTAATTAATTAGGTTAATTAGGATAAATTAAATTCCTTTTTCATAGTTAAAATTAATTAGAAATTAGGTTAATTTGCAAAATTAATTACTTTCTCAAAATCCAAAAAATATTTTTTTATTCACTAATTAGATGTCTTTGGATTTAATTGTTAATTCCCCGTATTTAATTTTGTCGCGCATATTCTTTTTCCATTATTTTTTTAAAATTATTGTAATTGCGTCGAGATTGTAATAGTTTTAATTAGGTTATTTACTATCGTTCCCTATTTACTGTTTAATCCCCAAAGTTTTTGGTCATGTAATCCCCATTCCCCGAAGCCTTGTAATAATTAGATTTACTTTTCCGCTTTTACTTTCTGCAAATATATAAACTGTTTAGATGTATGCGTAGGATTGTATGCAAATGATCAATAATTTGAAACAGTAGAAAACCATAACTGTGCAAAGATAAATAACTGAAAAACAATCACACGCACATGTGCACCTGTGATACGGTGGGAGAACTGACTTAGGTGTTTTGCATTTGATCGCAAATGTTGTGGTTAGTAAGAGTCGCCACTGACTTTTCTTTTATCCAAAAGGAAAGGTGAAAAAGCACAAGAAAGACCTTTGAAATTATTTCTTGAGTTTCGGGGGTAGATTATGAAACGGGAAGATATTAGCACCCTTTTCATCCATGGTTTTCCATGGGCTCTTAGTTTCTTGCTAGATCACTTGCTTTTGTTTGAAATTCTGCTTTGTGTGGTTTTTTGAAAGTATTTTGTAAAGAGGCCATTGTTTAGGCAAAATTTGTAATGATTCTCATTCGTAAGAATGTATACAAAGATATTTGATCTTTTGAAAATGTTTTCAATTTTGTAAGATGTTTGAAAGTGTAGGTGTTTGTTTTGAAAATAGCAAGGATGTTTTGTTTTGAAAATAGCAAGGATGTTTTGTTTGAAATTGAGCAAGTAATTAGGAGCATTTTACCTACTCAAAAGTCTTTCTTGTTCATTTTCTTTTTCTTTGACATTGTTATGTTACCATTGATTTGGTAAGCAACCCTATCTTTGGATGTAAACGAGACGGGTGCGGGTCATCATATAACCATGATTAGCAATATTGCAAGGTATCTTAGCATTCTTTTTTAGGGACTAAGATCATTTGAAAGGAAACTTAGATAGCGTCATCGAGGGACTATGATCTTATACTTTTTGTTTGTTTTTGCTAAGATACCTCACATGCGTAATATGGCCATTTTATAAAGGCAGCCAAGTGGATTTCACCTAGGGGTTCTTGTGTGCAAGTGTATTGTTTTCATACTTGTTTGTGTCTTTAATTTAGGGTTTTCTAAGTATTTGGTTTTAGTCTTTCCATACAAACCCTAATTACTAACATTTGTATATAAAGCGATAAATTGCGGAGTTTAAAGTTACTACGCTATTACAATATTTGTGGGAGGGGGTGTACAAATTGTAAATGGGGATTACAAGAATATAAACCTAATTAATCTATTACAACCAAATTGAATTTGTACAAGAATTGAAATAAATAGTGTACAAAATGAATAAATGTTCAAGAATGTAAATGTGAAGAGAATGGATATTTTTGTTTGGATTTTGTAGAGAAAAGGGATTTTGTTTTGACCTAATTAATTAAAAGAAAATAATTAATTAAAACTAAATTTATTTAAGAAAAGATTTTAAATAAAACCCTAAATCTATTAATTGATTAAAATAAAATGGGTTTGTAAGAAAAGTATTTTTGGTATTTTTGTCTTGGAAATAAATTATAGTATTATAAAATATTTTTGGTCTTTTTTATATTAAAATAATATATTTTAATAAATAAAAAATAATAACCTAGTTTTAATTAAATTTACAAGATAATAAGTAAAAATAAATAAAGTATGATTAATAAAAATAATTTTTTGTGTGAGAAAAATAAATAAACTATGCCACAATGTAAATATATTATTTTGTATTTTTTATGATTTTTTTTTAATATTAGAAAAATAATTAAGAAAACAAAATAAAAAATAAAATGAAATTGGGCCAGGGGCGTGTAAATGAAACAAGGGGGTTAGCTAGCAAAAAAACAAAAAAAACAAACAAACCAAGCCCAAAGAGGCCCAGCGCCTGTAAAAAAAACAAAGTCAGAATGCAAAAATATGAAAAAAAATCAAAAGGGTACCATTGGGACTCGAACACAGGTCCCAAAGGTTACAGGCGCGCGCTTCTACCATTGGGGTGGCTATACATCCGTTAACATAAGAAAAATAATAAAATATGATACAAAACACGCCCTGATTTACACTTCATCTTCAACCTCCAGCCAGACCAACTGTAACTTGTTCATTTCTCATCAAAAATGATAACTGTAAACATGAAACTTGTAGTAAATTTCCTCACGGTTTCAGAAATGTAAAGCATTAGAACTATAAATCAAAGATAAGCATGAATTTTATTGGCCCTAATCTGAACCCTAAAAATCTCATAAACTTCAATCTTAAAATTCTCTAAGCTCAAGCAAAATTAATGGAAACTATGGACATGGTTAGCTTTAGGCCAATGATATCTACATGTTTTGTTCACAAATAAATAATTGATGATGTCTGTATGAAGAGTTCCAAAGTTAGAAAACTTACCTTGCAAGAGGGTATCAGGTTTGAAGTTTGAGCAGCTTTCAAGGAGTTCCAATTATTGGGTTAGCTTCCTCAAGTTCCCAGGAAGCTAATGGAATGCTTAGCTTGAGCTGAAAGGGGATGAGGAGTTCTGGAGAAGTCCAAGTGCAAAGCTCTATTTTTGAAAATGGTGGATGATGATGGAGGTGTTACAGTGATGCTGCAGGTGTTGGTATTATTTGTGTATTTTGCTTAGAAGTTTTTTAAAATAAAAGGCCAAGAAACGCACGAGTAGGTTTGAAGATTGGCTTCAAAAATCAGAAATGACAAGTTTTGGAGTGTTTTTGGTGATTCTGATTTCTAGGTATTTTCAGGGCTTAAGCATTCGTGTATTTGTGGAAAATAGTTTGTCTATGTATAAGCAAAAGGATTGGAATGCATTAGCAAGTCAGAAGTACCAGTTCTTAGCTTTTGGCTAGGTTACTTGATTTTGAAGAAAAGAGGAAAACCAAGCTTCAATGTGTAGTACAAGTATGGGCTGAGTGATTGTAAGTGTCTAAACCATTTCTCATGTATTGTAAGACATGTATGATCAGAAGAGAACAAGTGCAAGGCTCAAGAACACGTTTTGTGCAAAAAGTCACTTTATCAAAATGGCAATGTGCACTTTCTTCTAAAAATGGATATAAAGCATGTCCATGCATTGAATGCTTGAAATGAGACCTTTAATAGCTGTGCAAACCATTAATTATGGAGTGCCTAACAAGTTTTAGGCCTTCAAAGTAGAGTTTATGCAACATAGTTTGAATTTTGAATTTGGTTTATCATAAAATGACTTGTAATTCAAGTGATAAAACCCTAACTTCACCTCTTCGATTCTCCCTACTCAAGAATGATCTCAAGGAGTTCTTGGATATTTTGGAAATCTTGTAATATGCTCTACAACTTATATTTGAATTTATTTTGAAAATTCCCCTTGTAACTATATGAAAAAGTTCCATGAAATTGGGTCAAAATCCTGACCAAATTAGCGCAAAATTTCACTAAGTGTTTTGTTTCATGACCCCGTGTTCTTAAAATTATAACTTGAGATCCAGGCACTTTTGGAAGAAGTTGTGTAAAGAAAAGTTTTATATTTCATGGAGATATATAACTTTCATGTTGGAAGTTTCTCTTGAATCAACTTGCATCATGGTGAAGATTTTGCTCAAAGTTATGAAAAAAATAAGAAATTTCCAACACTTAGAAAAATTTCTAAGTTTAGAAATTTTGACTTTTCAAAATGAAATATTGACTTTTTGATTTCTTGATGAATAAGTTTCATATTTTTTCATATTTTTATGAATTGTAATCTATGGCATTTGAATTTGACCAAAAAGTCAAAGTTTGACTTTTCAGTATACAATTGACTTTTGATCAGTTGACTGGAAATTCATCTGTCAATCCTCTGAACTTGAGTAATGTTTTGAGCCATGTTATTAGGTAAAAATTATGCAATTGGAATCTTGAGATCATGCCTTAAACTAATTGATCATTTTCTAGGTCAAAAAATCAGATATTGCCCTTTCCCAGTCAAAACCCTAATTTTGACCATCCTTTTGGAGATTTGATCAAATTTCTTAAGGAATTATGGTACAAACTTGATCAAATGATACATATGAGTCTAAAATGTTGATGTGGATAAAAAATTATAAAGTTTGACTGTAAATTGGCCATAGTTGACTTTTTTCCCAACATAACTGATTTTTAGGTCAACTGCTCAATTGACTGAGCAAAAGTGTGATCCAAGGCTTGAAACATGACATGAGTAATCTTGGGGGTCCATAATGATCCATGAAAGTCATATGGGGCATTGGAAGTTCAAAAATCCTTATGCAAACTCAAACCCTAATTTTGGTCATCAATGTTTAAGGAGGTGTCTTGAGCTGATCAAATCCTAATGCAGTCTTGAGTCAAAGGAGATATTATGAGAAAACTCTTGATAAGTAAGATGGAAAATTTTGGGGTACAACAGCTGCCCCTGTTCAATCTTCTTAAGCCTGAAGAGTTAGATTTGCGAGTTTTGCCATTCGTGACTCGAAGGTGGAAGATGATTGGACATTAGAGTGCCCAAAAATTTGCACTTGGTGATGTGATGGTAGAAGGAATGGGCTTAAAGATGCCATTTGGAGAGATGATAGAAATTTGTTGAATATGGGCATGTAGATGCCATCCAGAAATGATTGTTGAACCGAATATGTGAGCTGAAATTGCGTGAGTATCAGAATGGCGTCCATATCTGAAGTGTATCTGAACTGTATCTGAAAGCTGAATCTGAATGAGTATCATAATGGCATTCGTGTCTGAAGCATATCTGAACTGTATCTGAAAGATTGAATATAAATGAGTATCAGGATGGCATCCGTGTCTGGAGCGTATCTAAACTGTATCTGAAAGATTGAATCTGAATGGGTATCAAGATGGCATCCGTGTCTGGAGCGTATCTGAACTGTACCTGAAAGATTGAATCTGAATGAGTATCAGGGTAGCATCCATGTCTGGAGCGTATCTGAACTATATCTGAGAGTTGAATTTGAATGAATATCAGGATGGCATCCGTGTCTGGAGCGTATCTGAACTGTATCTGAAAGAGATTCTGAATGAGTGTCAGAATCACATCTGTGTCTGGAGCGTACCTGAGAAACCTATGAACATTGTTAACGGTAGATGTTAATTAAACTTATCTTGAAAAGGGTAAAATGTTAGCTAATATACAATGTGTGATACGGTGGTAGAACTGACTGTTATACTGGTTTGCATTTTTTGTTCACAAAATGTCACGGTAAGCAAGAGTCGCCACCGACTTTTATTTTATCCAATTAGGAAAAGGAAAAAGAACAGAAAAACCTTTTTCGAGATGTTTCTGAGTACGAAGGGTAGATTATAAAAAGGGGAGGTGTTAGCACCCTTTCTATCCACGGTTCTCCATGGGCTCTTAGGTACTTGCTCATTTTTGAAAATTGCTTGTGTGTGCTTGTTTTGAAAAGTTTGCTTTACTTCGTTTTAACCCTTGTTTTTATCCTCAAGAGTGTTACGAAGTTGTTTTTGAAAACATTGTTCGAAAAGTGTTTGGTGTGAAAAAGTTTGTTTGTTTTGAGCAAGTACCTAGGAACTAATGTACCTACTCGAAAAAGATTGTTCGTTTTCCTTTAGACAATGCCATCCCATTATTGAGAAATAGGTAGCATCGTCGTTGGAGCTTAAAAGGGATGTTCAAAGGGATATATACGATCACAAAAGCAATGTTAAGAGGTGTTAGTAATCATCCTAAAGCCTTAAAGATCTTTTTCTGAGGCAACATCCGAATGGGTCATTTGAGATATTTCGGGGCTAGAGGACGACCACTAACAAACCCTATACTTCATGATCGTTTAACCGAAGGAAACCGAAGTGGAGTAAACCCTAGGAGTGAGCATGTGCGAGTGGATTTTTTCAGTTAATTTATCTTTTCAAATTTAGGTTATCTACCGTTTTAATTTTCAAGCATTCTTCCCATACAATCCTATTAGCATACATCTAACAGTTAATAATTGCGGAAATTTAAAGTGCGGAAATAAAAATCCTAACTATTACATGGCTTTGCAGATACAGAATTATTTGACTGAAAATAAAATGCGGAAATTTAAAACCTAATTAAGTCTATTACAACCTCGAAACAGTTACATAAATAATAATCAAAAAGGTAATTAAAACACGCGTGACGGATTAAATGCGAAGACGATTAGAAAAAACCTAAAAAATATAATTTGAGAAAAGAATATTTAAGTTATTTTTGAAGGAAAATTAATTATTTACAAAACCCTAATTTCTAATTGATTTTAATTATGAAAAAGGAGTTAAATTAACCTAATTAGAATTAAATTAATTAACGAAAATAAATATTTTATGAAAAAAATGATTTTGGGGTGTTTTTTTATGATTTTGATTAAAAAGAAACAATTTTGATGTTATTTTTTAAGAAGAAATATAATTAGAAAGAAATAAAAATAAATAAATAAAAGAACAAGAATGGGCCTGCTTAAGCAATTGGAGGGGGGTGTTGCTAAAAATGTTCCAGACCCACCAAGTTGAAGCCCAGTCAGCGTCTGATCCAATGTTGGCCCTCTTTGGATGGTACACCATGGTCCTTCAGTGATAGGCGTTGGATCTGACTGATCATGAACGTGATGAGATCCTGTGGTTGGATGATGGAGGTGCATGATGAGCGCTTGAGTGGGAGGCGCATGGGATTTTTTAAAGGAAAATAAAATAAGAAACTTGCTGGGACCTGGGATCGAACCCAAGTCCTCTACCCTTTCCAACGTACACGCTTTCCAATTGCGCTACCTATTTTGCTTGTCAATATAATAGCAACAATATATAATATATAAAATATGGCCACTGAATCACAAATGCGTGCAGAATTCAAAATGGCCAATGGCATAGTGACAAATCATCGTCTCCTTCATTGAGACCGTCGTCTTAGGGGTGGGACTTATACTCACAGACAGACTCCATAGCTAAAAACCGGTAACATTCAAAAATCAACGCAATGCATGATAAATAAATTCTAGTTACATGAATCAAACCGTCTTAATGCCACGAGCATCCTAGTAACCTTTTTGTGTCCAATTTTACCTGTATGGAAAATCCCTAAAACCACCAAGTAAACCTTAACAATGGCAAACATCAATATGTGCATCAAAAATCCAATTAAACAATCCAGACATGTTAGAAATACATCAATGATCACAAATATATCATTAAATCATGCTAATAATGTGAGAATGGTTGTAATCGATTTGAAAAAAGTAGGCAAACCGTATGAGATGTAGTGAGCGTTTATGGGCGTGAAAGGACCTGCAACCAATTAGATTAGCTTCTGGGAAGGTCCAGGAATCGTTTGGGAACGTTGGAAAGCCTTGAATTTTTCTATAGGGTAGAGATCATATCACCACTTTTTTCCAAAATTTTGAGTTTGTTCTAGGGCTCTTCACGACTGCAACCTCTTGTTTTTGTGCCTGGCTTTGTTCATTATATATCCTTGAAAGAATTAGGGTTGTAAAAACCACTAGTATCTTTGAAATTTTTGAAGATTTGATTTGGTTTTCATGTGGTATGATATCCTTCCAATTTTGTCCTAATCATGCCATTCTTGTTCCAATTAGCTTTGATTCGATTTGATTCTAATATGCCAGCATAATGAGCTTGTGATTCTGTCCAAAAATCCAATCAAAACAAATCTTTGCTATTATTTACCATCTATTTGATTTAATTCAATTTTTAATTAATAAAAAATCAAAATAAAATAAATAATGAAGCAAATAACATGTGAGTGAATATTTGTGCCGTGGACCATGTCATGAGTGAGGTGTAAGCATAAAAAGTTAGGCCCATTTGGCAAAAAAATGCAATTTTGAGCACATTTGACTTTTGGCAATTTTGCAAAAAGGGTCAACTTTGACAAGGCCTACCTCTTCCAATTTTAACCCTAGAGAGGTGTTCTTGGGCTTTTTAGAAATCTTAGTATGTCCCCTAAACAACCCTTTTGGTCTCATCTCAATTGGGTCTTCCATGTTCATGTAAGAAGCTTTGACCCAAAAAGTGTTTTTGTTGACTTTTCAAAAGGACCTATAATGTGGAAATTCATATCTTTTTGTGAGTGCATATTTTGAACTTGAGGGCTGAGGATGAATTGTAGGGAATTGCATCCTCTTCAAAATGAGCCTTGGATGGAAAATTTCTGATAAATTATGAAGAAGTTATGCTTGGTCAAAGTTTGGTTGACTTTTCCTGAGAAACCCTAATTTAGCAACTTTTGGGTTTTGATGAATTTGAGACATTCCTTGAGGAATCATGATCAACCCTTGATAAAATGATGGATATACCTTCAAAATGTTGATGTTGACCAAAATTATTGAAGTTTGACTGTGTGTGGGCCACAATTGACTTTTGACCTAATACAGTCAATTCTCAAGCATCTGAGCAGTTGACTGAGCAAACTTCTTGTACAAGGCTTGAAATTTGACATGGAGGGTCCTGAGAACATATTAAGACCATGGAGAGCATATGAATTCTTTGGAGTCCACCCATCTTGATGAAAATGGAAACCCTAGTTTAAGATACATTGCCTTAGGAGAGAGTTTGTCTGGTCAACTCTTGGGCAACCTTGAGCAAACTGAGGATCTCTAGGAGTATGTTTTGAGTAAAATGAGAGGACAAATTTTGGGGCACAACAGCTTCTCATGTTCAATCTTCTTAAACCTGAGGATGTAGATTGGCTTGTCTGCCTTTTGTGATCTGAAGGCGGAAGATGATTGAACACTAGAGTGCCCAGAAATTTGCACTCGTATGAAGTGACTCTTGATTTGATGATGTCGGGAATGGGCTTACAGATGCCATTTGGATAAGACGACAAAATATTGTCAAGGATGGGCTTAAATATGCCATCCAGGATGTTGATTTCTTGAGATATTCCTTTGATGAGAATTCCTGTTCATGTCATTGAGGAGGAATCTGCTGAGGAATGTTGGTATCTGTCTTGGGAAAAATAGAATTTTAGGAGCTTCAGTTGTCTGTTACTCTACTGGGGAAATAACTCCTGCTTGAGGCAGCGGAGGTGAATTGCATATCGGGTCAGGGTACATGCTGCACCGCGACTTATTGGGGAAATGCGAAATTGATCGTGTTTGATCAGGTCCAGGTATTACAGTGTTGTGGACTGTTGTCTGGAGATAAGAGAAAAGAAACCTGGATGGTAAGGTTATGAGAAGGATCCTGGATAGTAGGGTTACTTCAAACTGAAATCCTGGATAGTAGAGCTGTGAGAAGGAACCTGGATAGTAGGGTTACTTCGAAATGAAAGCCTGGATAGTAAGGTTGTGAGAAGGAACCTGGATAGTAAGGTTACTTCGAAATAAAAGCATGGATAGTAGGGCTGTGAGAAGGAACCTAGATAATAGGGTTACTTCGAAATGAAAGCCTGGATAATAGGGTTGTGAGAAGGAACCTGGGTCGTAGGGTTACTTCGAAATGAAATCCTGGATAGTAGGACTGTGAGAAGGGACTTGGATAGTAAGGTTACTTCGAAATGAAAGCCTGGATAGTAGGGCTGTGAGAAGGAACCTGGATAGTAGGGTTAATTTGAAATGAAATCCTGGATAGTAGGGTTGTGAGAAGGAACCTAGGTCGTAGGGTTACTTCAAAATGAAATCCTGGATAGTAGGGCTTTGAGAAGGGACCTGGATAGTAGGGTTACTTCAAAATGAAATCCTGGATAGTAGGGTTGTGAGAAGGATCCTGGATAGTAGGGTTACTTCGATATGAAAGCCTGGATTGTAGGGCTGTGAGAAGGAACCTGGATAGTAGGTTTACTTCGAAATGAAAGCCTGGATAGTAGGGTTGTGAGAAGGAACCTTGGTCGTAGGGTTACTTCGAAATGAAAGCCTGGATAGTAGGGTTACTTCGATATGAAAGCCTGGATAGTAGGGTTGTGAGAAGGAACCTGGATAGTAGGGTTACTTCAAAGCGATAGTGTAGATTAGTTAACCCGTTTGGTTTCGAGAACTGAGTTTCCATTAGTCGTCTGCAGATATGACTTGCATAACTGCTGGATTTATTAAAGCTAAATGTATTTTCCTGAAAAGACATCAGGGTTAGTTATATGCAATGCATCAAATGCAGGGTGAGATGATGTTCTCAAAATAAATGAGACTATGCTGCATATGGTATGTATGCGTATGTCATGATGTATGTACGTGAAATGCTATCGGAGTATGCCCGCATCTGGGAAAATAAATCCATGACGGTTGCTGGGGATTTTATAAATATTCTGTTAGGAAGAGATTCTGCTTGAGAACAAACTTTACGGGGAACAAACTTAGAAAATGTATTTTTGTAGCTGAAGTGATGAACTTTGTCGGGGATTGAGCCTCTGTGTCTAGAGAAATAAACTCCGCGTGGGGGATGAATTTTACTGACTCGCCTTCGATTATGAACTTCGGAAGGGGTGGTTACGTCCTATTTCGGGAAAGCTGACATCAATGCATTTGAATACTTTTACTTTGTGGGGAATGTATGTACCCGCGATTGTGTTCCAAAGCTGGCTCTATCCTGGCACCTGCTGGGCAGAGTAACTATCGCATTTGGCACTTCTTGTTTTTCCCCTGTTTTTGGAATTACGAGTGATTGTCTTTTGTTTCTTATGTAAATATTTATGAGCAACAATCATTTTCAAATGCATATATAAAAAATAAGTCATTGGACGTTCTTGCAAAACAAAACAGAAAAAGAAAAACAGATCGAGGCTTCTTGTGAAAATGATTTGTATTGATTTTTGAAATTGGCATGTAATAGGCGTTTTTGGACAACGAGGTTGACGCTCTAGTAATAGAACGCTGCCGAAAGATAGAAATTATAAAATTTGTGTAAAAGAAAGAAAACAGCCATGTGAAACAACCCCATTGGGTTCCAACTCTGCTATTGCCTTTATATCTTCAAGCGTCTCATCACTTTACTTCTTGGCCGAAAGTTGATCAGATTGGTTGGCATCGTTCGAGCTTGATAGTCGATACCGAAGTCTGGTCGCAAGATGATCCAATGAGACATAGTGGTATGCTTTATATCCCTAACTTTTTCCTGGACCGCCCTTTCGGGTTTTCAGTCCACCGGGATACCCTTTTTTGCCCAAGCCGCCCTTTTGGGTTTTTGACTTGTCGGGTGTACATATTTTTTTCATTTTCATCCCTTAATTTTTCCCGAACCCTTTTGGTTCGCCGGGAAGCCCTTATTTTTGCCTACATCAGTCAACCTAGCGGGTCTTTTAATTAGGCGTAGTATCTTTTCACTATGTCTGCATTGACAGGGTGAGGAAGGTCGCCACCGCTCATGGTGGTTAGAATCATAGCTCCACCCAAGAAAATGTTCTTAACCAAAAATGGTCCCTCGTACATGGGGGTCCATTTACAGCTGGGATCACCTTGCAGAAGTATGATGTTCTTGATCACTAGATCCCCGACTTGATATTCTTGACGCCTGACTTTTTTGTTAAAAGCCTTGATCATTCGCTTTTGATATGTCTGACCATGGCAGATAGAAGTAAGTCTCTTTTCATCGATTAGATTTAACTGCTCAAGTCGGGTTAAGATCTAGTCGTCTTTGTTCAAACCCGCATCCTTCATGATCCTGAGAGAAGGTATCTGGACTTCGATGGGTAGGACTGCCTCCATGCCATATACCAGAGAATAGGGGGTTGCCCCTGTCAATGTTCGTGTTGAGGTACGGTACCCATGAAGAGCATATGGTAACATCTCATGCCAGTCTTTATATGTCACTGTCATCTTCTGTACAATCTTCTTGATGTTCTTGTTAGCTGCTTCAACAACACCATTCATCTTTGGCCGGTAGGGAGAAGAATTATGGTGCTGTATCTTGAACTGTTTATAGAGCTCGGTGATCATTGTGTTGTTGAGGTTCGTACCATTGTCAGTAATAATTCTCTCTGGCACACCATATCGACAAATCAGATTATGTCAGATAAACCGCGCCACGACGTTGTTGGTTACTGTAGCAAAGGAAGCTGCCTCAACCTACTTCGTGAAGTAATCAATGGCTACTAGGATGAAGCGATGTCCATTGGAAGTGGTGGGCCTGATTTCTCCGATCATGTCGATGCCCCACATTGCAAGCGGTCACGGAGCTGTCAATACGTTTAAGGGGACCGTAGGCACATGCACCTTATCAGCATAGATTTGGCATTTATGACAAGTTCGAGAGTGCTGATAACAATCGGCTTCTATAGTGGACCAGTAGTATCCTGCCCGTAGGATCTTCTTAGCCGTGGTATGTCCACTAGAATAGGTTCCGAAGGTGCCTTCATGTAGATCTGTCATGATCCTCTCTGCTTCGCTCTAGTCTACACACTGTAGTAGTGTAGAGTCATGGTTGCATTTATAGAGGATTCCATTACTGAGGAAGAACTTTGCAGCGAACCTTCTCAGAAACTTCTTATCATTGACAGATGCCCCTTCAGGATACTCTTGAGCCTCGAGATACATTTTGACTTCGTGAAACCAGGGTTTGTCTACCACTTCTTAGGTATCGATTTCACAGCAGAGTGATGGTTCATCCAACCTCTCAATGGTGATTTGGGGAGCATCATTGTCCCACATAACGTTGAACATATAAGATATAGTAGCTAGCGCGTCAGCTAACTGGTTCTCCTCTCGTGGGAAATGTTCAAAGGTTACCTCCTCAAAGTGCGGGAGCAATGTCAGTATGTGTTGTACCCCAAAATTTTCCCTCTCATTTCATCAACATTTTCTCATCACAAGACTCTTGGAGCTCAAGATCAAGTTAGGGTTTGCTCTATTTAAGGCCCCTCCTTGCACTGTTGACCCAAATTAGGGTTTGAGTTTGCACAGGGATGTTTTGACCTAAAATTCCCAAAATGACTTTCATGCTTCATGTTGGACTCACAAGTTTATCCATACCAAGTTTTAAGCCTTGATTCCAACCTTTGCCCAGTCAATTGGACAGTTGGCCTAGAAATCAGCTGTATTGGGGAAAAAGTCAACTATGGCCAATTGACAGTCAAACCTCATGAATTTTGACCCACATCAACATAATGAACTCACATGAACCATTTGGTCAAGTTTGGATCACAATTCCACAAGAAATTTGATCAGATCACCAAAAGGGCAAAATGGTCATTTTTAGGGTTTTGACTGCACAAAGGCAATTTTTGACTGTTTGACCTAACCAATAGCAAATCAAGCTCACCTATGGACTCAAGGATTCAATGACATTGTCTTGACACATTCAACAAGTTCAAAAGATCTCAAATGCATAGGATTGACAGATGAATTTTTCAGTCAACTGATCAAAATTTGACTGTATACTGAAAAGTCAAACTTTGACTTTTTGGTCAAAATCAAGTGCCAAGATTCATTTTTCATCAAGACATGTCAAATTATGAAACTTGTTCATCAAGAAACCCAAAATTGCAAATTAGGGTTTAAAATGAGAAAATTTCATAACTTAGAATTTTTCTAAGTTATGAAACTTCCTTATTTTTTCATAACTTTGTCCCATTTTTTCACCAATATGAAAATGGATTCAAACAAAACTTGAAACATGAAAGTTGTATTCCATTGCAAAATCTACAACTTTGATTCACAAAGTTTTCTCAAAGGAAGCTTGTATCTCAAGTTATGATTTTTGGAACAAGGGTGTAAAACATTTTTAACTTAGAGAAATTTTGCCCTATTCTAGGCAGGATTTTTGTCCAACTTCTTGGCCATTTTTCACATGGTTCCACTTGGAATTTCAATTTGCATTACAAATATGGATTGTAGTAAACATTCCAAGCTTTTCAAATTGTCCAAGAACTTCTCAAACACCCTTGTGGTTAGAGAGAATCGAATTTGCAAAGTTGGCCAAAACTCACTTTTGTTCATGGCCAAAGCTTGTTCATAACATTTGCATTTTCAAGTCAGCTTGGTTTATGCTAGCTTGCAGGCCTCTAAACCCTTTTACACTCCTTAATTGAATTCAAATCCACTGAGCTAATGCATTATTTCATCCATTTGGGCATTACACATAGAATTAATCCTTATTTAGAAAAAGCTAATTTGCCATTTTGGAAAAGTAACACTTTATGTCAATACATGATCTTTGAAGTACAGGCCAGATCTTTGAGGCAAAGTTTGGTACACAAATCCCACTGATCAAGAGCAAATTGTGCAGCATAGATAGAGAAGGTACACAGGCCTACATTGCAACTTGAACCTTCTTACTTCAAAAACAAGCAAGTTTGCAAATCATAACCAACTCTCACTTCCTGCAAGCATAAGCCTAAGCAAACTTTGTTCTCATCTTCCATACATCCCAACTAGCCTAAAGCACGACTCATCCATCCCTAAGACCTGCTCATACTCAGAATCCCTGTTTTGCTGCAAAACAGGGCAAGTTATGCAACTTGACCTCCATAACCATATCCACTCATGCGTTTTTGCTCAAGCCTGTCTAAACACATTCCATACCATCCACTGAAACTATCCCAAGCCCTGAACTCAAGTTGTAACACCCCTAACCATGTTTGCCATTTTTACTTTCAAGCTGTGCAGGTGGACTTCCATAGCACGATATAGTTGGTTTCAAAGCAAGCTAGGCATTTGGGAAGCATCCTTGGACTTCAAGCAAGCTCAACCAAAGCTCAAACTCCACTGAAGATACCTACATTGCTCTGTTCGATTCAAGCTGAAACAGGTAAAACCATGAACTTCTATCTCTCAATCTAGGAAGATTTAGGCTTAGGTTTGTGAATGAAACATGCTCTACTCATAGCCCTGAAGCCATACATATGATTACTTTTCATTTATGTTAAGTGTGCTGTGAGAATTTTAGCCATGAACATTGAAGAAAAACTAGGTCAGAAATTAAGGATGATGAAATTCTCCCTGGTTTCTTAGAGTTAGGTCAAGTTTTTTATATGTTTGAATTCGTCTTTTGATGCTCCACAATGTTTGTGTTATGAGTTTTGGCTAAAAATCAAGGAATCAGGAGATGGTAGTTGTACAAGGAAACGCGCGTTTTTGTTTTCAAAAGGTTGCTATAGGTTGAAGACAGAGTTGACTTGGGATGGGCCTGAGTCAGCTTACTTTTTGCACCCCTTTTTTCCATTTGCACCCCCCTGGCCCATTATGTGAAATACTTGTCATTTTTGCATTTTTCTTTTTGATTCTGACTTAATATTTTTTGTTCAAATATAAAAATTAACAAAAATAATTTTTTCACATTTTTTGCATTTATTTGGCATTTATTTACCTTTTAATCATATATATGTAAATAATATAAATCTTTTTATTTATTAAAACCCAAAAAAAAAATAATACAAAAATATTTATTTTTTTCATTTATTATTTTTTATTTACATTTTGAAAACATTTTCTAAAATATACATTTTTTGTAAATAATTAATATCTTATTTTTGTATATATTTAGTATATTTAATATATAATATATAAATACTTGTATATTTTATTAAATATTTAGGACAAAAATATAGAAATAATACATTTCTATTTTTATTAATATATGACACTAAAACTACTTTTTTGTTACAACATACTTTTTATTTTTTAATATATATTGTACATAATTAATAAATAATATTATTTATTCAAAAATTAGGGTTTTGCCCTAAACAACAAAAATAATCAAAAAGTGACCTTTTTTATTTTGTTTATACTTCAAACATGAAAACCTTTTTACATGCATACAAAATCCTTATTTTGCATAATACATTGCATTTTGATATTTATTTATTGTATTAATTTAAATATTGTACAATTAAATATTTTTATCCTATACATTTGATATGGTTGTAATAACTTAGATTTTATTTCCTTGTCAAATATTTTCCAATTCAAACTTGTACCCCCTCCCTATATCTTGTTGTAATAGCTTAGCATTTAAATTCTCGCATTTAAAAGCTTTCAATTATGCCATGTTTAGACTTAGGGTTTGTATGCAAATAAATCAACGAATAGCTTGACCTAATTCAAGATAAATGCATGAAAAACAAACACAATGCACACTTGCACCCTTAGGGTTATTCCACTTGTTGCCTTCAAAAAATGGGCCATGTTTGCATGTCAAGTACTTTGGCAAAACAAAACAAAACAAAAAAACAAACAAAATGATCATAGTCCCTCGATGACGCTATCTTGTTGCCTAAACAAAATGATCATAGTCCCTCAAGAAAATTGCCAAAATACTTGACACTATTGCATTCATGGTCTAAACGATGACCCGCGCCCGTCCCGTTAACATCCTAACACAAGGTTGTTCACCAAATACAATGGTGAAACAACACTGTTAAAAGGGTTAAAACATGAGAAAGATCTTTGAGAAATTTAGGGTAGATAGCTCTTGGTTACTTGACCAATCTTGCAAAACAATTCTTTCCATTTTTCAAAACACACATCACAACACAATTTCAAAACAAACTTTCAAAAACACTGAAACATCTTTTCAAAAAGACAAACACCCTTGTAAAACATTCAAACAAGAATTGTTACAATGGTTGCCTAGACAAGGCATCTTTTTCAAAACATTTTCAAAACCACACACACAAAGCACCATTTCAAACAATTGAAAAGCAAAGGAAAGTGATCTAAGCAAGTAACTAAGAGCCCATGGATAACCATGGATAGAAAGGGTGATAATACCTTCCCTTTCTATAATCTACTCCCCGAACCCAAGAAAACATCTCAAAGGTTTTTCCTGTGCTTTTTAACCTTTCCTTAGGATAAAATAAAAAGTCGGTGGCGACTCTTGCTAATCCGAAACATTTGCGAAAACAAACGCAAAACCCAAGTCAGTTCTCCCACCATATCACAGAACTGGCGACTCTGCTGGGGAGAAAATTTAAAAATGGAGTAACCTTAGGGCTTAGATCACCCTTTTGCATGACTAATTGTTTGCTTTGATTGCTCTACATTTTGGTTCTCTTGTTTGGGATTGAAATCCTCCACCCGGATTTGGGAAACATTCATAGATAGCAATACATTATGGAAACTGTGCAGGGTATACCGACACGGTTGAAGCAATAGCTATATTAGTGCGACATATTTGTGAGTACCGGTAACCCTTGAGTTCAATCAAGGAGAGTACGGGGTCGTTGAGTGATGTCACTAAGCACTATTGACCTAGAACCTTACTTGACCATCTTGGCCTTTTATTAGGGGTAGTGAGATGACCGGCTTTGGTGCAGTCCGAAGTTGGTAGATACTCGATACTACACTCATTGAGGGTTGTTTTCTTGGAATATTTTGGTTGATAGTTAAGTGGCTAAACCAAAACAATGAACATATAAAACAATCCAATGATATTGAGCTCCTTAGAACCTGGTTACTATTTAGGACAGGTTTTAAGCCAACTACACTCAAGAGGGTACTTACCTATGAAACCTCATGCAAGCCTGAAACTAGGGTTTTATGTGAATTGCTTGTACATGTGTTTGTGCATACATCATGAACATCATAAAGAATCATATGCATCCACTAACCATTTCAAGGGTTTGGATCTTCATCTTTTTTCTTGTTTTGTAGGTCATGGAAATTCTTCGCAGGAAAACTATCCAAGTCAACCTTGTGAGAATCCCTCCTCAACTCAAGGAGCTTACATCCAGAATTCTAGAAAGCTCTCTCTTCAGTGAAAGACATGGTAGACTGCTCAGCCTAGTCAACACCAGCATTCAAGAAGACATGGTGAAAGTGTTGTTCCAGTTCTTTGACCCCCTTCACCACTGTTTCACATTCCCCGACTACCAATTGGTGCCTACTTTGGAGGAATTTTCTCAACTCCTGAGAATTCCTATTCTTAATCAACTACCCTACAACGGTACGGAAAAAGAACCAAAGCCTGAAGATGTTGCTCAAGCACTACACTTGCAACCATCTGACATCAAGGGGCATTGGGAAACCAGAAGTGGTGTCAAAGGTTTCTTGGCAAAGTTCTTGTTCGAGAAGGCACAAGAGTGTTGGAATTCTTTGGATCTGCAAGCCTTTGAAGAGATTGTGGCACTCCTCATTTATGGGTTGGTCTTGTTCCCAAATCCTGACCAACTTATAGACGTGAATGCTGTCAAGATTTTCCTATCCAGGAATCCCATACCTACATTGCTTAGGGACATCCTCCACTCATTTTACACACGAACAATGAGGAAGAGAGGTGTTCTCATGTGTTGTACTCCTCTCCTTGCAAGGTGGTTTATTTCTCACCTTCCACAATCTGTTTTGAAGAATGAGCAAGGTTCAAGGTGGTCACAACGATTGATGACCCTCACACATTCTGAAGTACATTGGTGTTCTCGGTCCAGAGAAAATGTCATCATCATCGATCGTTGTGGTGAGTTCCCTAATGTTCCATTACTTGGCATTAGGGGAGGCATTACCTACAACCCCTGTCTAGCTTTGAGACAATTTAGATATGCTCGGAGGGATGGCCCTCATGACATGCTGATTCCTGACCTAGTTTTTGACTTCGACAACGATGCGCAAGGACTTCGCCAAAGATTCATCAGAGCTTGGAGGATGCCTAACAAGGTAGATAGAAAGACACTGGGGCACAATAATTCCATCCCTCTTGAGCCTTACCTCAAGTGGGTACGAACCCGAGCCCAGAGTCTTATGATGCCTTACCCTCACATTCTCCCTTTGATCAAAGAGCCTGTTAAGGAAGGAGAGGTTCCATACCCAAGGAAGAAAGGGATACTTTTGAAGCCAGCTTCTGCGCCAGTGAGAAGAAGGTTTTGGAGCTTACCCGCCGACTTCACGAGGAGGAGACCCTCAACACTTACATCACACCAAAGAGGATGCGCAACGTCTTTTTACCTTAAGAAGTTTTTGTAATATTTGGCCCATGGGGCATTTATGTACTGGCAAATTTTCTTCTTATTAATATGACGTGTGTTCTTTTTGTCTACAACAATTTTGAATTTATAAATCCTTGAATGCATTACATGAACATATCATTCATCATATGCATAAACAGGTCTTCACACCAGGTTTCCTTATCTTTCTGTTGTTTATTTCAGTAAGATGGATATTGAGCAGACGGTCAAAGATCTGCAGGCACAAAACTCGCAGTTTCAACAGCTCCTTTTGACCTTGGCAAAGGGTCAGGAGGATCTTAAAGCACTGTTAGGGAAGAAAGAGCAAGAAAAAGGAAAAAAGAAAAAGAAAAGAGTTGGGGTAGCTACACTGGGAAGAAGATTTGAGAATGAAGCTAGGAGAGTTCTTGAATTCCCCTCCAATCTAATGAGGGGACCGACAAAGGAAAAGGAGCTGCATTACCTTCTGAGTCCGAGGCTGAAGAGGAAGAGGTTGAGGAAGATGAAGATTATTCAGAGCAGTAATACCCGCCAGCAGACGACAAATACAAAAACCTGGAGGATAGACTGGCAGCTATGGAGCTGCAAAGGGTTCCCGGGCTAGATTTTGAAGAATTGGGATTGATTGCTGGGATTGTGATCCCTCCAAAGTTCAAGGTACCAACTTTCGCAAAATATGATGGTCTGTCTTGCCCAAAGATGCACCTGAGGTCATATGTCATAAGAATTCAACCTCACTCATCCGATAGGAATCTTTGGGTACACTTCTTCCAGGATAGCCTGTCTGGTACACCGCTAGATTGGTTTTACCAGCTTGAGAGGTCAGAAGTGCACAGTTGGGAGGATTTGGCAGCTGCCTTTTATCGCCAGTATCAATATAACACTGACTTGGCGCCAACCCGTACTCAGTTACAAAGTATGGGGATGGCCTCAAATGAGGGATTCAAAGAATACGCCCAGAAATGGCGTGACTTGGCCGAAAGAGTACAACCACCGCTTTTAGATTGGGAGCTAGTTGATATGTTCTTGGGGACCCTATCTGGCCTATTCTTCAACCATTTGATCGGGAGCTCTTCCGCAGGGTTTACTGAATTGATTCTGACTGGCGAAAGGGTGGAAGCTGGTATTAAGAGTGGGAAGATTCAAAGGGATGCCACTACCTCCACAACTGTTAAAAAACCATTCCCGACTAAGAAGGAAGCAAATTTTATATACTCTCAGAAAGGATTGAGAAGAACTAAGCACCGACCGACTGTAGGGGCCGTGATGATTCAAAATTCGTCAAATGATCATCCTCGTAACAATCAGTGTAGACCTAACCAGCAACGGGTAGAACGACCACAACGGCAGTTCACCCGCATCAACATGACGCCTGCACAAGTTCTTCCCCATTTGTTGAAGTTGAATCTGACTGGTTTAAAGGAGGCGCCGAAAAACCCTAACACCACATCTCCATACTATCATGCCAATGCTAAATGTGCCTATCATTCTGATAGCACCGGGCATGACACCAACAATTGTTGGGCATTAAAGAATAAAATTCAAGACTTGATAGATGCTAAAGAGGTTGAGTTCGACGCCCCTGAGAAGCCGAATGTAATCTCCGCTCCAATGCCAAAGCATGGTCACAACGTCCATGCTGTGGAAGAGGATCTGTTTGTTTCTGCTGTTGATGATCTGATAACCCCACCACTGACAATCAAGTTGAATCTGTTGAAGGCTGGGATTTTCCCAGGTTGTAAAGAAGATTGCTACCTTTGTTCCTCCCTACCAACCGACTGTCCATTGCTGAAGAGAGGCATCCAACGCCTAATGGACAACCAACAAATTCTTTTCGAAAAGACTCCTGTTACTCCAATTCCTATCAATGAAGTTTTAATAATCACCATTTCCACCAATCTTTCCAAGGTCCCCAAAAGGCCTGTTAAGATTACATCCGCTCCGAAGATTATACCGTTGAAGATAACCATGCCTGGGCCCGTCCCATACAAATCTGACAAATCAATACCGTGGAATTATGGTGGAGAAATCTACTACCACGATGTTAAACAAATTGAGATAACTAAAGAGAGCTCTGACGAAGAAACTGCCGACATTGGAAACATTGCTGGTACGAGCAAAATTACCCGAAGTGGAAGAATTTTCTCTCCAGAGATTGCCCCTCCAAAGGCAATCTTTAGACCCTCAGCTGCTCCCAAGGTTACCCATGCACCGGTAAAACTTTCTACAAGAACTCCAATGATCGAAGAAGTTGTTACTCCTGTGGTTGTCCCTTCTTCTGCTGCTGATAAAGGGAAAGGGATCCAAGAAGAGCTCGTCAGGACGAGGGCTCAGCCGTTGGTCATCCCTGAAACCTCTAAGAAAGAAATGGAGGAGATTCTGAAAATAATTAAGAAGAGTGATTACGATGTGGTGGAGCAACTGGGGCAAACCCCCTTGAAGATCTCCATGTTAGCTTTGATGCTTTGTTCGGAGGCTCATGCCAAAGCGTTGATAAGGTTTTTGAAGACAGCCCATGTGCCCCAGGAAACCTCAGCCGATCAATTTCAGGATTGTGTAGCTAGCCTTACCGCCGAAAATGGCCTGGGTTTCTCTGATGCTGACCTAACTCCAAAGGGAAGAAAGCACAATGACGCACTGCATTTGTCAGTTGACTGCCGAGGAACTACTCTCGCCCATGTCTTGGTCGACACTGGTTCTTCTCTAAATGTGCTGCCTAAGAAAGCTCTGGACCGGTTGGATTGTGAAGGCTTGGAGCTGAAACCAAGCAATATCATTGTCAGGGCCTTTGACGGGTCTAAAAGAATGGTGCATGGGGAGGTCGACATTCCCATCAAGGTAGGCACTGAAGTGTTCCACTCCACATTCTATGTGATGGACATCCGCCCATCATACTCTTGCTTGCTAGGAAGGCCGTGGATTCATAATGCTGGGGCAGTTACTTCCTCTCTACATCAAATGCTGAAATACCCTGTTAAGGGTAAAATCATAACTGTACACGGTGAGGAGGAGTACATGATCAGTCATATGAATTCCTTTTGGTATGTGGAAGTGGAGGGCGAATTCATCGAAACACCGTTCCAACACTTCAAGGAAATTTCTCCCGAGGTTGTAGTAGCAAAGACAGTAGCTGAGGTACCCAAGCAGGTGGCCAGGATGGCATCTCTGAAAGACGTAAAGGCTGCAATGAAAGAGGGAAAGAGCTCAACATGGGGACAATAGCCTGACTTTCCTCACAAGACAGACAAGTTTGGGTTGGGATTTACCGCTGCGGGGCAAAGGGCTATGCGTCGCTTAAAAATTGAAAAGGAACCCATCAAGATTTCTCCTCATGGAATCAATGCTTTGGAAGACGAAGACGAAGACGAAGAGGGTAACATTGAAGATTGGATCTTCCCAACCATTGAAGGAGGACTACACAACTGGGAGGCGAAAGACTTCGTTCCCATTACTTTCATCAATCAGTAATTTATCTTTCGAACATTTCCTATTGGTCTGTAATAATTACTAAAACAATCTGCACTATTTTTCACCTCATGCCTTGCCCGGGGCATGTAGGTCCATTTGTAAGGGCTTGATTTTCCTTCATAATCATATGCCATGTTTAATGAATCATTGGACGTTTTTCATTTATAAACTGATGTGTTCATTTTCTTTCCTTTTGCATTTTTGTTTGTTTAAGGATGGCTATCCCTTACACACACCCACACTCACAAATGCAGGTACCCATCCACTCCGGATTCCATGGGTGACTATTATGTTGTATCCTTCAATAACTATGAAGATTTGGTCAATCAGGCTGAGTACGAAGATGACGAAGATTGTGAAGTACCGGGAGAACTAGCCAGACTTCTACAACAAGAAGAGAGGGCCATCTTGCCTCATGAAGAGTTGTTGGAAACTGTCAACTTAGGAACAGAGGAAGACAGGAAAGAAGTACAAGTGGGTGCCAATCTGGAACCAAGTGTCAAGGAGCGCTTAATACAGCTATTGAATGAATACGTTGAAATCTTCGCCTGGTCCTATGAAGACATGCCAGGGTTAGACACAGACATCGTGGTTCACCGTCTCCCTACAAGAGAGGATTATCCACTGATCAAGCAAAAAGTACGCCGAATGAGGCCCGACATGTCTGAGAAGATTAAAGCTGAAGTAATGAAGCAATTCAACGCTGGCTTTCTGGCTGTTACATCCTATCCGCAATGGGTTGCTAACATTGTGCCCGTTCCCAAAAAAGAAGGCAAGGTCAGAATGTGTGTGGACTACCGGGATTTAAACAGGGCCAGCCCTAAAGATGATTTTCCGCTACCACATATCGACATTTTGATTGACAACACAACTCAGCACAAGGTATTTTCCTTCATGGACGGATTCTCGGGCTACAACCAGATTAAAATGGCCCCCGAGGACATGGAGAAAACAACTTTTGTTACACAATTGGGTACCTTATGCTACAAGGTGATACCATTCGGACTAAAGAACGCAGGGGCAACTTATCAACGCGCCATGGTAGCTTTATTTCATGCTATGATACATCATGAGATCGAAGTTTACGTAGACGACATGATAGCTCGATCACAAACGGAAGAAGAACACCTTGAACATTTGCAGAAGCTGTTTGCCAGGTTGAAGGAGTACAAACTCAGGTTGAATCCAAGTAAGTGCACTTTTGGAGTTAGGTCTGGTAAACTTCTGGGATTTATTGTCAGCAACAGAGGCATTGAGGTCGATCCAGCAAAAGTAAAGTCTATACAAGAAATGCCTGCCCCCCGTACTGAAAAGGAGGTTAGAGGATTCTTAGGACGCTTGAACTATATTGCAAGGTTCATCTCTCATCTGACGTCTACCTGTGAGCCAATTTTCAAACTATTAAAGAAAGATCAGGTAGTCGAATGGAATGATGATTGTCAAACTGCTTTTGATAAGATCAAGGAGTATTTACTAGAACCTCATATCCTGATGCCACCCGTCGAAGGAAGGCCGCTGATCATGTATCTGACTATTTTGGATAACTCAATGGGGTGCGTACTGGGCCAGCATGACGAGTCTGGTCGAAAAGAGCATGCCATTTATTACCTTAGCAAAAAGTTTACCGACTGTGAGACTCGCTACTCACTGCTCGAGAAAACTTGATGCGCTTTGGTATGGGCTGCTCGCCGACTAAGGCAGTATATGTTGACTCATACCACCTTGCTGATTTCCAAAATGGATCCTATCAAGTATATCTTCGAGAAGCATGCTTTATCTGGAAGAATCGCTAGATGGCACATGATCCTGACTGAGTATTACATCCAGTATACTACCCAAAAAGCTATAAAAGGGAGTGTACTAGCTGACCATCTAGCTCATCAAGCTATCGAAGATTATCAATCCATGAGATTTGACTTCCCAGACGAAGACATCATGACATTGGACAACGTTGAAGGTAACGGACCGTATGACAGACCTGAAAATGGATCCCGATGGACCCTGTACTTTGATGGTGCTTCAAATGCACTTGGAAACGGTATCGGTGCGATACTCATTTCCCCAGAAGGTTGCCATACACCTTTTACGGCCCGACTTTGTTTCAGCTGTACCAACAACATGGCCGAATATGAAGCTTGCATTTTTGGTCTCAAGGCTGCTATAGACTTGGGGATCAAATCTTTGACCGTATTTGGGGACTCGGCTTTGGTTATCAGTCAAATCAAAGGAGAGTGGGACACCAAACATCCTAATCTTATCCCATACAAAGAACATGTTCTGACATTGCTGCCTCATTTCGAGCAGATTACCTTCGAGCACTTCCCGCGAGAAGAAAATCAGCTAGCAGATGCTCTGGCTACAATGTCTTCCATGTTTAAACTCAACTGGGATAACGAGGCTCCCCAAATCACCATCGAGCAAATGGATGAACCTGCACATTGTCCTGAGATTAATACTGAAGAAGTAGTGGAACAACCCTGGTTTCACGAAATCAAAAGGTATCTCCAGACTAGAGAATATCCCGAAGGAGCTTCCGTCAGTGACAAAAAGTTCTTAAGGAGATTTGCAGCCAAGTTCTTCCTAAGAAATGGAATCCTTTATAAGCGCAGCCATGATTGAGTTTTACTTCGTTGTGTGAACAAAGCTGAAGCAGAGTTAATCATGACTGAGATACACAGTGGCACATTTGGCACTCATTTGAGCGGACATACAATGGCTAAGAAGATTCTAAGGGCAGGCTATTACTGGTCTACCATGGAAGCTGATTTCCATCAACATTCCCGTACTTGCCAAAAATGTCAAGTCTACGCTGATAAGATTCATATTCCTCCTGTTCCTCTCAACGTTTTGACAGCTCCTTGGCCATTTGCAATGTGGGGCATTGACATGATTGGAGAGATCAAGCCCACGACATCCAATGGACATCGCTTCATCTTGGTCGCCATTGACTATTTCACCAAGTGGGTCGAAGCAGACTCCTTTGCCTCTGTTACAAAAAATGTGGTTGCCCGCTTCATCAAGCTGAACCTCATATGCCGATATGGTGTCCCTGACAGGATCATCACAGACAACAGTACAAATCTGAACAATACTATGATCACCGCTATATGCGAACAGTTCAAGATTTATCATCACAATTCATCTCCCTATCGGTCGAAGATGAACGGTGCTGTTGAAGCTGCGAACAAAAACATCAAGAAGATCATTCAGAAAATGACAGTCACCTACAAGGACTGGCATGAGATGTTACCGTTTGCTCTTCGCGGGTACCGTACCTCAGCACAGACGTCAACAGGGGCAACACCCTATTCCTTGGTTTATGGCATGGAGGCAGTCTTGCCTATCGAAGTTCAGATACCCTCTCTCCGGATCATGAAGGATGCAGGTTTGAGTGAAGATGACTGGATTCTGACCCGACTTGATCAACTGAATCTAATCAACGAAAAAAGACTTACTACTATTTGTCATGGTCAGACGTACCAAAAACGGACGATCAAGGCATTTAACAAGAAATTCAGACGATAAGAGTATCAAGTTAGGGATCTGGTAATCAAGCGCATTATTCTACCTCAAGGTGATCCCAGGGGAAAATGGACCCCTACTTATGAAGGGCCATTTGTGGTTAAGAACATCTTCTCAGGAGGAGCTATGATTCTAACCACCATGGATGGTGACGAACTTCCTCACCCCGTCAATGCAGACATAGTCAAAAGATACTACGCATAAAATAACCCGACAAGTTGAAAACTCGAAAGGGCGACTTGGGCAAAAATGGGCATCCCGGTGAACCGAAAACCCGAAAGGGCGGTTCAGGCAAAAATTAGGGATAAAACAAAAAAAATTGTACACCCGGCAAGTTGAAAACCCGAAAGGGCGACTTGGGCAAAAAAGGGTTTCCCGGTGGATCAAAAACTCGAAAGGGTGATCCAGGCAAAAGTTAGGGAATTAAAGCGTATGACTATGTCTCGTCGGATCACTTTAAAGAACAATCTCTTCATCAACAAGCTCCGAGCTTCTGATCAATCCAATCATCGGCGGACGAAGCATTGAATGGACAAGATGTTCAGAGTTGTGAAGGCTATAACATAATGGAATCCCATGGAATTGTTACGCATAGCCATCTTTCTTTTGTATAAAATTTTCAATTTTTTACGACAACATCCTCTTACTAGGATGCTTGTCTCCTTTGTACAAAGATACTCATAAAAAGTTAATACAAATACTTTTCCAAACACAGAAATTTGCTTTGTCTTCTTTTTGCTTTTTACACTTATGTTTTATTTGAGAAACGTCCAATGTTTTTTTAAATAGGCATATGCATTTGAACATAATCATTTTCTTACAAATCAAGAAAGATGATTACTGATAGGTTGAAGGTACAGATATATATCTTGATGCCCTTTCGGAAGGAATCCCCAGCGGAATTAAACTCCAAATTCCTCAACAAAGTTAAAATCCAGAACTTAATTCCCCAAACAGAGTTAAACTTCAGGATCCTCAGCAGAACAAAAGCTTTCTCAAAGCTGATTTCCCCAGCCAGATAGCCTTCCATAATCTAATTCCCCTCAGAGTCAAGTTTCAAGATCCCCAGTGGAGCCAAAACTGTTAATCCCCAGCGGAGCTAAAACTTCCAACTATCAATCCCCAGCGGAACCAAATTAGTGAACATTCTCCCACAGAGATACTTCCCATCAGATTGAAGATTCTCAGTCTCACTCCTCCAGCATGAGTCTCCCAGGTTCTGAACTCCCCAATAGAGATCGTTAGAATTCTCATTCCCCACAAGTCACCAAGGATTTTCAATCCCCAGCAGTGGTTTGAAAATCCCTCAACAACTGAAGATCTTGCTCCCCAAGCAATCAACAGTCAGCAAGGATTTCTCACCCTCAATAATCAAAGGATTTTCAATCCCCGACTTTGATTATGGGTTTATTTCCCCAACATCTGTCGGGAATTTATTCTCCAAAGCAAAATTACATTTCAAGTTGAAAGGTCGTTAAAAATTTCCTTCATCACCCGCTGGAAGTTACGATCATCATCAAAATTTCCTTCATCACCTGCTGGAAGTTACAACCACCGACAGAATAACGGACAACTGAAGCTCCTAAAAATCTGTTTCTCTCAAGAATGAAGACTCTCATCCTTAAAACCTCAGAAGATTGGTATACTCCCGATTTCTGACCCTTAACAGAATGAAGACTCTCATCCTTGAAACCTCAGAAGATTGGTATACTCCCGATTTCTGACCCTTAACAGAATGAAGACTCTCATCCTTGAAACCTCAGAAGATTGGTATACTCCCGATTTCTGACCCTTAACAGAATGAAGACTCTCATCCTTAAAACCTCAGAAGATTGGTATACTCCCAATTTCTGACCCGTAACAGAATGAAGACTCTCATCCTTAAAACCTCAGAAGATTGGTATACTCCCAATTTCTAACCCTTAACAGAATGAAGACTCTCATCCTTGAAACCCCAGTAGATTGGCATACACCCAAACTCCTGATACTTCCCAACAGAATGAAGATTCTCATTCTCAAAGTGGCATATAACCTGAATTCCTGATATTCCCAACAGAATGAAGATTCTCATTCTCAAAGTGGCATATAACCTGAATTCCTGATATTCCCAACAGAATGAAGATTCTCATTCTCAAAGTGGTATACAACCTAAGCTCCTGATTCCCCAACAGTGGTCCCAGGACTTCTCATTTTCAACGATCAAAAGATATTTGGAATCCCCTGCAGCAGTCAAGGATTCACTTTCCCCGGCAGCAGTCAAGATTCTATTATCTCCCGCTATCTGGATTCATCTATCCTCAGCAAGACAGCTCATCAGCTTACATGCGCATTCCTTACATTCATATATCACAGACATTAATATATCACATATATTACATCATACATATCATGCAACATAACTTTTTGTTTCAGCTAACATTTTATCCTTTTTAGGATAAGATTAAAAGGCTATCATTAACAATTATTCAGATACAGTACAGATACACCCCATACACGGCGGTCATTCTATTACTCATTCAGAACTTCAAGTCAAATACAGTACAAATACACCCCAGACACGATGGTCATTCTACTACTCATTCAGACTACAACAATCATATACAGACTATATACGCTCCAGACACGACAGCCATTCTATCTCTCATTCAGATTCGTTTACCCACCTCAAGGTTCAGTGCATTCCAAACACGGATACCATTTTGGCCCTTACAACAGCAATTTGATTCTCCCCAGTGCATTCGCCACGGAAGTCATTCTGTCATCTATTCAGATCCCAGTTACAGTTTCAGATACACTCCAGACATAGAAGTCATTCTGCTACTCATACAAATCTCAACTTCAGATACAATCAAGATACGCTCCAGACACGGTTGCCATTCTGTCACTCATTCAGAATTTATCCCCAGCACACAGTTGCTCCATACACAGATATTTCTCTGTCACCCAGATACAATACATATACACTTCAGAAACGGCAGTCATTCTGATATTTATTCTACATTCAAATATAGTTACAGCTCAAACACGCTCCAGACACGGACGCCATTCTTTTGCTCATACGGACTCAAATACAGTTCAAATATATTCTAGACACGGATACCATTTTGATCCTCATTCTTCTGACCTACAATATTGCAATTCAACAAAGAATCTTGGATGGAATCTTTAAGCCCATCTCCCGCAAGATTCTACCATCTCCAAATGGCATCTTTAAGCCCATTTCCGCATCTATGTCTTGACGAGTGCAAATTTACGGGCACTCTAGTGTCCAATCTCCTTTTACCTTCGAGACGCGAAAGGCAAACTTGCCAATCTAACTCTTCAGGTGCAAGAAGATTGAACAGGGGCAACTGTTGTACCCCAAAATTTGCCCTCTCATTTCATCAACATTTTCTCATCACAAGACTCTTGGAGCTCAAGATCAAGTTAGGGTTTGCTTTGCTCAAGGCCCCTCCTTGCACTGTTGACCCAAATTAGGGTTTGAGTTTGCACAGGGATGTTTTGACCTAAAATGCCCAAAATGACTTTCATGCTTCATGTTGGACTCACAAGTTTATCCATACCAAGTTTCAAGCCTTGATTCCAATCTTTGCCCAGTCAATTGGACAGTTGACCTATAAATCAGCTGTATTGGGGAAAAAGTCAACTATGGCCAATTGACAGTCAAACCTCATGAATTTTGACCCACATCAACATAATGAACTCACATGAACCATTTGGTCAAGTTTGGATCACAATTCCACAAGAAATTTGATCAGATCACCAAAAGGGCAAAATGGTCATTTTTAGGGTTTTGACTGCACAAAGGCAATTTTTGACTGTTTGACCTAACCAATAGAAAATCAAGCTCACCTATGGACTCAAGGATTCAATTACATTGTCTTGACACATTCAACAAGTTCAAAAGATCTCAAATGCATAGGATTGACAGATGAATTTTTCAGTCAACTGATCAAAATTTGACTGTATACTGAAAAGTCAAACTTTGACTTTTTGGTCAAAATCAAGTGCCAAGATTCATTTTTCATCAAGACATGTCAAATTATGAAACTTGTTCATCAAGAAACCCAAAATTGCAAATTAGGGTTTAAAATGAGAAAATTTCATAACTTAGAATTTTTCTAAGTTATGAAACTTCCTTATTTTCCCCTAACTTTGTCCCATTTTTTCACCAATATGCAAATGGATTCAAACAAAACTTGAAACATGAAAGTTGTAGTCCATTGCAAAATCTACAACTTTGATTCACAAAGTTTTCTCAAAGGAAGCCTTTATCTCAAGTTATGATTTTTGGAACAAGGGTGCAAAACATTTTTAACTTAGAGAAATTTTGCCCTATTCTAGGCAGGATTTTTGTCCAACTTCTTGGCCATTTTTCACATGGTTCCACTTGGAATTTCAATTTGCATTAGAAATATGGATTGTAGTACACATTCCAAGCTTTCCAAATTGTCCAAGAAATTCTCAAACACCCTTGTGGTTAGATAGAATCGAATTTGCAAAGTTGGCCAAAACTCACTTTTGTTCATGGCCAAAGCTTGTTCATAACATTTGCATTTTCAAGTCAGCTTGGTTTATGCTAGCTTGCAGGCCTCTAAACCCTTTTACACTCCTTAATTGAATTCAAATCCACTGAGCTAATGCATTATTTCATCCATTTGGGCATTACACATAGAATTAATCCTTATTTGGAAAAAGCTAATTTGCCATTTTGGAAAAGTAACACTTTATGTCAATACATGATCTTTGAAGTACAGGCCAGATCTTTGAGGCAAAGTTTGGTACACAAATCCCACTGATCAAGAGAAAATTGTGCAGCATAAATAGAGAAGGTACACAGGCCTGCATTGCAACTTGAACCTTCTTACTTAAAAAACAAGCAAGTTTGCAAATCATAACCAACTCTCACTTCCTGCAAGCATAAGCCTAAGCAAACTTTGTTTTCATCTTCCATACATCCCAACTAGCCTAAAGCACGACTCATCCATCCCTAAGACCTGCTCGTACTCAGAATCCCTGTTTTGCTGCAAAACAGGGTAAGTTCTGCAACTTGACCTCCATAACCATATCCACTCGTGCGTTTTTGCTCAAGCCTGTCTAAACACATTCCATACCATCCACTGAAACTATCCCAAGCCCTGAACTCAAGCTGTAACACCCCTAACCATGTTTGCCATTTTTACTTTCAAGCTGTGCAGGTGGACTTCCATAGCACGACACAGTTGGTTTCAAAGCAAGCTAGGCATTTGGGAAGCATCCTTGGACTTTAGGCAAGCTCAACCAAAGCTCAAACTCCACTGAAGATACCAACATTGCTCTGTTCGATTCAAGCTGAAACAGGTAAAACCATGAACTTCTATCTCTCAATCTAGGAAGAGTTAGGCTTAGGTTTGTGAATGAAACATGCTCTACTCATAGCCCTGAAGCCATACATATGATTACTTTTCATTTATGTTAAGTGTGCTGTGAGAATTTTAGCCATGAACATTAAAGAAAAACTAGGTCAGAAATTGCGGATGATGAAATTCTCCCTGGTTTCTTAGAGTTAGGTCAAGTTTTTTATATGTTTGAATTCGTCTTTTGATGCTCTACAATGTTTGTGTTATGAGTTTTGGCTAAAAATCAAGGAATCAGGAGATGGTAGTTGTACAAGGAAACGCGCGTTTTTGTTTTCAAAAGGTTGCTGGAGGTTGAAGACAGAGTTGACTTGGGCTGGGCCTGAGTCAGCTTGCTTTTTGCACCCCTTTTTTCCATTTGCACCCCCCTGGCCCATTATGTGAAATACTAGTCATTTTTGCATTTTTCTTTTTGATTCTGACTTAATATTTTTTGTTCAAATATAAAAATTAACAAAAATATTTTTTTCACATTTTTTGCATTTATTTGGCATTTATTTACCTTTTAATCATATATATGTAAATAATATAAATCTTTTCATTTATTAAAACCCAACAAAAAAAAATACAAAAATATTTATTTTTTTCATTTATTATTTTTTATTTACATTTTGAAAACATTTTCTAAAATATACATTTTTGTAAATAATTAATATCTTATTTTTGTATATATTTAGTATATTTAATATATAATATATAAATACTTGTATATTTTATTAAATATTTAGGACAAAAATATAGAAATAATACATTTCTATTTTTATTAATATATGACACTAAAAATACTTTTTTATTACAACATACTTTTTATTTTTTAATATATATTGTACATAATTATAAATAATATTATTTATTCAAAAATTAGGGTTTTACCCTAAACAACAAATATAATCAAAAAGTGACCTTTTTTATTTTGTTTATACTTCAAACATGAAAACCTTTTTACATGCATAAAAAATCCTTTTTTGCATAATACATTGCATTTTGATATTTATTTATTGTATTTATTTAAATATTATACAATTAAATATTTGTATCCTATACATTCGATATGGTTGTAATAACTTAGATTTTATTTCCTTGTCAAATATTCCCCAATTCAAACTTGTACCCCCTCCCTATATCTTGTTGTAATAGCTTAGCATTTAAATTCTCGCATTTAAAAGCTTTCAATTATGCCATGTTTAGACTTAGGGTTTGTATGCAAATAAATCAACGAATAACTTGACCTAATTCAAGATAAATGCATGAAAAACAAACACAATGCACACTTGCACCCTTAGGGTTATTCCACTTGTTGCCTTCAAAAAATGGGCCATGTTTGCATGTCAAGTACTTTGGCAAAACAAAACAAAACAAAAAAACAAACAAAATGATCATAGTCCCTCGATGACGCTATCTTGTTGCCTAAACAAAATGATCATAGTCCCTCAAGAAAATTGCCAAAATACTTGACACTATTGCATTCATGGTCTAAACGATGACCCGCGCCCGTCCCGTTAACATCCTAACACAAGGTTGTTCACCAAATACAATGGTGAAACAACACTGTTAAAAGGGTTAAAACATGAGAAAGATCTTTGAGAAATTTAGGGTAGATAGCTCTTGGTTACTTGACCAATCTTGCAAAACAATCCTTGCCATTTTTCAAAACACACATCACAACACAATTTCAAAACAAACTTTCAAAAACATTGAAACATCTTTTCAAAAAGACAAACACCCTTGTAAAACATTCAAACAAGAATTGTTACAATGGTTTCCTAGACAAGGCATCTTTTTCAATACATTTTCAAAACCACACACACAAAGCACCATTTCAAACAATTGAAAAGCAAAGGCAAGTGATCTAAGCAAGTAACTAAGAGCCCATGGATAACCATGGATAGAAAGGGTGCGAATACCTTCCCTTTCTATAATCTACTCCCCGAACCCAAGAAAACATCTCAAAGGTTTTTCCTGTGCTTTTTAACCTTTCCTTAGGATAAAATAAAAAGTCGGTGGCGACTCTTGCTAAACCGAAACATTTGCGAAAACAAACGCAAAACCCAAGTCAGTTCTCCCACCGTATCACAGAACTGGCGACTCTGTTGGGGAGAAAATTTAAAAGTGGAGTAACCTTAGGGCTTAGATCACCCTTTTGCATGACTAATTGTTTGCTTTGATTGCTTTACATTTTGGTTCTCTTGTTTGGGCTTGCCCTGTTCAGATCTCTGTAATAATACACACATCTGTACCTTACCGTCCTTCTTAGGCACCGGAACAACGTTGGCAACCCACTGTGGATAAGAAGTGACAACTAAGAATCCTACGTCGAACGGTTTCATGACCTCTTCCTTAATCTTCTCTGACATTTTGGAGCGCATACGATGTACCTTCTATTTAACCAGAGGGCAGTCTTCTTTAGTCGGCAGGCGATGTACCACGATGTCAGTGTCCAAACCAGGCAGGTCTTCATAGGACCAGACGAAGATCTCAACATAGTCGTGCAACATCTGTATCAACCTCTGTTTGACACTAATTTCCATATTTGCACCTATTTTAACCTCTTTTCTGTCTTCCTCAGTACCCAAATTCACTGTCTCAACTGGCTCTTCATGAGGCTGTATGGCCCTTTTTTCCTGCTGTAATAGTCTAGCAAGTTCTCCAGGCACCTCACAATCATCCTCACCTTCGTCTTTGGCTTGGTTGATCGGATTTTTAAAGTCATAACTGGAAATAGCAGAGCTGTTATCAATGGGATCCAGAGTGGATATGGATCTGCAGTATGATATATGAGTGTGTGTAAGAGAATAGTTATTTTGATAAAGTGAAAACAGAAAGGAAAAACAGAAAGCGCAAAATTTGTATGCAAGAAACGTCCAATGTTTTATTAATGATATATGAAATGACAAATAATAGCCCTCACAAACAAAACCAATGTGCCTCGAGCAAGGGACAAGGCCGTAAAGTTTTAAATTGTTTATTACAAATCTCAAAACAAGTAAGACAATTACTGCAGAATAAAAGAAACGGGTATAAAGTCCCTAGCCGTCCAGTTACTCGGTCCACCGTTGGTAGTTGGGTAGATCCAGCTGTCAATGTCTGAGTCCTTATTTCTGTCTTCAATGGTATTAATTCCCCGATTACTGATGTGTAGGGGAGGTCTTCTAGCCTGAATGCGTCGAACAGCCCTTTGAGCCCCTGTAGTAAAGCCCAAACCAATTTTGTCAGTTTTGCGAGTGAAATCAGGGAGCTGACCCAAATTGGCACACCCACCTTCTTCAACCACGGCCCTGGCATCCTTGAGGGAAGCCATCTTTAGAGGAGGTTTGCTGCTGGTAGTAGTTTCAGTCGATGCCAAGATTTGAGGGACCTCATCGAAGTTATGACAAGGAGTTTCTATGAATTCCCCGTCCATCTCTACGTACCGGAATGAATTGAGGTGACTCACCATATACTCCTCTTCACCCTGCACTATGACAATCTTCCATTTTACCGGATACTTCAGCATTTGGTGTAGTGTGGAGGTATCTGCCCCAGCCTCATGGATCCAAGGACGGCCCAACAAACAAGAATATGACGGCCTGATGTCCATCACATAGAAGGTGGACCCAAAAGTCTGAGAACCCACTTTGACAGGGATGTCCACCTCCCCGTGCACCATTCTCTTCGACCTGTCAAAAGCCCTTACCACAATGTTACTAGGCTTTAGAGTCAAACCTTTGCAATCCAACCGGTCCAACGCCTTCTTCGGCAGAACATTCAGCGAAGACCCAATATCTACCAACACATGAGCCATAGTGGTGCCTCTACATTCAATCGAGACATACAGAGCATCATTATGCTTCCTTCCCTTCGGTGTCAAGTCTGCATCTGAAAAATCCAGCCCATTATCAGCAGTCAGGCTGGCCACACAATCTTTGAACTGATCAGCTGAAGTTTCATGCGGCACATGCGCAATCTTGAGGAATGCAATCAAAGCCTTCGCATGGGCCTCGGAGCATAACAACACGGATAACATGGATATCTTTGAGGGGGTCTGCCCCAGCTGCTCGACCACATTGTAGTCGCTCTTCTTAATTATTTTCAATATTTCCTCTATCTCTTGCTTAGAGGCTTCCACAACAATTTTTTTAGGCACCTCCGTTCGGGCAGGCTCACCTATAACTTCTTTGTCGTGGGTATCAGACGATTCGCTGACAGGGGTAATAACTGGAGTAAGAACATGAGTAGTAGTTGATGTACTAGCAGGAACAACAGATGGAATGACAATAGGCCTATTGACAGTCTTAGGGGAAATCTCGGGAGAGAAGACCCTTCCACTTCGGGTAACTTTGCTGGTTCCGACAATGTTACCAATATCAGGATCATCCTCTTCATTGTTCAAATCTAGTTTGATGCCATGATAGTACACATTGGCACCATATTGCCAGGGGACAGCTTTGCCCGAGACATATGGGACAGGTCCAGGAACAGTGATTATCAGTTGAGCGATTCTTGGAGCAGATGTAATCCTAACAGGTATTCTCGAGGAGACCTTGGAAGGATTGGCATAAATGGTTATAATGGCAATGTCTTCAGATGGAACAACATGAACCAAAGTTTTCTCGAACAAAATTTATTTTCTGTCTATCTGACGTTGAACACCTGACTTCAGCAAATGGCAACCAGAAGGCAGAAATGAACACATGTGGCAACCTTCACCACAACCCAGAAATAAACCGGCCAACAAAAAATTCTTCTTCATAATCATGAGAGGAGTAGAAACTTTGTCCATCAAGGTCAAAAACAAATCGGTATCAACAACATTAACTCCACGACCGTGCTTAGGCATCGGTGCAGTTATGAAATTGGTCTTCTCCGGAGCATCGAACTCAATTTCCTTGGCTTCAATTAGATCTTGTACCTTATTTCTTAGAGCCCAGCAGTCATTGGTAGCGTGGCCAGGACTCTCGGAATGATAGGCACACCGAGCATTTGGATTATATCGGGGAGATATGGTATTTGGATTCTTGGGAGCCTCTTTCAAGGTTGCCAAGTTGGATCTCAGTAGATGAGGTAGCACTTCAGCCAATGTCATATTGATTCGGGTAAACTGTCGTTGTGGTCTTTCTACCCTTGGTTTATTGTTGCGTTGTGGAGCAACTGCTTGCCTAGGTATCATTATGGCACTTACTATATGACGATGTTCAACCCTGTTTTTTCCCCTCGGGCTATAGATGGAACTGGCTTCCTTCTTACCCGGAAAAGGCTTTTTTATTGAGCTCGAAGAGGCATCCTTCTGTATCTTGCTGCTCCGAATACCAACTTCTACTCTCTCCAGTCAGAATCAGCTCGGTGAACCTAGCTGACGAGCTACCAATCAAATGATTGAAGAATGGACCAAATAGTGTCCCTAGAAACATATCAACCAACTCCCTATAAGACAACGGGGGTTGAACTCTTCCAGCCAAGTCTCTCCATTTCTGTGCATAGTCCTTAAAGCCTTCACTTGCACCCATGGACATACTCTAGAGTTGAGTACGAGTAGGAGCAAGATCGGCATTGTATTGATACTTCTTATAGAACGCAGCAACCAGATCTACCCAATTTTGGACATTGGCTCCCTCCAGCTGGTAGAACCATTCAAGTTGAGTCCCTGACAACGGTGTGGGGATGGATCTTTTTGACATAAGAGCGGAGATGGAGTTTTGGGTAGGACACCCCATCATACTTAGTAAAAGTTGGAGCTTTGAACTTCTGCAGGATGACCACTCCCGATACCAATCCCAATTCTTTGAAATCCAGCCCAGGTATCCTCTAAACTTCCATGGCACTCAAACAATCTTCCAACTGCTTGTATCTATCCTCATCAGGAGGATACTTCTCACCATTGTAGTCGGTATCATTGTCAGAAACTGTAGGACTGGGATCCTTCTCCCTTGTCTCTTTTTCTTGATTCTCCCCTTCTTTGGATGAAGAGGTCAGATCGACTTGTCTCTTCAACCGTTCTCCAAACCTTTTGCCCATATTCAGAATACCGGCAGCCTTCTTCTTTTTCTTTTTCTCTTTCAGGATGAGGGCTTTCAGATCCTCCTGCCCTTTTGCCAAACATTTGAACATTTGTTGGAACTGGGCGTTTTGTGCCTAAAGGTCCTTGATGCTTTATTCGGAAGACATTTCTGATGAAATAAATAGCGAAGAAGATGAGAAACCTGTATTGATACCTGTACATGCAATGCTATGAATGGGATGCACATGCAATGATTTCAAAGACTTTGGGAAATTTAAATTTGCGAACCAAAATAAAACAAAGATTTTATTAGCTGAATTCAAAGTTCAAATGCCTTTTAGGCGTTACAATTAACAAATCTAAAAATAGAAAAAATCAAAATTCCCATGGATGTTTCCTCTTCGTGCCAAGATAGACATTGAGTCCTTTTTCCTCATGGAGTTGCTTTATAAGCTCTAAAACCTTCCTCTATTGAGCATAGAACTGATCCCTGTAAGTATCCCACTCCTCCTTCAACTGAATCCAACACCTCGGTAATTCTCCAAGATTAGTGGGTATATAAGGATAGAGAACCGTGTAAAGAATACCCCCTTCAATAGTGGGTTCCACAATCACTAGTAAAACAGCCACATAGGGCATCATAAGCTTCTGGGCGCGAGCTCGTGCCTATTGAAGGTAAGGTTCCATAGGAATGGAAGCCTTTGGCCCCAAAGCCCTGGCGCAAAATCTGTTTACCATGCCCCATACTCGTATGAACCTCCGACGATACTCGTGAACATCATCCTCATAGTTGAATACAATGCCCTCAATAAGTAACTCCTTAGGACCATCTCTTCGAGCGTAACAAAATTGTCGCAGAGCTAAATAAAGATTGTAGGATATACCCCCTCTGATACCAAGTAATGGGCCATTAGGGTACTCCCCGCAGTGGTTAATAATAGCGGTGTTTTCCATAGCTCGGGAACACCAGAGAATATCCATGTGAGCGAGTGACATTATCCTTTGTGACCAACCCAAACCTTCTTCGTTCTTCAGTACGGACTTAGGGAGGTGAGAAATAAACCACCTCGACAGCAATGGCATGCAACACATACGAACCCCTCTTCTTTTCATGGTACGAGTATGGAAAGTGTGTAGAATATCTCCGAGCAAGGTAGGCACAAGGTTGCAAGAAAGGAAGATCTTGATAGAATTCAAGTCTATGAATGAGTCTGGATTAGGGGATAGAACTAACCCATATATTATAAGAGCCAAGACCTCTTCAAAAACCTGAAAATCCATATCATCCCAAAATAGTTGGGCCTTGTCTATCAGAAACTTGGCTAGAAAACCCTTGACTCCGCTTCTTGTTTCCCAATTAGATACCACGTCAGCCCGTTTCAGATGCAAAGCTGAGGCAATGAATTCTGGCTTAGGAACTTCTTCTAGACCTGTGAAAGGCAACTGTTCAAGAATGGGTATATCCAACAATTGAGAGAATTCTTCCATGGTTGGCACTAACAGATAGTCTGGAAAGGTGAAGCAGTGGTGCTTGGGATCAAAGAACTGAAAGAGTACACTCAACATCTTTTCAGCAAAGTTTAAAGTAACCAGGTTGAGAAGTCGACCATGTCTTGTAGTGAACGGAGAAGTTTCAGAAACCCTTGATACTAGCTCTTTGAGTTGGGAAGGTATCTTCACAAAGCTGATTCAGATAGTATTTCTATGAACGGAAGCCATGATCTACAAAACCCTTGAATTTAAAGCAGGCAAGGCAAAAAAAGAAAGCAATGTTTAAAATGACCTAGATCCTAAGGTAAACCCCACTTTACATCTCCTCAGCAAGTTTTTCTCTTCATGAAGCAGTCTGGGGAGCTCTAGAACCTTCTTTTCACTGGCGTAAAACTGGGCTTCAAAGGTGTCTCGCTCTTCCTTCAAGTGGACCAAAGCTTTCTGCAAGTATTCGAGAGAGGTAGGCATGTCAGGATGAAGAACGGTGTATGGGACGTCTCCTTCAACAACAGGCTCCATGATGACAGGAAGGATGGAAGGGTAAGGCATCAAGAGACTCTGAGCACGAGCCCGTACCCACCTAAGGTAAGGCTCGAGAGGGATAGATTTTTTGTGTCCCAAAGTCATACTGTCCACCTTGTTCACCATTCCCCAAGCACGTGTAAACCTCTGGCGGTAACCTTGGTCTTCTTTGTCGTAGTCGAACACCTGAACTTGGATGAGCATCTCGTGAGGGTTGTCTCTTCGTGCATACCTAAACTGTCGAAGAGCTAAGCAGGGGTTGTAGGTGATACCCCCCTAATACCAAGCAGGTGTACATTAGGGAACTCCCCACAGCGGTCAATGATAGAGACATCTTCCAAGGATCTCGAACACCAACGGATATCAGAGTGGGTGAGAGACATCATCCTATGAGACCAAGTCAGTCTTTGCTTGTTCTTCAATGCTAACTGAGGTAGGTGTGAAGTGAACCACTTAGCGAGTAGGGGTATACAACACAAAAGAGTCCCTCTTTTCTTCTTGGTGCGGGTATGAAGGCAGTGCAAGATGTCTCCTAGTAAGGTAGGTACAGGATTGTGAGAGAGAAAGACTTTGATGGCATTAACATCTATGAATTGGTCTGAATTGGGAAACAGAACCAAACCATAAATGAGAAGAGCCAGGACGTCTTCGAAATCTTGGAAATCCATGTCATCCCAGAATGAACGAGCTTTTTCCAATAGAAACTTATCTAGAAAACCTTTAACTCCGCTTCTTGTCTCCCAATTGGCTACGACGTCGGCCCTCTTCACATGTAAAGCTTCAGCGATGACTTCAGGTTTTGGAATCCCTTCTAGACCGATGAACGGTATGTGATCAAGCACGGGCACCCCTAAGAGTAGAGAGAACTCTTCCAGTGTAGGTACCAACTGATAGTCCGGGAAAGTGAAACAATGATGTACGGGATCAAAGAATTGGAATAGTACACACATCATCTCTTCTTGGAAGTTGGATGTAGCCAAACTGAAGAGTCGACCATATTTCTTAGTAAAAGGAGAATCCCCGGGCACTCTTGAGGCTAGCTCTTGAAGTTGAGGGTGTGCTTTTACAAAACTGATTCAGATGGTGTTTATTCAGAGAGAATTCATGTCCTACAAAACAAAAGCAAAGATAAATTTCTAAATCCTTGAAATGGTTAGTGAGCATGCGTATGATATTCATGATGTTTATGATGTTTATGTTCAAGTAAATATATACACACACAACAAACAAGTCCCTATGTTTTAGGCTTGCATGAGTTTTTGTAGGTAAGTACCCTCTTGAAGTTTAGTTAGCTCAACCTGTCCTAGTAATAGTGATAGGGTTCTAAAGGATCTCAATATCACCGACCTTTCTCTTAGGCATTGTCTCAGCACAACAATCTTTTCTTGCGCCCGAGATATCCCAAAAGTCTAGCCTCAATGAGTGTAGTATCGAGTATCAACCAATTTTCAGCTCTACACCGAAACCGGCTATCTCACTACGTCCTAATGGCTAAGTTTGTTCAATTAGGGTTCTAAATTCAATTAGTGCTTCATGACGCCACTCAGCGGCCCCATATTCTCCTCGATTCACCACGAGGGATACCGGTACCCACAAATGCGTCACACTAACATAGCCATTGTTTCAACCGTATCGGTCTACGCCGTACATTTTCCATAATCTATTACTATTTACCTAAAAAAGGTGTCCCAGATCCGGGTGGAGGATCAAAGCAAGCCCAATACAAAGAGCTAAATATAAAGCACACAAATAAAATAATGAAATCAAGTAAAGGTGATCTAACCCTAAGGTAACCCCACTTTTAAAATATTCCCCAACAGAGTCGCCAGTTCTGTGATACGGTGGGAGAACTGACTTGGTGTTTTGCGTTTTGATCGCATTTGTGCAGATAGCAAGAGTCGCCACTGTCTTTTCTTTTATCCAAAAGGAAAGGTAAAAAATCACAGGAAAGACCTTTCGAAATTATTTCTCGGGTTCGGGGGGTAGATTATGAAAAGGGAAGGTATTAGCACCCTTTTCATCCATGGTTTTCCATGGGCTCTTAGTTAATCATTTAGATCACTTGCTTTTGTTTAACAGTGTGCTTGTGGTGTGGGATTTGAAAGTGTTTTGAAAAATCTCTTTGTAATGGTTCTCGTTTCTATAAGAACACGTACAAAGTTTTTTTTCGAAAGATGGTTCAAAGATGTGTTTGTGGATTGTGTTTTGGAAAGTGGTTTTTGAAAAGACATTTTACAATGGTTCTCGTCTCTATAAGAACGTATACAAAAGGTTTTGTCTTTTGAAAATGTTTTGAGATGAAAGTGTTGGTGTAAAATGTTTTTGTCGTGAACAAGCGAGTAACTAGGAGCGAATCTACCTACTCGAAGGGTCTCAAGGTTCTTTTATTCCTCCTTTAGATGTTGCTATCTTACCATTGATTTGCTAAGAAGCCCCATCGTTGGATGTAAACAGACAGGCGCGGGTCAATTTTACAGTCATCGAAAGCAACTTATATGACGTTTTAGCAATTTTCATAAGGGACGAGATCGTTTTATCGAAGGCAACGTCGAGGGTCATCGAGGGATTACGATCTTTTTTGTCGAAGGGTCATTGCTAAAGCGTCCCATATTCGAGGGACATGACTGTATTTCTGAGGCAACGAGCGAGGTTACCCTAGAGGTGCGCGTGTGAAGAAAGTGTGTTTGATTCAAGTTAATTTTATCTTTGAAATTAGGTTTATCTAGCGATTGATTTTAAATCTTGCCATACACGCCTAATTACTATTTAGTAATAAGTAAAACAATAAAATGCGGAAATTGAAATTCTACGCTATTACAGAGCTTCGGGAATGAGGGGTACAAATTAATGAATGGGGTGATAGTGAGAGATAAATATTTAAATCACACAATACAAGTCCAAACCGTTAAATAATTACTTAAGTTAAAACTCTTTTCATTTGATAAAATTAATTAAGGACTTAATTAATAATGTCAAACAAAAATTATTTTAAAGCTAATAATTTTTAAAACAAATGTCTATCTATTTGCAATTTTTAAATGTATGTTGGAAAATAAAATAAGAATCAAATAATGAAAAAAAATATTAACAACAAAAAGAATAAAGGCAAAGCTAGAAATGGGCCTGCAAATAGAGCAAAATTGGGGGTGCAAAAATTAAAAGGCCCAAATGTTTCTGGATGATCTAGTGTAGCAGCCCCCTGGAGGTGTACCATGGGCGTGCATCTATGGTGCGTTGAAAGGGTTGTGATAAATGAACAGACGAATGGATGATGAGGGCGCATCAGTGACTAACATAGGGGTGCATATAGGTGATTATCTAGGATGATTAAAGAGGTGGTGACAAGTGTCACAACCGAATTGGGACATGAATTGGTTATGAAACAAAAACAAAACTAATTTCCTGGAAGACAAAACTCATAATTCATATCTTTTTCTCTCTCTTAATGCCCTCTCTCTCTCTTCTCTCTTGTTCTGAGTCTTCACCGGAGAAGACCAACTGGCCGCGCCGGAAATCGCCTTACGCGGTGACGGCATCGGCGTGTCTCCAAAACCTACTTTTCTTTCATCAATCTGATCTCCTCCTTTCCCTAGTTACTAATTTGTGATCATTTTTTGCAGATTTTCATTCGATAACCCTAAATCTAAAAAGGGGGAAGCTGAAACCCTAGTTCTCAGTTTGGTGGGATCGGTGAAGATAATGATGCATGCCACGATATATCCATGAAAGTACAGGAAAGAGAAGAAGGAGATTATTTGTGAGGTCCGGATTTGTAACATTACTAACCTCCTAAAGCTTTTCCGGTAAGACTGTTCTGACTCTTTGTAAATTGCTTTTTCTCTTCTTTTGGTAGCTTGCTGTGATTTTGTGGGGGTTTTGCAATTTCTGAAATTTGTGTATAGTTTTGTATGTTCTGAATGGATTGTAAAAGGGAAAAATGATGAACAAAGTATTTGGGTTTTTTGCTGTTTGTTTGAGTTACTGATTTGCTTATGGGTTTTTGAATAGTGATGTTTGATAATAATGTTTGGGTGATGGACTTTGTTGATGGAACTTGGTGATGGAAATTTTTGTTGGTTTTTGTTGGTTCTGGTTTTACAGTGATGGCTTTTAGGCTTCTGGTTTTTGATAATTTGCTAGTTTTATTGTGTTCTGGTTTTTGTGATACCTTGCTGGCTAAGTTGGCTCCTGGTTTTTACAGTGATGGCTTGATGGTTCTATGATGTTTCAGTTGGTTTGAGACAAAGGGTTTATTGTATTTTTTGGTTCTGAGTTTTTTGTGATTTGTTGGTTCTGTGATGTTTGATGTTTTGTTGGTTATCTTTTTTCTGATATTGATGGTTCTCTCTTTGTTCAAATAGTCTCCTCTCTTTTTATAAAACAGTCCTCTCCTTGCTATCAAATTTAGGGTGAAAATAGGAGGGGAAAACTTTGAATTTTGACAGTTTTGGTTTTTCTAGCTTTCGGCTTTTGAGTGCAGTTTGAACTGTTTCCATTTTGGTGCAAGTTTGGGCAGGTTTTTGGACTGTAATGCAGGCTGGTTTTACTGTGGTTTATTTTGACATGCTTTTATGCAGAACTTGGACAAGTCTTGGACTGTTATGGGCAGCATAAGGAGGCTTTTAGAGCAAGTCTTCTTGGACTATTTTTATAGCATGCCTTTGTAGCAATAGCAGCCTGTTTGTCTTGGAATGGCTTTAGATTATTTGCTGGCTAGGTGATATCTTTCCTCTTTTCATGAAATAAAGAACTTTTGCTTTTGATATATTTTCTGAAGGGTTTGCTTGTTTTTTAGGAAAGTGATGATGTGCTGACTTGTATTGCAATATTTGATGCCTTTGGCTTGTTACTTGCATATTGTTTGTTTTGTTCTGTTGTAGCCTTTATTGTATTTTGCTTGTGGGTTTACAGCAGGCTCGGTTCTGCCTTGGATGTGACTGTTGTTGTTTGCAGCCTGTTGCCTTGCATCTTGTGCTGCTGTTATTGCTTTGCATAGCACTGCTTTTTTGTGATGCAATTTGGCTGTTTGTATAGTTTGACTTGTGCATTTGACTGCTGCTGTTTGCAGCCTGTTGCTTTGCTGCCTTGCCTGTCCAGTTTGTAAATTTATTTCTTTTTCCCCTTTTTTGTGAACCAAAACCTAGGTTTTGATATTTGTAGAAATAGGTAGAAATGGACAAACAAAATTCTGATTCCTAAAAGCAAACCCTAGTGATGAAAATCAATTTTTTTGCTTGGACTTTTCAATGTTGATTTTTGCTAATACTCTTTTCTTTCTTTTTTTACATGTACAAACAAATGAATGGCAAGCAAGACAAGATGAAGAGAAGACCATGGCTAGCAATGGGTAATTTCTTGAAGATGAAGCAAAGAGTCTTGAAGAAGAAGCAATTATTTCCTTGTAGATTTAACTTTGTATTTCACTTGTAATCCATTTGTAATCATTTGTAATTTACTTTGTGAATGACCCACAAAACTGTAATGAACACAAAGCTTGAGTAATAATGAAATTTGTTGTACAAAACTGAGTTTTAGTTTAACTTTGAAATTCTTGATTGAATGTTTTGAATAAAACATCTTGGCTTGATAACTTTCATTTCAAGTAAACACAATATGATAGGATAAATCATATATTTTGCACTCTTAAACGAAATAAATGTTTAAAAACTCTAACCCAAATGATTAATTGAACCCTCAATCATGATTGCTTAAAATGATAGTTTTAGACTTTATACCTTATTCAAACAGAATATGCTCTCAAAAATAACATCACCCCTCAGAAGATTGTAGTTAAGAAAAAATTAAAATCACACAAATGCCTTTTTAGTTATCTGGGCCATGGATTGGGTAAACTTGCAATGTGAGGTTTGAAAATTGACTTAAACAGACTTTGAGGAGACATGGTGATTTATTTGAAACCTTGATGACTCAAATTCCTTTGATAAGTGCAAAACCCTAATTGCTGACTGGTTGCCTAGGAAGAGAATCAACTTGATCAACTTTTGAGCCAAATTGAGTGTTTGAGAAACCCTGGGATAGCATCTTGAGTGAAAAATGAGAGGGAAAATTTTGGAGTACAACAGCTGCCCCTGTTCAATCTTCTTAAACTTGAAAAGTGAGATCGACGTGTTTGTCGTTTGTGGCTTGAAAGTAGAAGATGATTGAACACTAGAGTGCCCAGAAATTTGCACTTGATGATGTGCTGGTTGATTGTGTAGGGAATGGGCTTAAAGATTCCATTTGTAGAAATGATGGAGAGTTGTCGGAGATGGGCTTAGAGATGCCATCCAAAGATGATTGTTGACAGAAAGTCTGAACTCGATCTTAACAGAAAACGAATCAGAATAAACCGTTGAGAGATTTATCTGAACCAGTAAGAATCTGGAAACGAATCAGAATAAACCGTTGAGAGATTTATCTGAACTAGTAAGAATCTGGAAATGAATCAGAATAAACCATTGAGAGATTTATCTAAACCAGTAAGAATCTGGAAATGAATCAGAATAAACCGTTGAGAGATTTATCTGAACCAGTAAGAATCTGGAAACGAATCAGAATAAACCGTTGAGAGATTTATCTGAACCAGTAAGAATCTGGAAATGAATCAGAATAAACCATTGAGAGATTTATCTGAACCAGTAAGAATTTGAAAGAAATATTTTTCTATGTGGATGGTCGACCTGTCTTTTCTTGGGAATTGATCTGTATTTGAATTGTTGAAAATATTTGTGTGTTGGAAATTTGTTGATGACAATTTCTTGTCGATTGATTCTTTCCTGCAAAAGGTGAAGAGTTAATTGTATGCAATGCTATGATGTATGCAATTCATGGTATGATGTTGTTTCTCAAAATAAATGAGATTGCACTGTATGTACTTGTGTTGTTAATGTTATGACGTATGAATGCAAATGTATGGACTTAAATATTATTCGTGTCGTAGTGTTTTTGGAAGCGGGGAAAATAAATCCCTCTTGAAGCACTGATGAGTGAGTTTCCAATCATTAGAGAAATAAACTCCATCGTAGAAGGGAAACACCGGACATTGCTTGTATTCTTCGTGAAATCCTGCTGGGGAAACCTGAGAAGTTGGGCAACTTACTGGGGAACCTCTGGAGCGGTAGTTGGAAGTTTTGCTTTGTCAGGGGTATAAGAGCGCTTGATACCAACAGGCTGCATACTGGGGATACGTCAGCGATTCTGTAGTAAGATGTAGTTGCTTCCGCTCTTGCTGGAGAAGGTACCTGCGGGGATCTTATGGAATGGCCTATAGATATTATCCTATTTCTTAAAGCCATTAGTAATTGTCTTTCCGTTTTCTATTCATTTGTGAATAGTAATGACGTTCAAATGCATATGCTCAAAAATAAATCATTGGACGTTTTTGTAAACAAAACATAGAAATAAAGAAAAATAGATACTTTTGCACTTCCAAAAGGGGTATTGTGATACAGTGGCAGAACCGACTGTTTTTGAAAATGCTGGTTTGCATTCGCAAAATGTTGCGGTAAGCAAGAGTCGCCACCGACTTTTATTTCATCCAACCGAAAAGGAAAAAAGCACAGAAAAAAAATCCTGTTTTGAGATATTTTGAGTACGGGGGATAAATTATAGAAAGGGAAGGTGTTATCACCCTTTCTATCCATGGTTTTCCATGGGCTCTTAGGTACTTTCTCATCTTTTAAAATTGCTTGTGTGTGTGCTTGTTTTGAAAAGTTTTGTTTTACTTTGTTTTAACCCTTGTTTCTGTCCTCAAGAGTGTTACGAAGTGTTTTGAAAACTTTAGTTTGAAAATCTTGTTTGAAAGTGTATGGTGTAAAAGATTTGTTGTTCTGAGCAAGTACCTAACAATTATCTACCTACTCGAAAAAAGATCGTTTATGTTCTTGTTTCCTTTAGACAACGTTATCCTACTATTGAGAAATAGGTAGCACCGTCGTTGGAGTTGTAAGGGTCAACTCGTAAGGGACGTACGATCACTAAAGCAATGTTAGGACATCTTAGTAATAACCCTAGAGTCTTAAGATCATATTCGAGGCAACATTTCCAAGGCGACGTTTCTGAGGCAACATTTTTGAACGGGACTTTTGATCTTTGTTAGACAGGAGGGTAACCCTAAGATACCCTATACTTAATGATCGTTTATCGAAGGCAACCGAAGTGAGAGTATACCCTAAGAGTGCGCATGTACAAGCGATTTGATTTCAGTTATTACCTTTGCATATTAGGGTTTTCTAGCCGTTTTAAATTATCATGCAATCTTGTCATACAATCCTGTTAACATACATCTAAACAGTTAATATTTGCGAAAATTAAAATGCGAGAAAATAAACCTACGCTATTACAAGGCTTTGGGGTAGGGATTCATTACATAGCCAAAAAAACCCCGCAAAAGACGATAAATAAAGAAAATCCTAATTTAAACTATTACATACCGTAGACAGTTACATTAATATTGCAAAACATATAAACGCGCGTGATGAATCGAAAACAAGAGAATTAGGGTTTTGACCCCATCTATGCCTAATTGTAACCTAAAAGGAAAACCAATTTTATTTGTCATTTTTTTTGTGTTATTTGAGAAAATAAAGCTCTATTGAATAATAATAACAAAACCTAACTACTAATTAATTTCAATTTAAGAAAAAATAATTAAATTAGCCTATTTTTGTATTTTTCATTTTTTGAGAAAGAAATAAAAAATTAAATCACAAGTTTAACCCTAATTCTTTTATAATTGATTTTAATTATATAAAAAAGTTAGAATTTTCCTAGATTAAATTAAACTAATATTAAATTAAATTTGATAAAATAAAAACCTAATTCTAATTTTTGTGAAACTTGACTTTACATTTTTTTGTGAAAAAAGAAATTTATTTTGTTTAAAAATAATTAAGCAAATTAAATAAATAAAAGAAAGAAAGATGGGTCTGGTCACTTAGCAAGAAGGGGGGTGTTGTTTGAAATTCCTTGGCCCAACAAGCTCCTGGCCCATTTGACTTTATTCAATCCTGTATGCATGCTTGACTTAGGCGCATGGTGGACCTTCAAGGGATAGCCTTGGATCTGGGGCGTTGATGGATGGGATGGCCAGATCTGGATAGTGCATGATGGATCCCTTGCCATGTGATACACTCGATTTCCCTGAAAACATTGAGAAAATAAAATGCACACGCATGGGATCGAACCCAGGACGTGTGCATCAAAGGCCAACAACCTCACCATCTGCGCTAGCATGTTAGTTGTAATAATAATGCAACAAATAAAATATAATACAAATAACGTCCCACGCCTCCCAAAACACGCGAAAATTCAAACAAGCCACTCACACACTGCCACGCCATTGTCTTCTTTGTTGCTTCCGTCATTTTAGATAAAAGACTTTTACCTTTGGACATCAAGCGTAGGTATAGCCCCTGTGCATTTCCAAAATCTTATACACGCATGATAAATGAAAACCAATGGTACCAATCAACTCGTTTCAAACTCACGAGCATCATGGTACCATTATCACTAGCCAATTTTCCGTGTACAAGAAACCCCTAAAAAAGAAGAAAAAACCCTAGCCATGGCAGTTTGGTGTACAGTCAATAAAAATACAATTGAATACAATCATTAGCTTGCAAACATCTCAAGGATTATAAATATGCCAATCAATCATGCTAAATATGCCATAATCAATGTAATCGAATTCAAGAAAAGAGACAAACCATGTGACTGCTACGATGCATTTCAGGGCGTGGGGAAGCTTTCTAGTGATTGAATCTCGATCCTGGGGAGTCCACCGATTGATGGGTATGACTAGAATGCCTTGAGGTGATCTGTAACGTGGAAATTGGTCTGCAACTTTTTCTTGAATTTTTGAAATTTTCTTTCTCCCTTTGCACGCCTCTATCCTCCCTCTTTTGATTTGCACTTGTTCCTTATGTATACTAGAATGTATTAGGGTTGCAACCTTGTATCAAATCTCTCCCAATTATGAATATTGATTCACGATTCAATCCTTGCACCAAATCTTTCCAAATCAAGCAAATCTAATCTTTTGTGTCCATGTGAGTCTTGCACGATTTTATCTTGTCTCCAGCTATGTAATGAACTTAAACATGCACAAAATCTCAAGATTTAATTAGTTTTTGATATTTTCATCATTTTATTTTGATTTTATTTGATTTAAATGAAATAAAATCAAAATAAAATGACAAAAAATAAAAGAATGACAAGTGGAAGGGCTCATGGGTCGTGGGTCACATTACAAACTCAGTGCAAGCATAAAAAGTTGGGCCCATTTGGCAAAAATTGCAATTTGGGACACATTTGACTTTTGGCAATTTTTCAAAAAGGGTCAACTTGGCCAATGCATAACTCTCTCAATTTTTACCCTAGAGAGGTGTTCTATGACTTTTTAGAAAGCTTAAGATGTCCTCTAATCAACCCTTTTGGTATTATCTCAATTTAATCTTCCATATTCATGTATGAAGCTTTGACCTAAAATGTGTTTTTGTTGACTTTTCAAAATGACCTATAATGTCCAAATTCATATCTTCTTGTGAGTGCATATTTTGAACTTGATAGATGAATATGAATTGTAGGGAATTACATCCTCTTAAAAATGAGCTTTGGATGGGTCATTTTTGATAAAGTATGAGAAAGTTATGCTTGGTCAAAGTTGAGTTGACTTTTCCTACTAAACCCTAATTTAGCAACTTTTGGGTTTTGATGAATTGTGGGAAACCCTTGAGGAATCATGATCAAACCTTGATCAAATGATGAATAATAATTCAAAAATTAGAATTTTGACCAAAAATCTTGAAGTTTGACTATATGTGGGCCACAGTTGACTTTTGCCCTAACACAGTCGATTTTCAGGCCTTTGAGCAATTGACTGAGCAAACTTCCTCTGCAAGGCTTGAAACTTGACATGGATGATCTTGAGAACATATTAGGACAATGGTTGGAATTTAGGATCCTTTGGACTCAAGCATCTTGATGCAAAATGAAACCCTAATTTGGGGTAGACTGCCTTAGGAGAGAGTTTGTCTGGTCAACTCTTGGACTTCCTTGAGAAATTTGAAGACCTTACTTGATATGTATTGAAAAATATGGGAGGGAAAATTTTGGGGTACAACATATGCCCCTGTTCAATCTTCTTAAACCTGAGGATGTAGATTGGCTTGTCTGCCTTTCGTGATCTGAAGGTGGAAGATGATTGAACACTAGAGTGCCCAGAAATTTGCACTCGCATGAAGTGGTACTTGTCTTGCGATATCGGGAATGGGCTTATAGATTCCATTCAGAAGTTAATGACGGAAGATGGGCTTGAAGATGCCATCAGAATAAGTGTCGATCTCATAAGAGATTCCTTTGCGAGAGCCCGAACACCTGTTGTTAAGGAGGACTACGCTGGGGAACGCCGGTCTCTGTCTTGGGGGAAGTAGAATTTTAGGAGCTTCAGTTGTCCGTTACTCTACTGGGAAATCATCTCTTAGTTGAGGAGGTGAAAATGCACTGCTATCTGGTCGTGCTATAGGTTTTATAGTGATTTTCTGAGGCAAATAAGACCGACTGCTATCTGGTCGTGCTCAAGGTTTTACAGTGACTTACTGAGGAGATGAGATTAAAATCTATCTGGTCGTCCTCCAGGCTTTGCAATTTCTCAATTCTTATCTGGTCATGCTCCAGGCTTTAGAAGGAATTAGGTGGGTATCCGGTCGCATCCGGGTTTCAACTTTAATTTAAGGCATACTAATATCCGATCGATTTTCAGGCTTCATAGTAATTGCCCGAGTAAACTGCTATTTGGTCGAATTCCAAGCTTCACAGTACCTTATAATGTTATCCGGTCGTGTACCATGTTTCAGTGTCCTTTACCGCTATCTGGTCGTGCTCCAGTCTTCACAGCGTCTTATACCGTTATCTGGTCGTGCGCCAGCCTTCACGGTGTCTTATACCACTGTCTGGTCAATTCCAAGCTTCATGGTATCTTGTACTGCTATCTAGTCGATTTCCAGGCTTCACAATAACTTGCTGAGGGTTAAGCTATTTTCCGGTCGATTTCCAGGCTTCATAGCTTGTATTTAAGATACACTACTTTCTGGTCGATTCCAGGCTTCGTAGTATTTTGGAGAAACTAAGATATTATCCGGTCGATTTTCGGGCTTCATAGGTTGAACTAGAATAGAAATCTTAGTATCGATTTGACTAACCAGCGAAAACTTGCGAGAACTTGATTGCATCTTTCCTTGAAAGGTAAAGATTTAGTCGTATGTAATGTCATGATGTATGAAGTGTATTAAGTAATGATGTTCTCAAAATAAATGAGATTGTGTCGTATGATGCATATGCGCATGCCACAATGTATGGATATGCAATGTTCTTGTGATATTCTTCGACAGGGGAGAATAAATCCTGGACTGCTGTTGGAGAGTATAAGGAGTTGAGTTCTTTGTTCTTGCTGGGGATAGTGACCGAAGATGATTAGTTGGAGACTTGCGTCTGTTCTTCTTGAGAACATTCCGCCGGGAGAGACTCTGTTTGAGAATAATCCCGTGGGAGAATGACTCTGTGGGGAAGAGAGATACTTTGTTGGACGATTTGCTGATTTGGAGAAATAAACTCAGCTGGTGGTGAACTTCTATTGTTGGTGATAGATAAACTCTACTTGGGGAGAATTTTGCAGGCTCATTTGTGATTATGAACTTCGGCTGGGTAGAGGTAACACCATTGTATTTGGATACTTCCTACTTTGCGAGGAGTGTATGTACCTTTAGTTATATTCTCAAGCTGGCTCTATCCCTGTGCCTGGTGGGTAGAGCAACTGTAAGGTTTGGACACTTCTTGTTTGCCCCTGTTCCTGGAATTACGAGTAAATGTCTTTTTTTTCCATGTAAACATTTATGAGCAACAATTATTCTCAAATGCGTATATCAACAATGAATCATTGGATGTTCTTGCAAAACAAAACAGAAAAAATAAAAAAACAAGTTGAAATTTCTTGTGAAAATGAATTGTATTGATTTTTGAAGTTGGCCTGTAATAGGCGTTTTATACAAAGAGGCTGACATCCTAGTAAGAGAACGCCGCCGAGGGAACAGAAATCATACAATTTGTGAAAAAGAAAGAAAAACAGCTATGTGAACAATCCCATTGGGTTTCGACTCTGCTATTGCCTTTATATCTTCAAGTGTCTCATCACTTTGCTACTCGGTCGAAGGTAGATCAGATTGATTGGTGCCATCCGAGCTTGATAGTCGATACTGAAGTCTGGTTATAAGATGATCAAATGAGACATAGTGTTATGCTTTGATCCCTAATTTTTGCCTAGACCGCCTTTTAAGGTTTTCAGTCCACCGGGATACCCTTTTTTGCCCAAGTCGCCTTTTCAGGTTTTCGACTTGCCGGGTGTACTTTTTTTTTTTTCATCCCTTACTTTTACCCGAACCCTTTTGGTTCGCCGGGAAGCCCTTATTTTTTCCTAGGCCAGTCAACCTAGCGGGTCTTTGATTAGGCATAGTATTTTTTCACTATGTCTGCATTGACGGGGTGAGGAAGGTCGTCACCATCCATGGTGGTTAAAATCATAGCTCCTCCCGAGAAAATGTTCTTAACCACAAATGGCCCTTCGTATGTAGGGGTCCATTTTCCCCTGGGATCGCCTTGTGGTAGTATGATGCGTTTGATCACTAGATCCCTAACTTGATATTCTTATCGTCTGACTTTCTTGTTAAAAGCCTTGATCATTCGCTTTTGATACGTCTGACCATGACAAATAGCAGTAAGCCTTTTTTCATTAATTAGATTTAGCTGATCAAGTCGGGTCTGGATCCAGTCGTCTTCGTTCAAACTTGCATCCTTCATAATCCTGAGAGAGGGTATCTGGACTTTGATGGGTAGGAGTGCCTCCATGCCATACACCAGAGAGTAGGGTGTTGCCCATGTCAACGTCCGTGTTGAGGTACGGTACCCATGAAGAGCAAATTGTAACCTCTCGTGCCAGTCTTTGTATGTCATCGTCATCTTTTGCACAATCTTCTTGATGTTCTTGTTAGTTGCTTCAACAGCCCCATTCATCTTCGGCCGGTAAGGAGAAGAGTTATGATGATGTATCTTAAACTGTTTGCAGAGCTCGGTGATCATCGTATTGTTCAGATTTGTACCATTATCTGTGATGATCCTTTATGGTACACCATATCGACATATCAGATTGTGTCGGATAAACCGCGCCACAACGTTCTTGGTTACTGTAGCAAAGGAAGCTTCCTCAACCCACTTCGTGAAATAATCAATAGCTACTAGAATGAAACAACGTCCGTTGGACGCAGTAGGTATGATCTCACATATCATATCGATGCCCCACATTGCAAAAGGCGAGAGAGCTGTCAAAAAATTCAGAGGAACTGGAGGTACATTGTGATACGGTGGCAGAACCGACTGTTTTGAAAATGCTGGTTTGCGTTTTGCGTTTTTATTCACAAAATGTCGCGGTAAGCAAGAGTCGCCACCGACTTTTATTTTATCCAACCGGAAAGGAAAAAAGTACAGAAAAAAAAATCCTTTTTTGAGATATTCTGAGTACGGGGGGTAGATTATAGAAAGGGAAGGTGTTAGCAACCTTTCTATCCATGGTTTTCCATGGGCTCTTAGGTACTTGCTCATCTTTTTTAAAATTGCTTGTGTGTGTTTGTTTTGAAAAGTTTTGTTTTACTTCGTTTTAACCCTTGCTTCTGTCCTCAAGAGTGTAACGAAGCTGTTTTTGAAAACTTTGTTTGAAAAGTGTTTGGTGTGAAAAAGTTTGATTTGAGCAAGTACCTACTAGCATCTACCTACTCGAAAAAAGATCGTTTCTATTCTTGTTTCCTTTAGACAGCACTATCCCACTATTGAGAAATAGGTAGCATCGTCGTTGGAATTGTAAGGGTCAATTCGAAAGGGACATACGATCACTAAAGCAATGTTAGGACGTCTTAGTAATAACCCTAGAGTCTTAAGATCATATTCGAGGCAACATTTCCGAGGCGACGTTTCCGAGGCAACATTTTCGAACATGACTTTTGATCTTTGTTTAGACAGGAGGGAAACCACTAAAACACCCTTACTTAATGACCGTTTAGCGAAGGCAACTGAAGTGAGAGTATACCCTAAGAGTGCGCATGTGCGAGTGATTTGATTTCAGTTATTATCTTTGCATATTAGGGTTTTCTAATCGTTTCTAAATTATCATGCAATCTTGTCATACAATCCTATTAACATACATCTAAACAGTTAGTATTTGCAAGAATTAAAATGTGAGAAATAAAACCTACGCTATTACTAGGCTTCGGGGTAGGGATTAATTACATAGCCAAAAAACTCGTAAAAGACGATAAATAAAAGAAAATCCTAGATTAAACTATTACATAACGTGGACAGTTACATTAATATTGCAAAAATAATAAAGACGCGCGCGATGAATCGAATGCAAAATAATTAGGGTTTTGACCCCAACTAAGCCTAATTGTAATTTAAAAGAAAAATCATTTTTTGTCGTTTTTTGTGTTATTTGAGAAAATAAAGTTTAATTGAATAAAAAACCTAATCACTAATTGATTTTAATCAAGAAAAATAATTAAATTAACCCATTTTTGTGTTTTTTTATTTTGAGAAAAGAAATAAAAATTAATTCAAAAGTCTAACCCTAATTTTTTATAATTGATTTTAATATATGAAAAGTTAGAATTACCCTAGATTAAACTAAACTAATATTAAATTAAATTTGATAAAATAAAAACCTAATTCTAAATTTTGTGAAACTTGATTTTATGATTTTTTTGTGAGAAAGGAATTGATTTTGGTTAAAAATATTTAAGCTAATTAAATTAAATAAAAGAAAAAAATAGAAAAAGAGAAAGAATGGGCCTGGTGTTGTTTAGCAAGAAGGGGGTGTGGTTTGCAATTTTGAGCCCAATAAGCTCCTGACCCTCATTGACTTTGCTAGATCCTGTGGGCATGCTTGACTCCAGCGTATGGTGGACCCTCACGAGAATGCCTTAGATCTAAAGCCTTGGTGGTTTGGATGATCAGATCTGGAGAGTGCATGATGGATCCTGGAGTGTGAGATGCACTGGATTACCCTGAAAATATTGAGAAAATAAAATGCACACACCTGGGATCGAACCCAGGACGTGTGCATCAAAGACCAACAACCTTACCATTTGCACCAACTTGTTTAGCTGTAATAATATCAAAGAAAATAAAATATAATACGACTAACATGCCACGCTTCCCAAAACGCGTGCAGATTCAAACAAGCCACTCAAATACTTCCACACCATCATCTTCTTCGTCGCCTCTGTCGTTTTAGATAACAGAATTTTACCTACGGACACTAGGCGTAGGTATAACCGTTGTTCATTCCAAAATCTTGTACCTGTATGATAAATGCAAACCAATGGTACCAATCAACTCATTGCAAGCCCACGAGCATCATGGTAGCATTATCCATGCCTAATTGTCCTTGTACAAGAAACCCCTAAAAACAAAGCAAGAACCCTAGCCATGGCATTTTCATGTTCAGTCAGTAAAAAGCAATTGGATATAATCAATAGCTTGCAAATAACTCAAGGATTATGAATATATCAATTAATCATGCTAAGTATGCCAGAATCAATGCAATCGAATTCAAGAAAAGATCCAAACTGTATGAACCTTACAGCGTGATTCTAAGTGTGGGGAAGCTTGCTAGAGATTGAATCTCGATCCCGAGGAGTCCAGCAATTGATGGGTATGACTAGAATGCCTTGAGGTGATCTGTAACGTGGAAATTGGTCTGCAACTTTTTCTTGAATTTTTGAAATTTTCTTTCTCCCTTTTCACGCCTCTAGCCTCCCTCTTTTGATTTTCACTTGTTCCTTATGTATACTAGAATGTATTAGGGTTGCAACCTTGTATCAAATCTCTCCCAATTATGAATATTGATTCACGATTCAATCCTTGCACCAAATCTTTCCAAATCAAGCAAATTCAATCTTTTTGTGTCCATATGAGTCTTGCACAATTTTATCTTGTCTCCAGCTGTGTAATGAACCTAAACATGCACAAAATCTCAAGATTTAATTAGTTTTTGATATTTTCATTATTTTATTTTGATTTTATTTGATTTAAATGAAATAAAATCAAAATAAAATGACAAAAATAAAATAATGACAAGTGGAAGGGCTCATGGGTCGTGGGTCACATTACAAACTCAGTGCAAGTATAAAAAGTTGGGCCCATTTAGCAAAAATTTCAATTTGGGACACATTTGACTTTTGGCAATTTTGCAAAAAGGGTCAAATTGGCCAATGCATAACTCTCTCAATTTTGACCATAGAGAGGTGTTCTTGGACTTTTTAGAAAGCTTAAGATGTCCTCTAATCAACCCTTTTTGTCTCATCTCAATTGAGTCTTCCATGTGCATGTATGAATCTTTGACCCAAAAGGTGTTTTTGTTGACTTTTCAAAATGACCTATAATGTCCAACTTTATATCTTCTTGTGAGTGCATATTTTGAACTTTGGAGATGCAGATTAATTTTAGGGAATTACATCCTCTTCAAAATGAGCTTTGGATGGGTCATTTTTGATAAATTATGAGAAAGTTATGCTTGGTCAAAGTTGAGTTGACTTTTCCTATAAAACCCTAATTTTGCAACTTTTGGGTTTTGATGAATTGTGAGCAATCCTTGAGGAATCATGATCAACCCTTGATAAAATGATGAATAAAAATTCAAAATGAGGATGTTTACCAAAAATCTTGAGGTTTGACTATATGTGGGCCACAATTGACTTTTGCCCTAGCACAGTCGATTTTCAGGCCTTTGAGCAATTGACTGAGAAAATGTTCTCTGCAAGGCTTGAAACTTGACATGGATGATCTTGAGAACATATTATGACAATAGTGAGCATTTTGTATCCTTTGAACTCAAACATCTTGATGCAAAATGAAACCCTAATTTGGGGTAGACTGCCTTAGGAGAGAGTTTGTCTGGTCAACTCTTGGACTTCCTTGAGCAATTTGAGGACCTCACTTGAAATGTATTGAGAAATATGGGAGGGAAAATTTTAGGGTTATAGAAAAAGCACAGAAAAAATCCTTTTTTGAGAGGGAAAATTTTAGGGTTATAGAAAAAGCATAGAAAAAATCCTTTTTTGAGATATTCTGAGTACGGGGGGTAGATTATAGAAAGGGAAGGTGTTAGCACCCTTTCTATCCATGGTTTTCCATGGGCTCTTAGGTACTTGCTCATCTTTTAAAATTGCTTGTGTGTGTGCTTGTTTTGAAAAGTTTTGTTTTTCTTCGTTTTAACCCTTGTTTCTGTCCTCAAGAGTGTTACGAAGTGTTTTGAAAACTTTAGTTTAAAAAGCTTGTTTGAAAGTGTATGGTGTAAAAGATTTGTTGTTTTGAGCAAGTACCTAACAATTATCTACCTACTCTAAAAAAGATTGTTTATGTTCTTGTTTCCTTTAGAAATTGATATCCTACTATTGTGAAATAGGTAGCACCGTCGTTGGAGTTGTAAGGGTCAATTCGAAAGGGACGTACGATCACTAAAGCAATGTTAGGACATCTTAGTAATAACCCTAGAGTCTTAAGATCATATTCAAGGCAACATTTTCGAGGAGATGTTTCCGAGGCAACATTTCGGAATAGGACTTTTGATCTTTGTTATACAGGAGGGTAACCACTAAGATACCCTATACTTAATGATCGTTTACCGAAGGCAACCGAAGTGAGAGTATACCCTAAGAGTGCGCATGTGTGAGTGATTTGATTTCAGTTATTATCTTTGCACATTAGGGTTTTCTAGCCATTTTAAATTATCATGCAATCTTGTCATACAATCCTATTAACATACATCTAAACAGTTAATATTTGCGAAAATTAAAATGCGAGAAAATAAACCTACGCTATTACAAGGCTTCGGGGTAGGGATTAATTACATAGCCAAAAAAAACCCGCAAAAGACGATAAATAAAGAAAATCCTAATTTAAACTATTACATACCGTAGACAGTTACATTAATATTGCAAAAAATATAAACGCGCGTGATGAATCGAAAACAAGAGAATTAGGTTTTTGACCCCATCTATGCCTAATTGTAACCTAAAAGGAAAAGCAATTTTATTTGTCGTTTTTTGTGTTATTTGAGAAAATAAAGCTCTATTGAATAATAATAACAAAACTTAATTATTAATTAATTTCAATTTAAGAAAAAATAATTAAATTAGCCTATTTTTGTATTTTTCATTTTTTGAGAAAGAAATAAAAATTAAATCACAAGTTTAACCCTAATTTTTTTCTAATTGATTTTAATTATAAAAAAAAAGTTTGAATTTTCCTAGATTAAATTAAACTAATATTAAATTAAATTTGATAAAATAAAAACCTAATTCTAATTTTTGTGAAACTTGATTTTACATTTTTTTTATGAAAAAAGAAATTTATTTTGTTTAAAAATAATTAAGCAAATTAAATAAATAAAAGAAATAAATAGAAAAGAAAGAAAGATGGGCCTGGTCGCTTAACAAGAAGGGGGGTATTGTTTGCAATTCCTTGGCCAAACAAGATCCTGGCCCATTTGACTTTATTCAATCCTGTATGCATCCTTGACTTAGGCGCATGGTGGACCTTCAAGGGATAACCTTGGATCTGAGGCGTTGATGGATGGGACTACCAGATCTGGATAGTGCATGATGGATCCCTTGCCATGTGATACACTAGATTGCCCTGAAAATGTTGAGAAAATAAAATGCACATGCCTGGGATCAAACCCAGGACGTGTGCATCAATGGCCAGCAACCTCACCATCTGCGCTAGCATGTTAGATGTAATAATGATGCAACAAATAAAATATAATACAAATAACGTGCCACGCCCCCCAAAACGCGCGTAAATTCAAACAAGCCACTCACACACTGCCACGCTATTGTCTTCTTCGTTACTTCCGTCGTTTTGGATAAAAGACTTTTACCTATGGACATCAAACGTAGGTATAGCCCCTGTGCATTTCCAAAATCTTATACACGCATGATAAATAAAAACCAATGGTGCCAATCAACTCGTTTCAACCTCATGAGCATCATGGTACCATTATCACTGGCCAATTTTCCCTGTACAAGAAACCCCTAAAAATGAAGAAAAAACCCTAACCATGGCAGTTTGGTATACAGTCAATAAAAATACAATTGAATACAATCATTAGCTTGCAAACATCTCAAGGATTATAAATATGCCAATCAATCATGCTAAATATGCCAGAATCAATGTAATCGAATTCAAGAAAAGACATAAACTGTGTGACTGCTACGATGCGTTCCATGGCGTGGGGAAGCTTGCTAACGATTGAAACATGATCCTGGGACGTCCAGCAATTGATTGGTATGGTTAGAATGGCTTGAGATGGTCTGAAACGTGGAAATTAGTCTGCACTTTTTTCTTGAGTTTTTGCAACTTGTTCTCTGCCTTTGCACGCCTCTAGCCTCCTCCTTTTGATCTACTTTTGTTCCTTATGTATACTAGAGTGCATTAGGGTTGCAATTTTGTATCAAATCTCTTCCAATTATGAATATTGATTCATGATTCAATCATTGCACCAAATCTTTCCAAAACAAGCAAATCCAATCTTTTTGTGTCCATATAAAGCCTTTCACGTTTTGATCTTGTCTCCAGCTGTATAATGGACCTAATCATGCACAAAATCTCAAGATTTAATTAGTTTATGATATTTTCATTATTTTATATTGATTTTTTATTTGATTTAAATGAAATAAAATTAAAATAAATAACAAAAACAAAAGAATGACAAGTGGAAGGGCTCATGGGTCGTGGGTCACATCACAAACTCAGTGCAAGCATAAAAAGTTGGGCCCATTTAGCAAAAAATGCAATTTTGGACACATTTGACTTTTGGCAATTTTGCAAAAAGGGTCAACTTGGCCAATGCATAACTCCCTCAATTTTGACCCTAGAGAAATGTTCTTGGACTTTTTAGAAAGCTCAAGATGTCCTATAAGCAATCATTTTGGTATCATCTCAATTGAATCTTACATGTTGATGTATGAAGCTTTGACCTAAAAGGTGTTTTTGTTGACTTTTCAAAATGACCTATAATGTCCAAATTCATATCTTCTTGTGAGTGCATATTTTGAACTTGGGAGCTGAAGATGAATTTTAGGGAATTAAATCCTCTTCAAAATGAGCTTTGGATGGGTCATTTTTTATAAAGTATGAGAAAGTTATGCTTGGTCAAAGTTGAGTTGTTTTTTCATGCTAAACCCTAATTTAGCAACTTTTGGGTTTTGATGAATTATGGGCAACCCTTGAGGAATCATGATCAACCCTTGATCAAATGATGAATAATACTTCAAAAATGAGAATGTTGACCAAAAATATTAAAGTTTGACTGTATGTGGGCCACAATTGACTTTTACCCTAGCACAATCGATTTTCAAGCCTTTGAGCAATTGACTGAGCAAACTTCCTCTACAAGGCTTGAAACTTGACATGGATGATCTTGAGAACATATTAGGATAATGGTGGGCATTCGGGATCCTTTGGACTCAACCATCTTGATGCAAAATGAAACCCTAATTTGTGGTAGACTGCCTTAGGAGAGAGTTTGTTTGGTCAACTCTTGGACTTCCTTGAGCAATTTGAAGACCTTACTTGACATGTATTGAGAAATATGGGAGGGAAAATTTTGGGGTACAACAGGTATCTTTGTATTAACTTGAATAAGTCCTTTTTGTACAATGAGACGAGCACTCTAGTAAGATAATGTCGTCATAAAAAAAATGAAAATTGATACAAAGAAAAGATGATTATATGTAATATTCCCATGGGGTTCCCATTCTGCTATAGTCTTTGTGTCTCTGAGTGTCTTGTCCACTTGTCGCCTTGGCGAAGTTGATGAGATTGATTAGAACCGTTTGAATTGGTTGGTCAACACTTAAGATTGCTTGTAAGATGATCCAACAAGACATAGTCATACGCTTTAAATCCCTAACTTTTGCCTGGACCGCCCTTTCGGGTTTTCGATCCACCGGGATACCCTTTTTTGCCCAAGCTGCCCTTTTGGGTTTTCGGCTTGCCGGGTGTACAGATTTTTTTGTATTTTATCCCTAATTTTTGCCCGAACCTTTTGGTTCGCTGGAATGCCCTAATTTTTTCCTAGGTTAGTCGACCTAGCGGGTCCTTGTTCATGCGTAGTATCTTTTAACTATGTCCGTATTTACAGGGTGCAGGAGGTCGTCGCCATCCATAGTGGTTAAGATCATTGCTCCACTAGAGAATATGCTTTTCAATCCACCAGAGAGTATGGGTCAATATATACTGTCTCAGCCGGCAAGAAGCCCATGCCAGAGCGCAACAAGTTTTCTCGAGCAGTAAATATCTTGTTTCACAGTCGGTAAACTTTTTGCTTAGGTAATAAATAGCATGCTCTTTTCGGCCAGACTCATCATGCTGCCCCAACGCACACCCCATTGAGTTTTCTAAAACAGTCAAATACAAGATTAAAGGCCTTCCCTCGACGGGTGGTAACAACACAGGAGGTTCTTGTAAGTATTCTTTGATTTTGTCAAAAGCAACTTGGCATTCGTCATTCCATTTGACTACTTGATCTTTCTTCAATAATTTGAAGATTGGCTCACAAGTAACTGTTAGGTGAGAAATGAACCTGGCGATGTAATTCAAACATCCAAAAAATCCTCTGACTTCCTTCTCAGTACGAGGAGAAGGCATCTCTTGTATCGCTTTAACCTTGGCAGGATCAACCTCGATACCTTTGTTGCTGACGACAAAGCCTAGGAGTTTACCAGAACGTACTACAAACGTGCACTTGTTTGGATTCAATATCAACTTGTACTTCTTCAACCTCTCAAATAGCTTCTGTAAGTGATCAAGATGCTCCGCTTCCGTTTGCGACCTGGATATCATATCATCCATATAAACCTATATCCCATGATGTATCATATCATGAAATAAAGCTACCATGGCGCATTGATAAGTTGCCCCGGCATTCTTCAGTCTGAATGGCATGACTTTATAGAAGAATGTGCCCCAATGTGTAACAAAAGTTGTTTTCTCCATATCCTCAGGAGCCATTTTGATTTGGTTGTAGCCTGAGAAACCGTCCATGAAGAAAAACACTTTGTGTTGTGCTGTATTGTCAACCAAGATGTCAATGTGGGGTAGTGGGAAATCATCCTTGGGGCTTGCCCTATTCAAATCTTTGTAGTCCACACATTCGCACTTTACCGTCTTTCTTGGGCACAGGAACAACATTGGAAACCCATTGGGGATAAGAGGTGACAGCCAAGAATCCAGCATTGAATTGCTTCATGACTTCTGCTTTAACCTTTTTTGATATATCAGGTCTCATGCGGCGAACCTTTTGCTTTACTGGAGGGCAATCTTCCCTTGTAGGCAGACGATGTACCACAATGTCTGTATAAAGTCCCGGCATGTCTTCATACGACCAAGCAAGGACTTCAACATAATCATGTAGAAAATTAATTAGACGCTCCTTGACACTGGATTCCAAATTGGCACCCACCTTGACCTCCTTTTTGTCCTCCTCAGTACCTAAGTTAATTGTTTCAACCGGTTCTTCGTGAGGCTGAATGGTTCTTTCTTCCTTTTGCAACAACCTGGCCAACTCCCCTGGCACCTCACAATCTTCCTCACTTTGATTGTCGGCTTGGTAGATCGAATTTTCAAAGTCACAATTGGCCATAGCAGAACCGTTACCCATGGGATCCTGAGTGGATGTAGATCTGCATTTCAATAAGTGAGTGTGTGTAAGAGCATAGCTACTTTTGAAAGAAATAAAAATGTAAGAAGGAAAGACAAAGAACACAAAATTTGATGCAAAAACGTCCATGATTCATTAATGACATATGAGAATGAAGTGACAACCCTCACAAATGGACCGTTGTGCCTCGGGTAAGACACAAGGTTTTAAAAGTCTGAATTGTTTAAATATTACAAGCCTGAAATATTAAAAGACAATTACTCTTGAATAAAAGTAATAGGAATGAAATCTTTGGCCTCCCAATTATTGAGCCCTCCGCTGATGGTTGGGAAAATCCATTTGTCCATATCACAGCTGCCATTATTGTCCTCCACTGCATTGACTCCCTAATTGTTGATACGCAGAGGTGGTCCCCCGGTGCGAGAAAGTCGAACAGCTCTTTGGGCCTCTGTAGTGAATCCTAAACCAAATTTGTCGGACTTGTAGGGAATATCCGGAAGCTGACCCCAGATCGTACACCCGCCTTCTTCAACTACCGCTCGAGCAACTTTCAAAGAGGCCATCTTTAGTGGAGGTCTGGTAATCTTCGGAACTTTAGACTTGGTTGCCACGACTTTTGCTGGAACCTCCTCAAATTTATGACATGGAGTCTCAATGAATTCACCATCCATTTCAACATACCTGGAAGAGTTCAGATGGCTAACCATGTACTCCTCCTCTCCGTGAACTGTGACAATCTTTCCTTTGATCGGGTATTTTAGCATTTGCTGCAGGGTAGAAGTGACGGCACCCACACCATGGATCCAAGGTCGATCCAATAGACAAGAGTACGAAGGACGGATGTCCATCACATAGAAAATTGAGTCAAAAGTCTGAGTTCTAATTTTTATGGGGATACTAACTTCTTCATGCACTATCCTCTTGGAACCATCAAAGGCCCTTACTATGATGTTGCTAGGCTTTAAGGTGAGCCCCTCGCAGTCCAGTCGGTCGAGAGCATTTTTGGGAAATACATTCAATGATGAGCCGGTATCCACCAGAACATAGGCAAGTGTGGTGCCCCTGCATTCAATGGAAACATGCAAGGCATTGTTGTGCTTCCTTCCCTTAGAGGTTAAATCAGCGTCGGAAAAGCCCAATATGTTATCAGCAGTTAGAATGGCCACATAATTTTAAAATTGGTCGATGGAGGTCTCTTGGGGCGCGTGGGCGGTCTTAAGGAACTTTACCAAGGCTTTATCAAGACGGGTCTGAATCCAATCGTCTTTGCTTAAACCGACATCCTTCATAATCCTCAAGGAAGGAATCTCAACTTCCATAGGTAAAACAGCTTCCATGCCATATACCAAAGAAAAAGGGGTTGCCCCAATTGAAGTACGAGTCGTGGTACGATATCCATGCAGAGCGAACGGTAACATATCATGCCAGTCCTTGTAGGTGACTGTCATCTTTTGAATGATCTTCTTGATATTTTTGTTCGCAGCTTCAACAACACCGTTCATCTTTGGCCGATAGGGAGATGAATTGTGATGTTGAATCTTGAACTGCTCGCACAGAGCGGTGATCACAGTGTTATTCAGGTTTGTACCGTTGTCCGTGATGATCCTGTCAGGGATACCATACTGGCGGCATATGAGGTTCTGCTTAATGAAGCGGGCAACCACATTTTTCGTAACAGAGGCGAAGGAAGTTGCTTCGACCCACTTGGTAAAGTAATCAATAGCCACCAGGATGAAGCGATGTCCATTGGATGCCGTAGGCTTGATCTCCCCAATCATGTCAATTCCCCACATTGCGAACGGCCAAGGAGTTGTTAGAACATTGAGAGGAACTGGAGGAATATGTACCTTGTCAGCATAGACTTGGCATTTGTGACAAGTACGTGAATATTGATAACAGTCAGCTTCCATGGTAGACCAGTAGTAGCCTTCCCTTAGAATCTTCTTAGCCATCGTATGTCCGCTCAAGTGAGTGCCAAATGTGCCATTATGCAATTCAGTCATGATCAGCTCAGCTTCAACTTTGTCCATACAACGAAGCAGAACACAATCATGGTTGCGCTTGTATAGGATACCATTTCTTAGGAAGAATTTGGCCGCAAATCTCCTTAAGAACTTTTTGTCGTTGACTGAAGCTCCTTCAGGGTATTCTCGAGTCTTGAGATACCTTTTGATTTCATGAAACCAGGGTTGTTCCACTATTTATTCAGTATTAATCTCATGAAAGTGCGCAGGTTCGTCCGTTCGCTCGATGGTGATTTGGGGAGCCTCATTATCCCAGTTGAGTTTAAACATGGAAGACATTGTAGCTAGAGCATCCGCTAGCTGATTTTCTTCTCGCGGGAAGTGCTCGAAGGTAATCTGCTCGAAATGAGATAACAATGTCAGGACACGTTCTTTGTATGGGATGGGATTAGGATGTTTAGTGTCCCACTCTCCTTTGATTTGATTGATAACCAAAGCTGAGTCCCCAAAGAGAACCAATGATTTGATTCCTAGGTCAATTGCAGCCTTGAGACCAAAGATACAAGCTTCATATTCGGCCATGTTGTTGGTGCAGCTGAAGCAGAGTCTAGCAGTGAAAGGTGTATGGAAACCTTCTGGAGAAATAAGTTCTGCACCTATACCGTTGCCAAGTGCATTTGAAGCACCATCAAAGTACAGGGTCCATCGGGATCCTTGTTCAGGTCCGTCATACGGTCTGTTACCTTCAATGTTGTCCAATGTCTTAATGTCCTCGTCATGGAAGTCGAACCTCATAGATTGGTAATCTTCGACAGCTTGATGAGCTAGATGGTCAGCTAGTACGCTCCCCTTTATAGCTTTTTGGGTTGTGTACTGGATATCATACTCAGTCAGGATCATCTGCCATCTAGCGATTCTTCCGGATAAAGAAGGCTTCTCGAAGATGTACTTAATCGGATCTATTTTAGAAATCAGCAGAGTGGTATGTGTCAACATATACTGCCTTAGCCGGCGAGCAGCCCATACCAAAGCGCAACAAGTTTTCTCGAGCAGTGAGTAGCGAGTCTCACAGTCGGTAAACTTTTTGCTAAGTTAATAAATGGCATGCTCTTTTCGGCCAGACTCATCATGTTGGCCCAGTACGCACCCCATTGAATTATCCAAAACGGTCAGATACATGATTAAAGGCCTTCCTTCGACGGGTCGTGTTGTACCCCAAAATTTGCCCTCCCATATTCTTCAAGATCTGCCAAGTCAAAGCTTCAAAAACTCCCCAAGGGTTGCACAGTTCAAGGGCCTCCTAACAGTAAAAAACTAGGATTTTGGTTCTGACAAAGAAAATGAAGTTTCCAAGGGTCCAATCAAGTCCCACTTGCCTATAAACATGGTCAAGCATCCTCATACCAAGTTTCAAGACTTACAACACAAAATTGCACAGTCAAAAACCCTAATTGCACTACAGTCAACTGTAGGGGCAAAATGGTCATTTGACAGTCAAAAGTTCAAATTTTTGGTCAACATCTCATTTTGAAGCCACAAACATCATTTGATCAATGCTTGATCATGATTCTCAAAGCTTGGCTCAAAAAGTCTCAAGATGCAAAGGTTTCCATATTTGGACAGTTGAAAAAGTCAACTGTAACTTGACCAAGGCATAACTTCCACATGGATTATCAGAAAAATTCCATCCAAAGCTCATTTTGAAGATAAAGGCATTTCCTACAACTCCTCTTCACACTTCAAGTCCAAGAAATGCTCTCACAAAAAGTTATCAATTTCAACATTATAGGTCATTTTCAAAAGTCAACAAAAAGGGACTTTAAGTAAAAGGCCATAACTTGATATTGGTAAATCAAAATGATATGGGACCAAAGGCATTGGTTAGAGGACTTCAAGACCTTGCCAAAATGTCCAAGAACATGAGCAAAGCTTAAAAATTGCGCAAGATATGCCTTGTGGAAGTTGGGAAATTTTTGGATATTTTGAAAAGTCAACATTGCTTCAAATGACCTAAAAATGCTAATGGGCCTCTTTTTCTTCCACAATTCACCATCCAAGGCATGTGCACGACCATTTGGCCCAAAGGGGAGTTTTTTTATCATTTTTATTTATTTATTTGGATTTTTAATTATTAATAATTCATTTAATTAAAATAAATAGGTGAAAAATACTAAACCTAATTTTCTAAATCTTTTTGTGCATGGAATAGGCTTAAGATTTTGTGTATGATCAGATTTGGAAGGAATTATGGTGATTGGATATGATTGAGACCAAATATGCTTGAAAAAGATTGGAAAATTATGGTATAAAAATCAAAGATTGTTTCTTCAATTCATGGATTCTTTGGACAAAAAAACCAACCCTAATCATTCACATGTATATATTGATGCTAACCCTAATGCATATAACCACTCAGCTGCGCCAGAATTCCATAGCCAAACTTGCAATTTGATCAAAAAAGTTCAAATCTGAAAACCATCTTCCAGTGTGTTTAAAGGCCAAATAACCATTCCATCACCTTCCTGAGACTTCAAGGAAGGTTTTCAGACCAAAACCATCCATCCTAACGCAGAGAAACGGTAGAACAACTTCGTCCTGTTCATATTTTTTTCCATATGCTTGCATCATGAATTATACGTTTTTAGTAATTTTTAACATTTGATTTATGTTCATTGTTTAATTCTAAAGCTAACTGTGTGATTTGATTGAGTTTTCGTGCACCATTGAAGAATTCACCATTGATACAGGCTAGGGTTCTTCAAAGTTGAAATTGGGCGTTTATGCATTTGGTAAAATTAGAACATCACAATACCATGGTTGAAACCAGCGTGCTTGGACGATTCTAAAGCAACCCTCGCGCTCAATTTATGAGCTACCACGAGCTAATCGCTATTTTGAAATATGGTGTATTTGGGGACGGTTCAAAACCGTTGCTAATGATTTTTTGTTTCAGGAAAAAAACAAAGCCAAGGAAGAAGATGATTATGTGGCCAGCAGTGATTGGGTTGTTTGAAAATTCGCGCTAAAAAATCCACTAACTCTTATGTTCGCTTATGTTATTTGTTAGTTATATTATAAACAGAAAGCGCAAGTGGAGCAGTTGGCAAGGCACTTGGTTGATAATCCCTGGGACCTGGGTTCGAACCCCAGGTCCCCCACTCCTTCAATACCATTTTTCTATTAATGATTCTATGCAGTTTCTATGCAAGGGAACACCATACTCTCCACATCCAGGCCTTCCACGTGCTAGCTGAGATCAATCTAAGGGGCATAACTTGAAGAACATCATGTGCCTTAGTCAACCATGCATATGAGAACGTGGAAAAGTCAACAAGGCCAAAGATCAATGGGCCTAAATTACTAAATAAAACCTCCCAATTTGGGGACAGACCCCCCTAGGTTTGCAATTTCTTTTATATTTTTCATTTTTTATTTGATTCAATTATTTCTTTTTTAATTAATTCCTTTAATTTAATTATTTTCATAAAAATATAAAAATAACAAAAAATCAGAAAAGACAAAAATAAAAATATATTTTATTTTAATATTTTGTAAATAAATATTATTCATTAATTTTAGCTATTAAATTAGGTTTAATTCAAACATTTTCTTAATTAACTTAAAATTTGTAGAATTAGGGTTTGTATCAATCTTTATCTTTTTCTTTTCTTTTCACCATAATTAATTATTTATTTTTATAAATCAAATTGAATTAATTAAATTAGGTTTAATGGTAGATAATTTTCATATTTTTCTTAATAAATAAAAGTTGTAGAATTAGGGTTAATTAGTTAATTTCATTTAATTCACATAAAAACCATAATTACAAAAAACTAAAAAATAATTTCTTTTTCCTTAATTGAATTAATTTGTAAATAATAATTTAATTTCATTAAAAAGGGTCCAACGCCCTCGCTTCCGACTTTAATTCCAATTCGCGCATTTTTATTTTATTTCTTATAATATTTATGTACCTCTCCCAAAGCCTTGTAAACTCGGACATTTTATTTCTCGCATTTTATTTACTTTCTGTCAAATCGGGTCCTGGATTAATTTTGGCGATGTGGACCCGCGCCTTTTTAACTGTTAAATAAATGCATGCAAGAATGAATGATTAAATAAAAACAAACGCGTAGATCACTTTGACATGACAAGACAAAAATAAATGAAAACGACACACGAGTCACACACCACCCCTAGGGTACGCCTCACTGTTGCCTTGCCTCGAAAGGTGATCGTCGAGTAGAGGATGTCTTAGTAAGTCCTCATGATCCGGGAACCTGGCATGAGGGTAGCTTCTAAGGTGTCTTCCCATTGCTCTGGTGATCACCATGTCCCAAACCTCGAATTGACCCTAACACCTCCAACGGTGGCGTTACCTACCTCTCAATGGTGGGATGGCACTACTTTAAAGGACATTACACAGACGAATTCCTTAGGGTAGGTAGGTTCTCGTAGATACTTGCTCTAAATTTCAAAACAAATCAAAAATACTTTTCACACCGACACCTTTTCAAAAAGCTTTCGAAAGCAATTTTTCAAACACTCTTGAGGACCGATACAAGAGTCGAACTGGAATTTTCAAAGAAACTTTTTTAAAAACCCACATTGAAAAGCAAACAAACCATTTTTGAAAACACAATGAGCAAGTATCTAAGAGCCCATGGATAACCATGGATAGAAAGGGTGCTAACACCTTCCCTTTCTATAACCTACCTCCCGAACCGAGAGCAATCTCTATAAAGGAATTTTTATGTGCTTTTGTCCTTTCCATTTGGAGAAAATAAAAGACGGTGGCGACTCTTGCTTCCGCGACATTTCACGAACCAGCGTTAAACAGTCAGTTCCAGATCCACCGATCACAGAACTGGCGACTCTGCTGGGGATACTTAAAGTGAGGTGTACCTTAGGACTAAGATCACTGTGTTTTCAATTTCTTTCCTTGCTTGCTTTATTATTATGGGTTGCTTGGGAGTTCTATAGATCCTAACCTAGATCTGGGGATACCTTCTTAGAAAGTAGCAACAAGACTGTGAGGGAACTGTGCGGGGTATACCGACATGGTTGAAACAGTCTGCTACGTTGATGTGGCACTTTGGTGTGTACCGGTAACCCTTGAGTTCAGTCAAGGAGAGTACGGGGCCTCCGCGTGGTGTCGTGAAGCATCAACAGACCTTAGGAACCTTAATTGAACTATCTTGGCCTCTTTAGGGTAGTGAGATAACTGACTTTGGTGCAGTCCGAGGTTGGTTGATACTCGATACTACACTCAATTGAGGGTTGCTTTCCTGGAATATTTCGGTCGCCAGTTCAGTGGCTAAATCGAAACGATGAACAATGAAAGCAATCCCGTGATATTGGGACCCTTAGAACCCGGTTACTTCTAATAGGACAGGTTGAACCCACCAACTTCAAAAGGGTACTACCCAGACCCCATGCTGGCCTTAAACCCTAAGGGCTTATCTTGTGTGCCTTGTGTGCCTTACATGTTTGTCTTTGTAAATATCTGTGGTGTGTTTAATCATAGCATCATGACATCATCCAGTATCATATGCATTGACTAACCATTTCAGGGGTTCGAATCTTCATCTTTGTTCTTGTTTTGTAGGACATGGAAACTGTTCGCATAAAGACAATTCAAATCAGGCTTGTAAGGATCCCTCCTCAGCTTAAGGAGCTCATATCCAGGATCCCCGAGAGCTCTTCATTCAGTGAAAGACATGGAAGTATCATCAGCTTGGTCAATACCAACATTGAGGAAGATATGATAAAGGTCCTGTTCCAGTTCTTTGACCCTCTACATCACTGTTTCACCTTCTTGGATTATCAGCTGGTACCTACATTGGAGGAGTTCTCCCGGCTCCTGAAGATCCCTATCCTTGATCAACTACCCTACAACGGTACGGAAAAGGAACCCAAGCTTGAAGAGATTGCTAAAGCCTTGCACCTACAATCATCTGACCTCAAGGGACATTGGGAAGTTAGAAGTGGTATCAAAGGGTTCTTAGCCAGGTTCCTATTTGAAAAGGCCCATGAATGTTGGAACTCCCTTGACTTACAAGCTTTTGAAGAAGTTGTGGCCCTCCTTGTCTATGGTTTGGTGTTGTTCCCTAACCCAGATTAGCTTATAGATATCAGTGCTGTCCAGATCTTCATGTCCAGGAATCCTATACCTACGTTGCTGGGGGACATCCTTCACTCATGTTACACTCGAACCATGAGAAAAAGAGGTGTCCTTATGTGTTGCACTCCCCTCCTGGGAAGGTGGTTTATTTCGCACCTTCCACAATCAGTTTTGAAGAACGAGCGGGGTTTGAGATGGTCACAACGGTTGATGACTCTTACACATGCAGATATACATTGGTTCCCTCGGTCCAGAGAGGATGTCACTATCATTGATCGTTGCGGGGAGTACCCTAATGTTCCTTTACTTGGAATCAGAGGAGGTATTACTCACAACCCATGCCTGGCTTGGAGACAGTTTGGTTATGCTCAGAGGGATGGTCCTCATGACATGTTAATTCTTGATATAGTTTTTGACTTCGACAACGATGCACAAGGACTTCGCCAGAGATTTATCAGAGCCTGGAGGATGCCAAGTAGGATAGACAGCAAGACACTGGGGCACAGGAACTCCATCCCATTGGAACCTTATCTCAAGTGGGTACGCGCCCGCTCCCAGAAGTTAGTGATGCCTTATCCTCATATGCTCCCAGTAATCAAAGAACCAGTCTTGGAAGGAGAAGTGTCCTACACTATTCAGCACCCTGACATGCCTACGTCCTGGGAAGAGATGCAGAAGAGCTGGATCCAGCTTAAGGAAGAACGGAACTCTCTTGAGACCAGTCTACATGCTAGTGAAAAGAAGGTCTTGGAGCTCACCCGCTTATTGCATGAGGAGAGGAATCTCAACACTTACATAGCTCCAAAGAGGATGCGTAGCGTCTTTTGGGATTGATTTGCTTTGTAATTTGTGCCCATGAGGCTTGGATGTACTGAACAATTATTTCCTTAATGATAACGTGTGTTCTTTTTTGTCTACAACAAATTTGAACTTTCGAACCCTTGAATGCATTACATAAACACATATCATTCATCATGTGCATAGCAGGTTTTCTTCTTTTCAGGTTGCTTACCGTTCTTCGCTGTTTATTTCAGCATCATGAATCCTGACTCATCATCAAATGAGATGTCCATCAAGGCTCTTCAGGCGCAGAATGCGCAATTTCAGGAATTAATCATGGGTTTGGCTCAGGGCCAAGAAGAGCTGAAGGCTCTGCTCTTGAAGAAGGAAAAGAAGAAGAAGAGAAGAACTGTTCTTTTCAACTCGGGCCGAAGGTTTGGAAACACTCTGCAAAATGAAGACGCTGGTTCTTCTATAGGCAAGGGAACTCCTCAAGAGGGAAAAGGTCCAAGTCCGGTGGTCTCTGACAACGAGACTGATTTTGATGAGGAGCAGTATCCTCCAGCTGAAGACAGATACAAGCAGTTGGAGGACAGATTGAATGCTATGATACAACAGGTACCTGGGCTGGATTTTGGAGATTTGGGTTTGTCTACAGGTGTGATCATTCCTCACAAGTTCAAAGCACCATCCTTCACCAAATATGACGGGGTGTCTTGTCCCAAGCTACACCTCAGGTCTTATGTGCGGAAGATTCAACCGTACTCAGTGGACAAGAATTTGTGGATCCACTTCTTCCAAGAGAGTCTTTCAGGGACTCATCTCGAATGGTTCTATCAGCTGGATGGGACCAAGGTTCGTAACTGGGAGGAGTTGGCTACTGCTTTCTATAAGCAGTATCAATATAATGCCGACCTTGCCCCTACGCGTACCCAACTCCAGGGTATGTCGCTAGGTTCAAGCGAAGGTTTTAAAGAGTACGCTCAGAAGTGGAGAGATCTGGCTGGCAGAGTGCAGCCTCCGTTGACTGATCGGGAGTTGGTAGACATGTTCTTGGGGACCCTATCTGGGCCGTTTTTCAACCATCTTATCGGTAACTCGTCTGCAGGGTTTACTGATCTTATTCTGACTGGAGAGAGAATTGAGGTTGGGTTGAAGTCTGGTAAGATTCTGAAGGGTGCATCGTCAAGTTCTGAGAAGAAACCCTTCAAAAAAGAGGCCAGTGTTGTATATGGGTCCAGGAGACCAGAGAAACCTGAGCGCCGCCAATCTGTCAACGCGGTGATGATTGCCAAGCCTGCTGCCGCTCCTCGGCCAACCAATCCTCAAAGGGCTGAAAGACCCCGGAGAGAGTTTACCCGTTTGAGCATGACTTTATCGCAAATCTTGCCACAATTGCTATCCACCAATTTAGTGACTGTCAGAGAGGCGCCAAAAGTTGTGAACACTGCCTCTCCCAAATACAACCCAAATGCCCGCTGTGCTTATCACTCCGATAGCCCGGGGCATTCCACCGACGACTGTTGGGCATTAAGGAATAAGGTGCAAGACCTTATTGATGCAAAAGAGATACAGTTTGAAGCGCCTGAGAGGCCGAATGTGGTAACTGCTCCTATGCCTCAGCATGGAGTAAATGCTGTTGATGAAGATGTTTACGCTGTTTCTGTGAATGATCTAGCCACTCCCTTGAAGACTGTCAAGAGGAACCTACTGCTGGCCGGTTTATTTCCGGGTTGCAGTGAGGGTTGCCTGTTCTGTGCTGTTTCCCTCTCTGGTTGTCCTTTGCTGAAGTTAGGCATCCAAAGCCTAATGGATAGCAAGGAGATTCTATTCAAGAAGTCTGTTGTTCAGTTGGCTCCGGTAGAAGAAGTTTATGTGGTTACCATCTTCAATAATCCAATCAAGGCTCTCCCAAGGAAGCCCGTTCAAATCGTGATTGTCGCACCTGTTGTTATTACTGTTCCGGGGCCTCTCCCCTACGAATCTGATAAGGCTGTCCCCTGGCACTATGGGGCAGATGTGTATGTGAATGGAATTAAACAAGAATTCAACAATGGCACCAGTATCAGCAATATCACTGGTCCATCCAAGGTTACCCACAGTGGCAGGCTCTTCTCGCCTGACATTGCCCCACCAGCTATTCGAAGACCCCTCATTATAACACCTACAAGTGTACCTGTTCCTGTTTCTGACCAAGTTGTTTCCCCTGCTGTCGAGTCATCTAATGCTCGGGGCAAAGGGATTGAAGATGAGCCTGCCCGGATGGAGGCACCAATACCTATAAATGCTAAGGCCTCCCAACAAGAAATGGAGGAAATTCTAAAGATAATAAAGAAGAGTGACTTTAATGTTGTCGAGCAGCTGGGGCATACGCCCTCCAAAATCTCCATGCTCTCCTTGCTCCTGTGTTCAGAGGCCCATGCTAAGGCCTTAATCTCATTTCTCAAGACGGCCCATGTGCCACAGGAGACATCTGCAGTTCAGTTCACTGATTGCGTAGCAAATCTGACAGCAGACAATGGCTTGGGTTTCTCAGATGCTGACCTGACTGCAAAGGGGAGGGACCACAATGATGCCCTGCATGTCTCTATCGAATGCAAGGGCACTACTCTGGCGCATGTGTTGGTGGACACTGGCTCTTCCTTGAATGTGCTACCCAAGAAAGCTTTAGACCGTTTGGATTGCGAAGGCCTGGAACTGAAACCTAGCAATATCATCGTCAGAGCCTTCGACAGTTCCAAGAGGATGGTTCATGGAGAGGTTGACATTCCTATTCGTGTGGGCTCTCAGGTGTTCGACTCTACTTTCTATGTGATGGATATCCGTCCATCGTATTCTTGTCTACTGGGTCGACCTTGGATCCACAAAGCTGGGGCAGTGACTTCTACCTTGCACCAGAAGCTAAAATACCCTGTCAGAGGGAAGATTGTCACTGTGCAGGGAGAGGAGGAGTATATGGTGAGCCATTTGAATTCCTTCAGGTATATTGAGATGGACGGGGAGTTTATTGAGACCCCCTTTCAGCATTTCGAAGAGGTACTTCCGATTTCAGCAGCAGCAGAAACAGCGGTCGAAGAGGATGTTCCTTTGAAGATGGCTTCCCTGAAGGATGCCCGGGCTGTGGTTCAGAAAGGTGAATGTACTAACTGGGGCAGGCTCCCTGATTTTACACAGAAAACTGACAAATTTGGACTGGGTTTTACTGCAGAGGGTCAGAAAGCTATGCGGAAGGCAAAGACCAGAAGACCTCCTGTGCTCATTACAAATCCAGGAGTGAATGCTGTTGGGGAGGATATTGAAGTGGACGAAGCTGAGTTCAATAGCTGGATTTACCCGACAACTGATGGTGGATTGACCAATTGGATTGCCAAAGACCATACTCCTGTTACTTTTGTTACGCAGTAATAAATCGAACTTTATGGCCCGGTGTCTTACCCGAGGCACCGTGGTTTCATTTGTGAGGGCATATAAATTGTCATTTCATATATCATAAATGAAAATCTTAGACGTTTTCTCGCATTTCAAATCTTATGCTCCTTTTCTGTCTTTCCTTCCTTTATATATTTCAAAACAGCTGTATTTACACTCACTCATACAGGTTTCAATCCACTCTGGATCTCACTGGTAACGACTCTGCTACTGCCAGTTATGACTTCGAAAATCCGATCAACTTAGCCGAAGACGAAGGTGAAGATGATTGCGAAGTGCCTGGCGAGCTCTCAAGACTGTTACTCCAGGAAGAGAGGGCAATTCAACCACATGAAGAGCCAGTGGAAACAATAAATTTGGGTACTGAAGCAGACAGGAAAGAGGTAAAGATTGGTGCCAACCTAGAGCTCAGCGTGAAGCAACGGTTGACTAAGATGCTACATGATTATATGGAGATATTTGCCTGGTCCTACGAAGACATGCCCGGGTTGGATACCGACATTGTGGTCCATCACTTGCCTACTAAGGAAGACTGCCCTCCGGTTAAGCAAAAGGTCTGTCGTATGCGTCCAGAGATGTCTGAGAAGATTAAAGCCGAGGTTATGAAACAGTTTGATGTTGGGTTCCTTGCAGTGACTTCTTACCCTCAGTGGGTTCCTAATGTAGTGCCGGTACCAAAGAAGGACGGTAAGGTCAGAATGTGTGTCGACTACAGGGATCTGAACAGGGCCAGCTCCAAAGATGACTTCCCCTACCTCACATTGATGTCCTTGTTGACAATACTGCTCAGCATAAAGTGTTCTCTTTCATGGATGGCTTTTCAGGTTACAATCAGATCAAGATGGCTCCTGAAGACATGGAAAAGACTACATTTGTAACTCAGTGGGGCACCTTCTGCTACAAGGTCATGCCTTTTGGACTGAAGAACGCTGGGGCAACTTACCAACGTGCCATGGTTGCCTTATTTCATGACATGATCCATCATGAGATAGAAGTGTATGTTGACGACATGATCGCAAGGTCTCAGACTGAGGAAGAGCACCTAGATCATCTGCAGAAGTTGTTTGACCGTCTAAAGTTGTACAAGCTGAGGTTGAACCCGAACAAGTGCACCTTCGGGGTAAGATCTGGAAAGTTGCTAGGCTTCGTTGTAAGTGATAAGGGTATTCAAGTGGACCCTGCCAAGGTTAAAGCTATTCAAGAGATGCCAGTTCCTAAGACAGAGAAAGAGGTCAGAGGCTTTTTAGGACGCCTGAATTACATTGCTCGGTTCATCTTGCACCTAACTGCTACTTGTGAACCAATCTTCAAGCTGCTGAAGAAAGATCAGGTAGTACGTTGGAATGATGAATGCCAGGCTGCTTTTGACAGAATCAAAGAGTACCTCCAAGAACCACCCATCCTTATGCCACCGGTTGAAGGGAGACCTGTAATACTATACCTGACAGTACTTGACAACTCAATGGGGTGTGTGCTGGGGCAGCATGACGAGTCTGGCCGAAAAGAGCATGCCATTTATTACCTTAGCAAAAAGTTTACCGACTGTGAGACCCGATACTCACTGCTCAAGAAAAATTGTTGCGCTTTGGTATGGGCTGCTCGCCGGCTGAGACAGTATATGCTGACTTACACTACCTTGTTGATCTCAAAGATGGATCCTATAAAGTACATATTCGAAAAGCCTGCTCTGTCTGGGAGAATAGCAAGATGGCAAATGATCTTGACAGAATACGACATTCAGTACACAACCCAGAAAGCCATCAAGGTAAGTGTATTGGCAGACCACTTGGCACATCAGGCCGTAGAAGACTATCAGTCAATGAACTTCGAGTTTCCAAACGAAAGCATCATGATTGTGACTGATTGTGAAGTACCTGGGCCGGATGAAGGACCTGAGGAAGGATCCCGATGGTCTATGCACTTTGACGGAGCATCCAATGCTTTGGGAAACGGTATCGGCGCTATAATCATATCCCCTCAAGGCACTCATACTCCACTCACTGCCCGGCTATGTTTTAACTGTACCAACAACATGGCAGAGTATGAGGCGTGCATCATGGGTCTTCAAGCTGCGATCGACTTAAGGATCAAATTTCTGAGTGTCTTCGGAGATTCCGCTCTTGTGATCAATCAGATCAAAGAAGAGTGGGATACGAAACATCCGAATCTTATTCCTTACAGAGAATGTGTGTTGACGTTGATCCCTCACTTCACGAAGATAACCTTTGAACACTTCCCGAGAGAAGAGAATCAGTTGGCGAATGCGTTAGCTACAATGTCTTCTATGTTCAAGGTCAAATGGGACAATGAGGCTCCCCGGATCATCATTTGGAAACTGGACGAACCGGCATACTATTGTGATCTCGAGACTGAATTGGTGACTGAGAAGCCTTGGTACCATGAGGTGAAGAGATATTTGGAAGCTCAGGAATACCCTGAAGGTGCATCTGTCAACGATAAAAAGTTTCTGAGAAGGTTCGCAGCGAAGTTCTTCCTTAGCAACGGCATCCTGTATAAGCGAAACCATGATTCGACCTTACTGCGTTGTGTAGATAAGACTGAAGCAGAAAGGATCATGGAAGAGCTACATGAAGGGACTTTTGGTACACATTCCAGTGGGCACACTATGGCAAAGAAAATCCTTCGGGCAGGGTATTTCTGGTCCACAATGGAAGCTGACTGCTACCAACATTCTCGGACATGCCATAAATGCCAGATTTATGCAGACAAGGTGCATGTTCCTCCAGTTCCTCTAAATGTTCTGACTGCGCCTTGGCCGTTTGCAATGTGGGGCATAGACATGATCGGTGAGATTAAACCTACGGCATCTAACGGGCATCGCTTCATCCTGGTAGCGATTGATTATTTCACGAAGTGGGTCGAAGCAGCATCCTACGCTACGGTAACCAAGACTGTTGTGGCACGGTTCATTCGGCATAATCTGATTTGTCGATACGGCGTCCCAGAGAGAATTATTACAGATAACGGTACCAATCTCAATAACAAGATGATCACTGAGCTTTGCGAGCGGTTTAAGATACAGCACCATAACTCTTCTCCTTACAGACCGAAGATGAATGGGGCTGTAGAAGCAGCAAATAAGAATATTAAGAAAATCGTGCAGAAGATGACAGTGACTTATAAGGATTGGCACGAGATGTTACCGTTCGCTCTACATGGGTACCGTACCTCAGCCAGGACGTCAACCGGGGTAACTCCTTTCTCCTTGGTTTATGGTATGGAGGCAGTCTTACCGATCGAAGTGCAAACACCCTCTCTCCGGATAATGAAGGATGCAAATCTGAACGAAGATGATTGGATCCAGACACGACTTGATCAGCTAAACCTTATTGATGAAAAGAGACTTGCTGCTATCTCTCATGGTCAGACGTACCAAAAACGGATGATCAGGGCATTTAACAAAAAGGTCAGACCACATGAATATCAAGTTGGGGATCTGGTAATCAAGCGAATCATCCTTCCTCAGAGTGATCCAAGGGGCAAATGGACCCCTACGTATGAAGGGCCGTTTGTGGTTAAACATGTGTTCTCAGGAGGAGCCATGATTCTAACCAACATGGATGGTGACGACCTTCCTCACCCCGCCAATGCAGACATAGTAAAAAGATACTACGCATAATTAAGACCCGCTAGGCTGACATGCCTAGGCAAAAATTAGGGCTTCCCGGCGAACCAAAAGGGTTCGGGCAAAATGAAGGGATGAAATAAAAAAAAATATGTACACCCGGCAAGTCGAAAACCTGAAAAGGCGGCTTGGGCAAAAATGGGTATCCCGGTGGACTTAAAACCCGAAAGGGCGGTCCAGGCAAAAGTTAGGGATAAAGCGTAATACTATGTCTCATTGGATCACTCTACATCTAGAATCCGGTATCTACATCAAGTTCAGACGGCATCGATCAGTCAGTTTCATCTTCCACTAAGGTCATCAAGTGATGAGACGCTCGGAGATATAAAGGCAATAGAAGAGTTGAAACCCAGTGGGATCATTCATTTCACACAGCTGTTTTATTTTCTCTTGTACAAAATTTGTATAAACTCTTTTGTTCGGCGGCGTTCTCTTACTAGGACGTCAGCCTCTTGTACATAAAACGCCTATTTACAGGCAAATTCAAAATCAATACAAAAATCACTTTTCAGTTAAAATGGCCAATTGTTTTTTCCTTTTCTGTTTTGTCTTGCGAAGAACGTCCAAGGTTCAATTTATGATATATGCATTGACAATAATTTGCTAACTCATAAATATTTGCATACGAAACAAAGGATTAATTGCAGGTAACACTAGAAACAGGGGCAATAAAGAGTTGTCTAAGCGATCTAATTGTTCCGTCCTCCAAGGTATCAAGGTAGGTTCAGCTAAAGAACACAACCAGATATCTTAATTCCCTAGAGAGTGAGCCAGCAAGTCAGTATACTCTCCTCAAGCAAAGCTACTATCAAACTTAAGGAAGTCGGGAATCCTCCCGCAAATCTCAACATTCCCCAGCATATCGTACAAGTATTCTTAACAAGCATCCCCGACAGTCTTGGTCTAAAGATTGTTCCCCGGCTGTATATCAAACATTCAATGGAGTCACTTCCCCGGTACAATTCAAAACTTCCCCAGGAAAGTTGGAATCATCTCCCCAACAGTAAGCTTATCCCCAGTAGATTCTGGAAGCTTATCCTCGCAGAGCACGAACGCGTCTCCCGGCTTTATTCAAGAGTTATTTCCTTACTAGGATATAACTGGGTTATCCTCAGCCAAAAGCCACGGAAAGAGCGTCCTCGACGAAGTCGTCTTACCCCCAGCGAAGTCCATTAACACTTCCAACACAACAAGGGTATCCCCAGCAAGTTATTATCAACAACTCAGCAAAGTATCTCTCTCCCCACAGAGTATTGCTTCCCAGCAAGATTGCTAGGGTATCTTTTCTCCCCGCAGAGTAATCCATTCGCCAAGTTCATTCCCCAACGGAGTTATCTTCTCCTACCGGTATTCTTGCAACTATCATCCCCAGCGGAAGCAAGATCTATTCTTCGACATCAGCCCAGGAGTGACTTCCCGGCATCTGTCAAGGATTTACTTTCCTAGATGAAAAACATACATTCATAAACATCGCATTTCCATACATTATAGCATGCATATACGCATCATATCTTACAAATCTCATTTATGTTGAGAACATCATTTGCTTGATCCATATCATGCATTACATATGACTGACCTTTACCTTTCAGGAAAGATTCAGTTAAGTTCTCAGATATATTTCAAGACCTAGACCGGTTCAGTTAAACGACCCTAAGATTTTACTGTTTCTTATCCAGTCAAAGGCCTTCTCTGGTTCAGTCAGATCGACCCTAAGATCTCCCTGTTTCTTATCCAGTTGAAGATTTCAAGACCTAGACCGGTTCAGTTAAATCGACCCTAAGACTTTTCTGTTTCTTATCCAGTCAAAGGCCTTCTCTGGTTCAGTCAGATCGACCCTAGGATCTCCCTGTTTCTTATCCAGTTGAAGACATTCAAGACCTAGACCGGTTCAGTTAAGTCGACCCTAAGACTTCTCTGTTTCTTATCCCGTCCAAGGCCTTCTCCGGTTCAGTCAGATCGACCCTAAGATCTCCCTGTTTCTTATCCAGTTGAAGACATTTCAAGACCTAGACCGGTTCAGTTAATCGACCCCAAGATTTTCTGTTTCTTATCCAGTCCAAGGCCTTCTCTAGTCCAGCTAAATCGACCCCTAACAGATTTTCCTGATAAAGACTCAGTAGAAGTTATCCAAGATTCTCTCAATGATACTGTTGAGGTTGTAGTCACCTGTGGTTCTCTCCCCGATACTGCGGAGGTAGTAATCGCCCCAAGATTCTCTCAATGATTACTGTTGAGGTTGAAGTCACCCAAGATTCGCTCAGCGTTACTGTTGAAGTTGAAGTCGTCCAAGATTCTCTCAATGATTGCTGTTGAGGTTGTAGTCGCCTATGGTTCTCTCCCCGATACTGCGGAGGTAGTAATCATCCCCAGATTCGCTCAGCGTTACTGTTGAAGTTGAAGTCATCCAAGATTCTCTCAGCGTTACTGTTGAAGTAGAAGTTATCCAAGATTCTCTCAATGATTGCTGTTGAGGTTGTAGTCGCCTATGGTTCTCTCCCTGATACTGCGGAGGTAGTAATCATCCCCAGATTCGCTCAGCGTTACTGTTGAAGTTGAAGTCGTCCAAGATTCTCTCCATGATTGCTGTTGAGGTTGTAGTCGCCTATGGTTCTCTCCCCGATACTGTGGAGGTAGTAATCATCCCCAGATTCGCTCAGCGTTACTGTTGAAGTTGAAGTCGTCCAAGATTCTCTCAATGATTGCTGTTGAGGTTGTAGTCGCCTATGGTTCTCTCCCCGATACTACGGAGGTAGTAATCATCCCCAGATTCGCTCAGCGTTACTGTTGAAGTTGAAGTCGTCCAAGATTCTCTCAATGATTGCTGTTGAGGTTGTAGTCGCCTATGGTTCTCTCCCCGATATTGCGGAGGTAGTAATCGCCCCAAGATTCTCTCAACGTTCCTGTTGAGGTAGTAATCATCCAAGGTTCTCTCAGCGTTCCTGTTGAGGTAGTAACCATCCCTGGTTCATTCAGCACCTTGTGAAGATCCAGATCCAGCTCCTGTAACCAGTCAGGACACATCTACACAAGAGTTTGAAGACCACTCCCGTAACGGGTCAGGTACTCATTTTTCTTTTGCAGGTACGCAAGTTCTCGCTAAGGAATCTCTTACGCGATCGACGCCCAGATGGCATCTATAAGCCCATCCACCTTCCATCATCTCTTAGCATGGCATCTATAAGCCCATCATCCTATCCATCAATCTCCAAATGGCATCTATAAGCCCATTCCCATCATCACACTACTATGTGAGCGCAAATTTCTGGGCACTCTAGTGTTCAATCATCTTCCACCTTCGGATTACGAAAGGCACGTCAGCCAATCTGCATCCTCAGGTCTAAGAAGATTGAACAGGGGCAACTGTTGTACCCCAAAATTTTCCCTCCCATATTCTTCAAGATCTGCCAAGTCAAAGCTTCAAAAACTCCCCAAGGGTTGCACAGTTCAAGGGCCTCCTAACAGTCAAAAACTAGGGTTTTGGTTCTGACAAAGAAAATGAAGTTTCCAAGGGTCCAATCAAGTCCCACTTGCCTATAAACATGGTCAAGCATCCTCATACCAAGTTTCAAGACTTACAGCACAAAATTGCACAGTCAAAAACCCTAATTGCACTACAGTCAACTATAGGGGCAAAATGGTCATTTGACAGTCAAAAGTTCAAATTTTTGGTCAACATCTCATTTTGAAGCCACAAAAATCATTTTATCAATGCTTGATCATGATTCTCAAAGCTTGGCTCAAAAAGTCTCAAGATGCAAAGGTTTCCATATTTGGACAGTTGAAAAAGTCAACTGTAACTTGACCAAGGCATAACTTCCACATGGATTATCAGAAAAATTCCATCCAAAGCTCATTTTGAAGATAAAGGAATTTCCTACAACTCCACTTCACACTTCAAGTCCAAGAAATGCTCTCACAAAAAGTTATCAATTTCAACATTATAGGTCATTTTCAAAAGTCAACAAAAAGGGACTTTAAGTCAAAGGCCATAACTTGAGATTGGTAAATCAAAATTACATGGGACCAAAGGCATTGGTTAGAGGACTTCAAGACCTTTCCAAAATGTCCAAGAACATGAGCAAATCTTAAAAATTGAGCAAGATATGCCTTGTGGAAGTTGGGAAATGTTTCGATATTTTGAAAAGTCAACATTGCTTCAAATGACCTAAAAATGCTAATGGGCCTCTTTTTCTTCCACAATTCATCATCCAAGGCATGTGCACGACCATTTGGCCCAAAGGGGAGTTTTTTTATCATTTTTATTTATTTATTTGGATTTTTAATTTTTAATAATTCATTTAATTAAAATAAATAGGTGAAAAATACTAAACCTAATTTTCTAAATCTTTTTGTGCATGGAATAGGCTTAAGATTTCGTGTATGATCAGATTTGGAAGGAATTATGGTGATTGGATATGATTGAGACCAAATATGCTTGAAAAAGATTGGAAAATTATGGCATAAAAATCAAAGATTGATTCCTTCAATTCATGGATTCTTTGGACAAAAAAACCAACCATAATCATTCACATGTATATATTGATGCTAACCCTAATGCATATAACCACTCAGCTGCGCCAGAATTCCATAGCCAAACTTGCAATTTGATCAAAAAAGTTCAAATCTGAAAACCATCTTTCAGTGTGTTTAAAGGCCAAATAACCATTCCATCACCTTCCTGAGACTTCAAGGAAGGTTTTCAGACCAAAACCATCCATCCTAACGCAGAGAAACGGTAGAACAGCTTCGTCCTGTTCATATTTTTTTCCATATGCTTGCATCATGAATCATACGTTTTTAGTAATTTTTAACATTTGATTTATGTTCATTGTTTAATTCTAAATCTAACTGTGTGGTTTGATTGAGTTTTCGTGCACCATTGAAGAATTCACCATTGATACAGGCTAGGGTTCTTCAAAGTTGAAATTGGGCGTTTATGCATTTGGTAAAATTAGAACATCACAATACCATGGTTGAAACCAGCGTGCTTGGACGATTCTAAAGCAACCCTCGCGCTCAATTTATGAGCTACCACGAGCTAATCGCTATTTTGAAATATGGTGTATTTGGGGACGGTTCAAAACCGTTGCTAATGATTTTTTGTTTCAGGAAAAAAACAAAGCCAAGGAAGAAGATGATTATGTGGCCAGCAGTGATTGGGTTGTTTGAAAATTTGCGCTAAAAAATCCACTAACTCTTATGTTCGCTTATGTTATTTGTTAGTTATATTATAAACAGAAAGCGCAAGTGGAGCAGTTGGCAAGGCACTTGGTTGATAATCCCTGGGACCTGGGTTCGAACCCCAGGTCCCCCACTCCTTCAATACCATTTTTCTATTAATGATTCTATGCAGTTTCTATGCAAGGGAACACCATACTCTCCACATCCAGGCCTTCCACGTGCTAGCTGAGATCAATCCAAGGGGCATAACTTGAAGAACATCATGTGCCTTAGTCAACCATGCATATGAGAACGTGGAAAAGTCAACAAGGCCAAAGATCAATGGGCCTAAATTACTGAATAAAACCTCCCAATTTGGGGACAGACCCCCCTAGGTTTGCAATTTCTTTTATATTTTTCATTTTTTATTTGATTCAATTATTTCTTTTTTAATTAATTCCTTTAATTTAATTATTTTCATAAAAATATAAAAATAACAAAAAATCAGAAAAGACAAAACTAAAAATATATTTTATTTTAATATTTTGTAAATAAATATTATTCATTAATTTTAGCTATTAAATTAGGTATAATTCAAACATTTTCTTAATTAACTTAAAATTTGTAGAATTAGGGTTTGTATCAATCTTTATCTTTTTCTTTTCTTTTCACCATAATGAATTATTTATTTTTATAAATCAAATTGCATTAATTAAATTAGGTTTAATGGTAGATAATTTTCATATTTTTCTTAATAAATAAAAGTTGTAGAATTATGGTTAATTAGTTAATTTCATTTAATTCACATAAAAACCATAAATACAAAAAACTAAAAAATAATTTCTTTTTCCTTAATTGAATTGATTTGTAAATAATAATTTAATTTCATTAAAAAGGGTCCAACGCCCTCGCTTCCGACTTTAATTCCAATTCGCGCATTTTTATTTTATTTCTTATAATATTTATGTACCTCTCCCAAAGCCTTGTAAACTCGGACATTTTATTTCTCGCATTTTATTTACTTTCTGTCAAATCGGGTCCTGGATTAATTTTGGCGATGTGGACCCGCGCCTTTGTAATAGTTTAGAACTTTATATTTCTCGCAACTTTTTAACTGTTAAATAAATGCATGCAAGAATGAATGATTAAATAAAAACAAACGCGTAGATCACTTTGACATGACAAGACAAAAATAAATGAAAACGACACACGAGTCACACACCACCCCTAGGGTACGCCTCACTGTTGCCTTGCCTCGAAAGGTGATCGTCGAGTAGAGGATGTCTTAGTAAGTCCTCATGATCCGAGAACCTGGCATGAGGGTAGCTTCTAAGGTGTCTTCCCATTTCTCTGGTGATCACCATGTCCCAAACCTCGAATTGACCCTAACACCTCCAACGGTGGTGCTACCTACCTCTCAATGGTGGGATGGCACTACTTTAAAGGACATTTACACAGACGAATTCCTTAGGGTAGGTAGGTTCTCGTAGATACTTGCTCTAAATTTCAAAACAAATCAAAAATACTTTTCACACCGACACCTTTTCAAAAAGCTTTCGAAAGCAATTTTTCAAACACTCTTGAGGACCGATACAAGAGTCGAACTGGAATTTTCAAAGAAACTTTTTTAAAAACCCACATTGAAAAGCAAACAAACCATTTTTGAAAACACAATGAGCAAGTATCTAAGAGCCCATGGATAACCATGGATAGAAAGGGTGCTAACACCTTCCCTTTCAATAACCTACCTCCCGAACCGAGAGCAATCTCTATAAAGGAATTTTTCTGTGCTTTTGTCCTTTCCATTTGGAGAAAATAAAAGACGGTGGCGACTCTTGCTTCCGCGACATTTCGCGAACCAGCGTTAAACAGTCAGTTCCAGATCCACCGATCACAGGTCGCATTAAGATAGAAGGTTCCAGCAAATACTCCTTAATTTTATTGAAAGCAACTTGACAATCATCATTCCATTCAACCACCTGATCTTTCTTCAACAGCTTGAAGATTGGCTCACAGGTAGATGTTAGGTGAGAGATGAACCTTGCGATATAGTTTAGGCATCCCAAGAAACCTCTAACCTCCTTCTCAGTGCGGGGGGAAAGCATTTATTGTATAGATTTGACTTTAGTAGGATCAACCTCAATGCCTTTGTTGCTAACAATGAATCCCAAAAGTTTACCGGACCTGACTCCGAAAGTGCACTTGCTAGGGTTCAGTCTGAGCTTATATTCCCTCAATCTATCAAACAGCTTTTGCAGATGGTCGAGGTGTTCTTCTTCTGTCTATGAACGGGCTATCATGTCGTCTACGTAGACTTCAATCTCATGATGTATCATGTCATGAAACAAAGCTACCATGGCTCGCTGATAGGTTGCCCCGACATTCTTCAGTCCGAATGGCATCACTTTATAGCAGAAGGTACCCCACTGCGTAACAAAAGTAGTCTTCTCCATGTCTTCGGGGGCCATTTTGATCTGGTTGTATCTCGAGAATCCATCCATGAAGGAAAATACCTTGTGTTGAGCTGTGTTGTCAACCAAGATGTCAATGTGTGGTAGTGGAAAATCATCTTTAGGGCTAGCCCTGTTCAAGTCTCTGTAGTCCACACACATTCTGACTTTGCCGTCCTTCTTAGGCACGGGCACAATGTTAGCAACCCATTGTGGATAGGAAGTAACAGCAAGAAACCCGACGTTGAACTGCTTCATCACTTCGGCTTTGATCTTTTCGGACATGTCAAGCCTCATTCGGCGGACTTTCTGTTTGATTGGTGGACAGTCTTCTCTTGTAGGGAGACAGTGAACCACAATATCTGTATCCAATCCCGGCATGTCTTCATAGGACCAGGCGAAGATCTCAACAAACTCATTCAATAGTTGAACTAAGCGCTCCTTGACATTTGGCTTCAGGTTGACACCCACTTTAACCTCTTTTTTGTCTTCCTCTGTTCCCAAATTGATAGTTTCTAACAACTCTTCATGGGGAAGAATAGCCCTTTATTCTTGTTGCAAAAGTCTGGCTAACTCTCCAGGCACTTCACAGTCTTCATCACCTTTGTACTCGGCATGATTGACCAAATCTTCAGAGTCAATGAAGGCCAAAGCAGAATAGTCACCCATAGAATCCGGAGTGGATGAGTACCTGCATTTTATGAGTGTGGGTGTGTGTAAGGGATAGCCATCCTTAAAAAAAATAAAATGTAAAAGGAAAGAAAATGAACACAAAAGTTTATAGATGAAAACATCCATGATTCATTAAAAATGGCATATGAAAATGAAAAATCAAAACCCTTACAAATGGACCTATGTGCCCCAGGAAAGGCACAAGGCAAAAGAGTGTACGAATTGTTTAAAAGTTATTACAGACCAACATAAATGTTTCAAAAGATAAATTACTGATTAATGAAAGTAATGGGAACGAAGTCTTTCGCCTCCTAGTTGTTTAGTCCCCCTTCAATGGTTGGAAAGATCCAATCTTCAAAGTTGCCTTCTTCATCATCATCTTCTAAAGCATGAACCCCATGGTAAGTGATCTTTAATGGTGGTCCTCCAGCCCGGGAGCGACGCGCAGCCTTCTGACTAGCAGCAGTAAAACCCAATCCGAACTTGTCTGTCTTGTGATGAAAATCTGGCAGTTGACCCCACACCGTACTTTCTCCTTCCTTGATCAGGGCCTCCGCATATTTAAGGGATGACATCCGGAACACAGGTTTGGTAATGAATTGCGCATCAGTCATTGTCTTGGCTACCGCAACCTCAGGAGAAACCTCTTCAAAGTGTTGGAAAGGCGTTTCTATGAATTCACCATCTAACTCCACGTAGCAGAAAGAGTTAAGGTGGCTTATCATATACTCCTCCTCACCATGAACTGTTATGATTTTACCCTGAACTGGGTATTTGAGCATTTGGTGTAGAGAAGAAGTGACTGCCCCAGCGTTGTGGATCCATGGCCTTCCCAACAAGCATGAATATGAAGGACGGATATCCATCACATAAAAAGTAGAGTTGAAAATTTCTGTTCCCACCTTAATTGGGATGTCCACTTCTCCATGAACCATCCTCTTAGAACCGTCGAAGGCTCTAACAATGATATTACTAGGCTTTAGTGTCAAACCTTCATAGTCTAGCCTGTCCAATGCTTTCTTTGGTAGGACATTTAAGGATGAGCCGGTATCAACCAGAACAAGAGCAAGTGTGATCCCTCTGCACTCTACCGAAACATGCAGCGCATCATTATGATTTCTTCCCTTGGACGTTAGATCAGCATCAGAAAAGCCCAGACCATTGTCGGCTGTAAGGCTGGCTACACACTCTTGAAACTGATCTAAGGAAGTTTCTTGAGGCACGTGCGCCATCTTCAGGAATTTGATTAAGGCTTTGGCATGAGCCTCGGAGCAGAGCAATAGAGCCAGCATAGAGATTTTTGAAGGGGTTTGCCCCAGCTGCTCTATGACATTATAGTCGCTCTTCTTAATTATCCTTAAGATTTCCTCCATTTCCTTTTGGGTGGTCTCGGGGATAACCAAAGCTTGAGCGCTCGTCCTGATGGGCGCTTCTTCGATTCCCTTAGCTTTATCAGCAATAACAGCAGAGGGTTCAACTTCGGGAGTAACAATTTCTTCAATCACTGGACTTCACACAGATATCTTGACAGGCACAGAAGCACTTAAGGGTCCGAAGACTGCCCGTGGAAGAGCAATCTCCGGAGAGAAGATTCTTCCACTACGAGTTATCTTACTCGTCCCTGCAATATTTCCTACATCAGGAATTTCTTCATCGTAATTCTCTTGGACTGATTCGATCTGCTTGACACCATGGTAGAAGATCTCTCCTTCATAATTCCATGGTATCATCTTGTTGGACTTATATGGGATAGGCCCCGGCATGGTAATATTTAGCGGTACAAACTTTAGATCAGGTGTAATCTTAACAGGCCTTTTGCAGGTCTTGGAAAGATTGCGGAAATGGTGATTATAGCAATGTCATTGATTGGAGTAACAAGAGTAACAGGAGTAATAGTATCAATAGGATTTTTCTGAAAGAGTATTTCTTGAGTATCCATCAGGCGTTGGATGCCTGATTTCAACAGCGGACAGTCGGATTGCAAGGTTGAACAAAAGTAACAATCTTTTTCACAGCCCGGGAAAATCCCGGCTTTCAACAGATTCATCTTGATCATTGGTAATGGAGTCATTAAGTCATCAATGACAGTAACATGAAGATCTTCTATAATGGCATGGACATTATGACCATGTTTTGGCATAGGAGCGGATATCACATTAGGTTTTTCGGGAGCATCAAACTCTACCTCCTTGGCATCTATCAAATCTTGGATCTTGTTTTTAAGGGGCCAACAGTTGTTGGTGTCATGCCCCACACTGTCCGAATGATATGCACATTTTGCATTTGAATGATAATAGGGAGAAGAGGTATTTGGGTTTTTCGGCGCTTCCTTCAAGTTGGTAAGGTTTAGCTTTAACAGATGAGGGAGGACCTGAGCCGGTGTCATATTGATCCGAGTGAATTGTCGTTGTGGCCTTTCCACCCTATTCTGGTTAGCCCTAGGTTGACTGCTTCGAGGTTGATCGGTTGAAGAGTTCTGAATCATCACAGCCCCCACCGTTGGTCGGCGCTCCGTCCTTCCTTGATTTCTCTGGGAGTAAACAGCAGAAGCTTCTTTCTTGGCTGGGAAGGTCTTCTTGACAGCAGTGGAAGCAGATGCATCTTTCTAAATTTTACCACTCTTAATGCCAACTTCGACCCTTTCACCTTTTAGTATTAATTCGGTGAACCCTGTAGATGAGCTCCCGATTAAGTGATTAAAGAATGGACCTGACAGGGTCCCCAAAAACATGTCAACTAGTTCTCTGTCCGACAATGGTGGTTACACCCTTCCAGCCAAATCCCGACACTTCTGGGCATACTCCTTAAATACCTCATTAGAAACCATACCCATACTTTGTAGTTGAGTACGAGTAGGTGCTAAATCTGCGTTATATTGGTATTATCGGTAGAAAGCATCAGCTAAATCCTCCCAGTTATGCACATCAAACCTCTCTAGCTGGTAGAACCAATCTAACTGCGTCCCCGACAAGCTATCTTGAAAAAAGTGGACCCATAGATCCTTATCAGAAGAGTGAGGTTGGATCTTTCTGACATAGGACCGCAGATGCATCTTCGGACAGGACAAATTGTCGTATTTAGCAAATGTAGGTACCTTGAACTTGGGAGGAATGACGATCCCAGCAACCAACCCTAGTTCTTCAAAATCCAGCCCGGGAACCCTTTGTACCTCCATGGCTGCCAACCGATCTTCAAGATTCTTATATTTATCGTCCGCCGGAGGGTACTGCTGTTCGGAGTAATCCTCCTCCTCTTCTTCCTCTTCCTCTTCAGCTTCAGACTCGGAGGGCATTTCAACTCCTTTACCTTTACCAACCCCTTCGTCAGACATCGAGGGGAACTCGAGGACCCTTCTAGCCTGGTTCTCAAACCTTCTTCCCATAGTGGTCATACCAGTCCTTTTCTTCTTTTTCTCTTTGTCTTTTTCCTTCTCTTTCTCCAACAGTTCTTTAAGGTCCTCCTAACCCTTTTCCAAGGTCATGAGGAGTTGTTGAAACTGAGAATTTTGTGCTTGCAGATCTTTGATCATCTGCTCTATATCCATCTTGCACAAATGAACAGCAGAAAGATAAGGAAACCTGGTGTGAAGATCTGTTTATGCATATGATGAATGATATGTTGTTCATGTAACGCATTCAAGGATTCAGAAATTCAAATTTGTTGCAAACAAAAAGAACACACGCCATATTAATAAGAAGAAATTTGTTAGTACATAAATGCCCCATGGGCAGAATATTACAAAGCTTCTTAATGTAAAAAGACGTTGCGCATCCTTTTTTGCGTGATGTAAGTGTTGAGAGTCTCCTCTTCGTGAAGTCGGCGGGTAAGTTCCAAAACCTTCTTCTCACTGGCATAGAAGCTGGCTTCAAAAGTATTTCATTCTTCCTTGAGTTGTATCAAACTCATTTGCAATTCTTCCAATGATGTTGGCATGTTTGGATGTAGGAGGGTGTATGGAACCTATCCTTCCGTAACAGGCTCTTTGATCACGGGCAGAATATAAGGGTAAGGCATCATAAGACTCTGGGCATGGGTTCCTACCCACTTGAGATAAGGCTCAAGGGGGATGGAATTCTTGTGTCCCAGTGTCTTACTATCCACTTTCTTGGGCATCCTCCAAGCTCGGATAAACCTTTGTCGAAGTCCTTGAGCGTTGTTGTCGGAGTCAAAAACCAAGTCAGGAATCAGCATATCATGAAGGCCATCCCTCCGGGCATACCCAAATTGCCTCAAAGCTAAACAGGAGTTGTAGGCAATGCCTCCCCTAATGCCAAGTAATGGGACATTAGGGAATTCCCCGCAACGATCAATGATGATGACATTTTCTCTGGACCGAGAACACCAATGAACATCAGAATGTGTTAGGGTCATTAACCATTGTGACCACCTTAAACCCTGCTCATTCTTCAAAACTAATTGGGGAAGGTGAGAAATAAACCACCTTGCTAGAAGAGGAGTACAGCACATGAGAACACCTCTTTTCCTCATTGTTCGTGTGTGAAATGAGTGTAGGATGTCCCCAAGAAATGTAGGCACGGGATTCCGCGATATGAAAATCTTGACAGCATTCACATCTATAAGTTGATCAGGGTTTGGGAACAAGACCAACCCATAGATGAGGAGTGCCACAATCTCTTCAAAAGCTTGTAGATCTAGAGAATTTCAGCAGTCTTGTGCCTTCTCAAACAGAAACTTTGCCAAGAAACCCTCGACACCACTTATGGTTTCCCAATGACCCTTGATATCAGATGGTTGCAAGTGTAAGGCTTGAGCAACATCTTTAGGATTTGGTTCTCTTTCCGTACCGTTATAGGGTAGTTGATGAAGAATAGGAATCCTCAAGAGTTGAGAAAATTCCTCCAAAGTAGGTACTAGTTGGTAATCAGGATATGTAATGCAATGGTGTAGGGGGTCAAAGAACTGGAAGAGAACTTTCACCATGTCTTCTTCAATGTTGGAGTTGACCAAGTTGAGAATTCTACGATCTCTTTCATTGAAGAGAGAATTCTCTGGAATCTTGGAAGTAAGCTCCTTGAGTTGAGGAGGGATTCTCACAAGGTTGACTTGAATCGTTTTCTTGCAAAGAGATTCCATGACCTACAAAATAGGAACAAAGATGAAGATCCAAACCCTTGAAATGGTTAGTGGATGCATATGATGCTTTATGATGTTTATGATGTATGCACAAGTATATGTACAAGCAAATCACACAAGATCCTAGTTTCAGGCTTGCATGAGGTTTCATAGGTAAGTACCCTCTTGAAGTTAGTTGGCTCAACCTGTCCTATAAATAGTAATCGGGTTCTAAAGAGCTCAATATCACTGGATTATTTTCTGTGTTCATTGTTTCAGTTTGGCCACTTAACTGGCGACCGAAATATTCCAAGAAAATAACCCTCAATGAGTGTAGTATCGAGTATCTACCAACTTCGGACTGAACCAAAGTCGGTCACCTCACTACCCCTAATAAGACCAAGATGGTCAAGTAAGGTTCTAAGAGTTCATTAGTGCTTCATGACATCACTCAGCGGCCCCGTATTCTCTTTGATTGAATCAAAGGCTACCGGTACCCACAAATATGTTGCACTAATATAGTTGTTGCTTCAACCATGTCGGTATACCCCACACAGTTTCCACAATGTATTTGCTATTTACCTATGAATGTTTCCCAAATCCGGGTAGAGGATTTCAAACCCAAACAATAGGACCAAATGTAAAGCAATCAAAGAAAACAAGATAAGCATGCAAAGGTGATCTAAACCCTAAGGTTACTCCACTTTTAAAGTTTTCCCCAATAGAGTCGCCAGTTCTGTGATACGGTGGGAGAACTGACTTGAGGTTTTGCGTTTGTGTTCGCAAATGTTTCGGTTTAGCAAGAGTCACCACCGAATTTTTATTTTATCCTAAGGAAAGGTCAAAAAGCACAGGAAAGACCTTTGAGATATTTTCTTGGGTTCGGGGAGTAGATTATGAAAAGGGAAGGTGAAAGCACCATTTTCATCCATGGTTATCCATGGGCTCTTAGTTACTTGTTTAGATCCCTTGCTTTTGCTTTTCAATTGTTTGAAATGGTGCTTTATGTGTGGCTTTTGAAAGATGTTTTGAAAAGAAGGTCAGTCAACCTTTTGTAATGTTTCTTGTTTGAATGTATACAAAGGTGTTTTGTCTTTTGAAAAGATTTCAATGTTTGAAAGTTTGATTTGGGAAATGTTTTGAAATTGTGTTGTGAAGTGTGCTTGAAAATAGCAAGGATGTTTTTTCAAGATTTGATCAAGTAACTAAGAGCTATCTACCCTATTTTACTCAAAGATCTTTCCTATGTGTTTTTAACCCTTTTGACAGTGTTATTTCACCATTGCATTTGGTGAACAATCTTGTATTAGGATGTTAAATGGGACAGGCGCGGGTCATCGTATAGACCATGATAGCAATTGTGTTAAGTATCTTTGGAAAAAATTTAGGGACTTGATCATTTTGTTTATTAACCAAGATAACGTCATCGAGGAACTATGATCTTTTGTTTTGTTTTTGTTTTTCCAAAGTATCCAACATGCATAACATGGCCCATTTTTGAGGCAACAAGTGGATTGTAACCCTAGGGGTGCAAGTGTGCATTGTGTCTTGATTTTCATGCATTTTTGTCTTTGTATTAGGTCAAACTACTTGTTGATTTTGGATTTTTACATACAAACCCTAATCTCTAATCATGGCATAATTGAAAGCATAAAGTGCGAGAATTAAAAATCTAAGTTATTACAACTTGATTATGGGGATGGGGGTACAATCTTTGAATGGGGTTGTATTTGACAAGAAATAAAAACCCTAGTTTACTATTACATCCAAATTGAATCAAATGCATAAGTAATAAATGGACAATATTTAAATAAACAAAATAAATAAATATATCAAATAATATGAATTATGCAAAAAAAAAAAAGATTTTTGTTTATTTATGTATGTAAAAAATATTTAATATAAAAGGGAAAGAAATAATAAAAAGATTATTTTTTGGTTAAGGGTAAAACCCTAATTTTCTTTAAGAAAAAATATATATATTAATTATATACAATAAATAGAATAATGTATGTACAAAAAATTAAATATACTTAGAAAAACAAAGTATTCTTTAAGTATAAATACTAATAAAAATGTAATATTTTTATATTTTTTATTCTAAAGTATCTTAATAAAATAAAAGTATATATTTATATATGTATTAATTATATTAAATATGTATAATAATAATAAAATATATACAAAAAATAAAAATAAATATATTTAGGACAATATTTTCAGTGTGGATAAAATAATAAAATAAAAGTATATAATCAATAAATTAATTTTATGTTAGAAAAAAAATACAAAATAAATATAAAAAATTTATAAAAATATTTTTGAGTATTTTTTATATTTGGAAATAATAAAATAAAGTTAGAAATGAAAATAAAATACAAAATATAAAATACATAAAAATTGGGCCAGGGGGTGCAAAAAGTTAAAGGGGAGTGTCAATAGTGAGCCAGGACTAAGCCCAGCCCACCACTTCAGCTTCAACCTCTGACTTTCAAAAAAAACGCGCGCGCCTGTTATCAGACATGGACATCCTGCATACGAGCTCTATTGCAAAAACACATAACATCAAAGTTGTAGAGCTTTTCAAGATGAATCTAACTATATAAAAAACTAATCCTAACTCTCAAAGACCAGAGAGAATTTCTCTGGCCCTAAAATCTAACATAATTTTTTCAGTATGTTCATGGATCAAATTCTCTTAGCATGCTTAATAAAAATGAAAACTGAGCACATGTACAGCTTCATGGCAATAAATACTACATTTATTATTCACAAACCTAAGCCTAAATGTTCTTAAATAGAGATATAGGAAGTTGACAAAAACCTGTTTCAGCTGACTTCGTGTATGGAAATGTGGAGCTTTTCAACAAGGCCTGAGATGTCTGGGAGCTTGCTTGAACTTCACTTGACCTTCTCCAATGTCTAGCTTGCCTTGAATGTACTTGAATCAGCCTACAGAACTCAACCTGCACAAGCTCAAAATGAAAATGGCAAACCCTGTAAATGGAGTTACAGTTGGTGTTTGAGGTTTTGGATAGCTTGGATGGATTGAATGGAAGGTGTTTGAACCGGTTTGGGACAAAACGCACGAGCCAATTGAGCTATGGAAGTCAAGTTGCAGATGCTGCCCTGTTTTGCCAATGGAAGGTGATTTCTTTCCGTGGGATGTTTGAAGGCTCAAGAAATCGTGTTTCTGGTTCATAGAGGTGTGAGAAAGATGGCTCAAATGTTTGCCCAAGTTTTTCTTGGCTGATGTTCAAGTTCTCATGTATTTGGCATATTTCTTGTATATGAAGCAAAAGTGGGAAGTCATGTCCAACAGGCCTGTACAGGCTATCCTTATGCTTGCACACTTTGCCCTTGGCCCCTCCAACTTGTGGATTTGATTTGCTGTATGAGATATGGACCAATGCTCAAGGGATTCAGTTTTGACATAAAGCACATTTAAGTAAAAATGGAAATATTGCTTTTTCTACTTAGGGATTAATCCAAGGTGCAATGCTCTAAAGACCAAAGCAATGCCTTAGACCAATGGTTTTGCATTTAATTATTGAGTGTGAAGTGGTTTAGAGGCCTGTAATCTAGTGCAAAGCATGCTGATTTGAATTTGCAATTTGTATGAACATGAACATGCCATGGATGAAAAATGAGTTTTTTCCAACTTCAAGCCTTCGATTCTCCCTAACCACAAACGATTTTGGAGAGTTCTTGGACATTTTAGAAATATTGCAACATGCCTTACATTCCATCTTTGAAATGCAAATTGAGATTCCAAGTGGAACTATATGAAAAATGGCTAAGAAGATAGGTCAAAATTTCTCTAAGTTAAAAGTTTTAGGGACCCTTGTTCCAAAAATCATAACTTGAGATACAAGCTTCTTTTGGAAAACCTTTGTGAATCAAATTTGTAGACTTTGTGGAGGAATACAACTTTCATGTTGGAAGTTTTGTTTTAATCCAAATGCATCATGGTGAAAATGTTGGGCAAAGTTAGGAAAAATTAAGAAAATTTTATAACTTAGAAAAATTCTAAGTTATGAAATTTTTCAACTTTAAACCCTAATTTGCAAAAATGGGTTTCTTGATGAACAAGTTTCATATTTTGACACATCTTGATGAAAAATGACCCTTGGCACTTGGTTTTGACCAAAAAGTCAAAGTTTGACTTTTCAGTGTACAATCAAAATTTGATCAGTTGACTGAAAAATTCATCTGTCAATCAAATGCAATTGAGATCTTTTGAACTTGTTAAATAGGTCAAGATTATTCCATTGAGTCCTTGAGTCCATGCTTGAACCCAATTTGCCATTGTCTAGGTCAAAAATCAGAAATTGCCTTTGTGCAGTCAAAACCCTAAAAATGACCATTTTGCCCTTTTGGTGATCTGATCAAATTTCTTGTGGAGTTGTGGTCCAAAATTGATCAAATGGTTCATATGAGTTCATAATGTTGATGTGGGTCAAAATTTATGAGGTTTGACTGTAAATTGGCCACAATTGACTTTTTCTCCAATACAGTTGATTTCTAGGTCAACTGTCCAATTGACTGGGCAAAAATTTGATTCAAAGCTTGAAACTTGGTATGGACAAACTTATGAGTCCAACATGAAGTATGAAAGTCATTTTGGTTATTGTAAGTCAGAAAATCCCTGTGCAAACTCAAACCCTAATTTAGGTCAACAGTGCAATGAGATGTCATGAGCAGAGCAAACCCTAGCTTGGTCTTGAGTTCAAAGAGCCTTGTGATGAGAAATGTTGATAAAATGAGAGGGAAAATTTTGGGGTACAACAGTTTCCCCTATTCAATCTTCTTGAATCTGAAGAGTTAGATTGGCAAATTTTGGGGTACAACAGTTGCCCCTAATCATGCCATTCTTGTGCCAATTAGATTTGATTCGATTTGATTCTAATATGCCAGCATAATGAGCTTGTGATTCTGTCCAAAAATCTTATCAAAACAAATCTTTGCTATTATTTACCATTTATTTGATTTAATTCAATTTTTAATCAATAAAAAATCAAACTAAAATAAATAATGAAGCAAATAACATGTGAGTGAATATTTGGGTCATGGACCATGTTATGAGTGAGGTGCAAGCATAAAAAGTTAGGCCCATTTGGCAAAAAAATGCAATTTTGAACACATTTGACTTTTGGCAATTTTCCAAAAAGGGTCAAATTTGACAAGGCATGTCTCTTCCAATTTTAACCCTAGAGAGGTGTTCTTTGGATTTTTAGAAATATTAGGATGTACCCTAAACAACCCTTTTGGTCTCATCTTAATTGGGTCTTCCATGTTCATGTAAGAAGCTTTGACCCAAAAAGTGTTTTTGTTGACTTTTCAAAAGGACATATAATGTGGAAATTCTTATATTTTTGTGAGTGCATATTATAAACTTGAGGGATGAGGATGAATTGTAGGGAATTGCATCCTCTTAAAAATGAGCTTTAGATGGAAAATTTATGATAAAGTATGAAGAAGTTATGCTTGGTCAAAGTTTGGTTGACTTTTCCTGAGAAACCCTAATTTAGCAACTTTTGGGTTTTGATGAATTTGAGGCATTCCTTGAGGAATCATGATTAACTCTTGATCAAATGATGGATATAACTTCAAAATGTTGATGTTGACCAAAAATATTGAAGTTTGACTGTATGAGGGCCACAGTTGACTTTTGACCTAATATAGTCGATTCTCAAGCATCTGAGCAGTTGACTGAGCAAACTTCTTGTGCAAGGCTTGAAATTTGAAATGGAGGGTCCTGAGAACATATTAAGACCATGGAGAGCATATGAAGTCTTTGGATTTCACCCTTATTGATGAAAATGCAAACCCTAGTTTAAGATACATTGTCGTAGGAGAGAGTTTGTATGGTCAACTCTTGGGCAACCTTGAGCAAATTGAGGATCTCTAGGAGTATGTTTTGAGTAAAATGATAGGGAAAATTTTGGAGTACAACACAATGTCATGTGGTATGAAATGCATAGTGTAATGTATTCATGTTATCAATGTTTATGATATATGGATGCGATGTATGCGTATGTGAGCTAATCTGCTGCACTGCTTGTTGATTTGAGGAAAATAAATTCCTGACTGCTGCTGAGGATAAGGAGTGAAAGTCTTCATGTTTTGAAGTGTTGATGAATTTACTCTTAGAGAAATAAACTCTTTTGTAAGGTAAATGTCGTGTACTGCTTGTAAAATCCTGTTGGGGAATCTTGAGAAATTTGGTGACTTCTACTTGGGATTGATAACTGGAAGCTTTGTCCCGCTGGGGATAAAACTGCATACTGCGGGGAATTTCATAGAAATAGTTTATAGATATTTCCCTACCTCTTAAATCCATCAGTGACTGTCTTCCTTTTTTTTTATTTGTAAACAGTAATTATGTTCAAATTCATATGTTCAAAAATAAATCATTGGACGTTTTTGTAAACAAAACACAAGAATAAAGAAAAACAGATAGTTTTACACTTTAAAAGGGATATCTTTGTATTGACTTTGAGTAAATGATTTTTTACAATGAGACAAACATTCTAGAAAGAGAATGTCGTCGTAAAAAATGAAAATTTGATACAAAGAAAAGATAGCTATGTGAAATAAAATCCCATGGGGTCCCCATTCTGCTATAACTTTCATGTCTCTGAGCATCTTGTCTATTTGTTGCCTTGTCCAAAGTTGATTGAATTGATCAGAACCGTTGAGTTTGTCAGTTTCTCCGTAAGGTGATCTAACGGGACATAGTCATATGCTTTAATTCCCTAATTTTTGCCTGGACCGCCCTTTCAGGTTTTCAGTCCACCTGGATACCCTTTTTTGCCCAAGTCGCCCCTTCGGGTTTTCAACTTGTCGTGTGTACAGATTTTTTTGTTTTATCCCTAATTTTTGCCCGAACCTTTTTGGTTCGCCGGGATGCCCTTTTTTTCCTAGGTGTGTCAACCTAGCGGTTCTCTTATGTGTAGTATCTTTTGACTATGTCCGTGTTCACAGGGTGCGGCAGGTCGTCGCCATCCATAGTGGTTAAGATCATGGCTCCAACCGAGAATATGTTTTTTATCACAAACGGTCCTTTGTATGTAGGAGTCCATTTGCCCCTGGGATCACCTTGCGGCAGTATGATGCGCTTAACTACTAGATCTCCGACTTGATACACTTGGCACCTGACCTTTTTTTTGAAAGCCTTGATCATTTGTTTTTTATACATTTGACCATGACAGATAGCAGTAAGCCTTTTCTCATCTATTAAATTCAGTTGATCAAGCCGAGTTTGGATCCAATCATCTTCATTCATCCCTGCATCCTTCATGATTCTCATAGAAGGGATCTGGACCTCAATAGGCAAGATAGATTCCATGCCATATACTAAAGAGTAAGGTGTTGCCCCAGTTGATGTGCGCGCCGTGGTGCGGTAACTGTGGAGAGTGAATGGTAGAATCTCATGCCAGTCCTTGTATGTGATGGTCATTTTCTGTATGATATTTTTTATGTTCTTATTCGCGGCTTCGACAACACCATTCATCTTGGTCGGTAAGGGGAATAATTGTGATGTTGGATCTTGAATTGTTCGCACAGGGCGGTGATCGTAGTATTGTTCAGGTTCGTACCATTGTCTGTAATGATCCTCTCCGGGATACTGTACCTACAGATGAGATTCTGTTTAATGATCCAGGTTACAACGTTCTTGGTGACGGGAGCTGAAGCCACCGGCACAAATCACAGAGCCGCCACCGAATTTTATTTATCCTAAAGGAAGGGGAAATATCGATAAAACCACAAGGGAATGGACAAGATGGTCTTGCAACCAAGATAAAGGGTAAGGAAGTCGGTTATGCAAAGGGAAGGTATTAGCACCCCTCGCATCTGTTGTACTCAACGGGATCCATTTTGTTTGTTTGTCTTAAAGGGGTACTTATCTACAACTATGCTTGCTTAAGGGGAAATGAAAGGTTTTTATTATTGCATTCGTGAGGGTTTCGCGACCCTTTGCCTACGTATCCAATGATGGAATCATAACACCGTAGTTCCTCTATAAAAAGGTTGGTTTGTTTGTGTTTTTTAGTGGGCGACATTAACACACGCATTTTAGCAATAGGCACGGCCGGTATCGCGGTAGAACGGAGATAACATGCCCTTGGGGGGAGTTTTACCTGGTTGAGTGTTTTTTGCGAGTTTTAAAGAATTCAAGTAATGATTAAATATTTTGAATTTTTGATTTGTGAATGAGAAGTTTTAATTGCAAAAGAAAAAGGTTAAGAGGGTGACTAGAAACCTAATTGTTTGTTATGTATAAGGATGAACCTAAGAGAATATGACATTGAAATTAGAATGAACGAAGTAAAGACTTGAATTATAAAAGTTTCATTGCTTTTACTAAGGTAAATAAATAACCGAAAAAAAGAAGAAAAAAAAGAATTGAGTAAAAGATATTAAATAAAAGATTGAGTAAATAACGAAAATTAAAGGAAATATTAATTTAATAAAACAAAGCCTGTTTTTGTATTTTTTCATGAAAAATAATTATATACAAGAAAACTAAATAAATATTTGCTTAAAAATATGTGGAGTAAGACCTAAAGAACTGAAAACGGAAAAGGCCCCAGGAGGGGTTGAACCCGGGTTTCTAGAGTTAATGGTAATGTGCTTTGTCAGTTGTACTAAGCTATTTATATGTTATTAACATGATTCAATTAATACAAAAGCTGAAAACGGTAGTTGGATTGGGCCAAAAAAAGGCCCAGTGGACCGACCTAATTTGAAAAGGATAAGAAGAAAAAAAGAAAACCCTAATTGATGTCAAAAGGCGCGGCGGCTGCTTGCATTGGGAAGGAAAAGTATGCAGATTTAATTATCATTATTGCTGAATAAACAATTAGAAGAAAAAACTAAAATAAAACACTTTTCTCTCTCTCTCTCTATCTCTCTCTCTCTCTCTCGGATTAATATCATCATCTCTCTCAATCTTTATCTCCTCACCCACACGAACTCCATCTAACAAACTGCAATGGATCCTCCCGCCTTATCACAGCTCACCAAATCGGTCAAATGAATCGTCGCTATAGGGCTTAACACGTCACCTGGTTGTATTCTGTACCGTGGCAATTTGTTGGATTTAACGATTCCGTTAAAGCATTTGCATGGAAACGGAACCTTTATGACTTTGATGGGGATTACTTTGTAAGTGTTTATGGCATTGGTTTGGAGGTTGGTTTGGAGGTTGTTGGCTCCGAGGAGATCGAGGAAGTGTTTGACGTTGAACAGGGTTGCGATTTCGTTCAAGGTTGTGGGGTTGGTGGAAGTGTAAGTGGTATTAATACCATGTGGTGGGTTTGCGGTTTGCATGTGAAGAGTTGTTTAGGAAATTATATGAAACTTCTTCTCTTTGTCAAATTGCAGGTTATTGGGTTGATGCTCGGAGAAGATGCAGTAGCAATTGATATAGTTTCCTTCTAATTTTGTTCCTTTCCTGACGCATCATGTTTTTTAGAGTTTAACAACATTCGATTTTATAATCTCATCCGGGTTTATCAAAGTTTGTTTACAGGTGCTAACATTTGTCACAGATTGCAATAGGATAACGGATTTCTCTATTCCACAAGAACGACAACAGCAGTTTAAATTCTATCCTAGTTCCTTATTCTGATTCATTGGTTTCGCTATTACTCTCCTAACAACAACTTATCGTCTCAGTTTTTGTCTAGTTCTGTAAAAGGTACGATTTATGGCTCTGTTTTCTTATATATTCATTTTTTAGACAAGGAGCATCTGGGATTAATTGTTCAGTAAACAAACATATAAAGAAACCTGTTGCGTACACATATTACATACAAATATAACAGAAAATAAGAATAAAAATAAAATTTAAGAGATTTTCGATACATACTTATTTTAAGCTCTTTTAACAGGATCAAAGTTGGAAACTCCAATGAAAGATCCAAGAATAACGTCACTGCCTTCTCTTCCAAAGGTGCATTGATTACAACGTTGGATTTTGATTGAGTCTCTTGAGTGAACTTCCAAAGATGAAGTTGTTATCTACTTCTACAGAATTTTAGTCAGGTTGTTTCTTTTCTTTTTTCTTTCCGTGGACTCCTCTCTCATATCAGTGACTTTCTCCTCTCTCTGTTATTCTTTATCTTTCTCTTGTTGTATTGGTTGTGTATCTCTCCTCCTTTGCAATGGAACAATGACCCTTTTTTATAGTGAAATAGCAGTGAAAATTGGGGGGGAAACGTATGAGGTTTGAATAATGTTGGTATGCTGTCTTTGTGCTTCAGGGTGCAGGTTTTGTTTCTATCCATTTTGGTGCAAACTTGGCTGTGTATGATGCAGTTTTTCTTTTCCTCTTTTGTATTTCAATGACACAAAGCTGTTGCTTTTTGTTTTCACCTAATTCTGAAGGGTTGGTACTTTGGAACATGATGATGCGTGGGGATTGTGAGTTACTTGATAACTTTCTATTTTTATGAATCGGTGTTATTTATATGTGCTGACTTTGTTGTTGTTCTATTGTTGTTCTGCTTTTCTATTTGTTTGCTAGCCTGTGGCTTTTGTGATGCAACTTTGCCTAGGCAGCCTGCTGCCTTGTTCTATATCTTGGTTGTTTTTGTGCTATTCTACTATGTTGTGCGCTTGTGTTGCTGCCTGTAACTTGTTGTTTTGTGCTTGCTGCTTGTGCTGTTATGTTTGGCCTTTGGGCTGCATTTCTTTGGCTTTTTCGCTTTAACAACAAAATAATATTTGCAATTTTTCTTTCTTCTTTTTGTGAACCAAAAGGGAAACTTTTTGTGATTTGCAACTGGGAGAAATGGTCCATGATTAAAGATAGACCCCTTCTGATTTCTGATTCCAAATACCAACCATGATGATGAGCATTTTTGTTTTAACAAATAATTGTTTGGGAAATTTTCACATGTTTGATTGCTAACTTTTATTTTTCTTTTCTTGATCTTGTTTCATGAGCACAAGGGCTGGATGGCTAGCGATGTTGAATGATAAAAATACCATGGCGAGGAGTGAGGACAAATGACTTGAAGATGAAGACTTGAAGAAACACACATAATTTCTCTCTCTTTTTTTGTAGACAAACAAATGTAATTTGTATTTCACATTGTAACATGCCTTGTAACTTGTCTCAAAAAATGTAATGAGCATGAATTTGACCGAATTTATCAATGATGAACCTTGTTATGGAAATCAAATGACTCTTGAATCTTGTTTGAATTCTGAAATTCTCTCTTGAATAATTTGAACGCACATCTTAACTTTGTAACTTAAACCTCAAGAAATCATGAACAATGGTTGTAACTTGTTCTTCAAGCAATCAATGCGCCTTATCTTTCAAAATCCAATCAAACTCTCTAACAAAATAGATGCTTGAGAATTTAATTCCACTGGTTAATTCGAACTCAAAACACTGGTCGCTTAAACCTTGATCTTCATATCATGCCTGAACCACACTTACACTCTCAACGAGAACTGTAACTTTGATGTCTAAACCACAAGTAACTTGTAACTTTAAACAACCAAAACATGTCTTGATTATCATGAACCTTTAACCTCATTTCCTGAAGTGCTCAAACTCCACATTTGTCAATTCAAACTTTGAATTCTCGACTCAATGGCTTAGAGACTTTAAGAAGAAACTTGAAATGCGAGGAGGTGAAATTCTTCACCTAATGCCCTGAGCTTTGAGCCATCTTCGAGGCAGGCGTGAGAAACATCTTCCCAGAAACCAGAGACTCGAAACCCTAGCATCTTGACCAGCACACATAGGGAAATAAACCCTAATCGAGGCTCTGATAAATTTGAGCGAGAACCAACCTTGTAACATGATGACAAAATTCATTCCACGATCCACTAATCGAGAACCAGATGCGTTTCCTTTTTACCTGATAAGAAAACCTCAAAACAAGATTAGACATAAAGAGGGCGCAACCCTAAAACTTCAAACCAAAGCGCCTGATTCCCTGAGATGTGGGATATGCAAATGACTGAATGATAAAATGATGCAAATGTAATGCAAAGTCCAAAGCCAGACAAAATAAAGAGATAGGGCAAATTTAGGGTACGACAGCTGCCCCTATTTAATCGTCTTAAACCTAAAGGCGAGATTGGCGTCAGCCTTTCGTAAGTTCAAGGTGGAAGATGATTAAATACCAGGACCCGAAATATTCCCTGGAGAGATGGTGTGAGTGTCATTTATTGGTGTGAATGTCTGCTGGGGAAAGACAAACTGGTCTTCTGGTGGAGTGGTCATGATGGATAAAACATGGATGAAAAAGGGTGGCTTGTACAGGGGTAACGGTGCCAATACAAGGTTCTTTTTGAGGGAATGAGTGGCAGGGTGACTGAAAGGATATGGTTGACAATATCGCGGTGACTGGAGGTAAGAAACTTAAAGATAACATGAAGGTAAAGTCTGCGGAAGACTTAAGACCCTGAAAAGATAGCGTAGGGGTAAGGCCTACGAACGACCCACAACCCTAAGAGAGATATAGCGAAGGTAGGATCTACGGATGATCTTCGACCTTAAAAACAAGACGAGGAGAGGGTAAAGCTAAGGTAAGATCTACGGACGATCTACGACCCCTAAAACATAACGTAGTGGTAAGATCTACGAACGATCTACAACCCTAAAAACATAACGCAATGGTAAGATCTATGAACGATCTATGACCCTAAAATAAATATGACGTGATGGTAAGATCTACGGACGATCTACGACCTTAAAATGCGAAGGTAAAACCTACGGACGGTCTACGACCTTAAGAGAGGTAAAGTGAAAGTAAGATCTACGGATGATCTACAACCTTAGGAAATGTAAAGTGAGGGGAAGATCTGCGGACGATCTACAACCTTCGGAAATGTAAAGTGAGGGGAAGGTCTACGGACGATCTACAACCTTGGGAAATGTAAAGTGGAGTTAAGATCTATGGGCGGCCTACGACCTTAGTAGGATGACACGATGGTAAGATCTACGGACGATCTACAACCTTAAGAGGATGAGAGGAGAAGGTAAAGTCTACGGACGACCTACGACCCGAAAAATATAACATAATGGTAAGATCTACGGACGATCTATGACCCTAAAATGCGAAGGTAAGATCTACGGACGATCTATAACCTTAAGAGGATGATAGGGTAAAGTCTACGGACGACCTACGGCCCTAGGAAAGATAAAGTGAAGGTAAGATCTTCGGACGATCTACGACCCTAAAAAGACACCACTATGGTAAGATCTACGGACGATCTACGACCTTAAAAGATAACTCGACGGTAAGATCTACAGATGATCTACGACCTTAAAAAAAGATGATGAGAGGGTAAAGTCTATGGACGACCTACGACCCTAGGAAGATAAAGCGAAGGTAAGATCTACGGACGATCTACGACCCTAAAAATATAACACGGTGGTAAGATCTACGGATGATCTACGACCCTAAAATGTGAAGGTAAGATCTACGGACGACCTACGACCTTAAGAGGGATGAGATGAGTATTGAGAGTCGGGGAGCATGATGTACTAACACCCTGATTTATTTTAGTTGGTAGTGTAATAACAGATGTTAACTGGGAATTATGAGGATGAAATTTTTTTGTGAGGATGTTTTGTTGATTTGGGATTGATCTGGCTCATGCTTCATATGCATTTGAGGTGTGACATGATGATCCATGGATATGCTATGCGTTTGAGGATTAAATGCAATATGTCATGATGATTATTGTATGCAAAATGTCAAAAACTCATTGGGATATGTTGTCCGTCATCTTGAGGTACCAATATAGACTAGTGCTCGAAATTTGAGAGAAAAGAGTTAGCCCCGCCGAGTTCACTGGGGAATTAAATCTTGCTGACGAGAAATGACTTGATCTGACTTCCTTCCTGGGTTGGACTTTTTGTGAGTAACTAAAAAAAGACGTGGATCCCAACCAAAGCCCCGGGTCTCTCTGCGTGGGAGAATCGGGCGCTCGGTCGATTGTAAGGAGGCGACGAGGATGAAATCTTGGTCAAGGTGACGTTTATGACTTGCTACCTGCACAGAAGAACGAACACTTGAACGCCACAATATTCCCTTGGGATGCCTTTATATCCATGTAATGTAGTGTTTCACATCTTAGCTCGTGATTATTATTGACTTATTTTTTCCAATGCAATGCTTAACAAAGAATTTAAATCACAATTCGCATACGAAGGATAAAGTAAAAGAACATAACAAAAATTTTAAATGGAAGGGCAAATTTTTATTAATGAGTTTAGCCCGTAAATGGGCATTCATACATAGAAATAACTCCTAAATGAGGAAGTTGCAGAGAAAAAAATAAATACAACGAGTAAAATGGAAATAAGAAAATCTCGAATTTCCGTTAAAACTGATATTGCTATATGTGATACGGTGGGAGAACTGACTTGAGGTGTTTGCGTTTGTGTTTGAAAATGTTGCGGTTTAGCAAGAGTCGCCACCGACTTTTCTTTTATCCAAAAAAGGAAAGGTGAAAAAGCACAGGAAAGACCTTTAGATATGTTTTCTCGGGTACGAGGGGTAGATTATAATAAGGGGAGGTATTAGCACCCTTTTCGTCCATGGTTTTCCATGGGCTCTTAGTTACTCGCTAGATCAACTTGCTTTTGTTTGAATGTGTGCTTGTGGTGGTGATTTTTGAAAGTATTTTGAAAATGGAACTTCGTAATGATTCTCGTTTCTATAAGAATGCATATGAAGTGTTTGTTTCGAAAATGTTTTCAAGAAAGTGTTTGTGAGATGTGTTTTCGAAAGTATTTTAAAAATGGAACTTCGTAATGGTTCTCGTTTCTATAAGAACGCCTACAAAGTGTTTGTTTCGAAAATAGTTCAAAGATAAGAGTGTGGGTAAAAATATTTTTGTTGTGAGCAAGCGAGTAACTAAGAGCGAATCTACCTACTCGAAAGGTCTTAAACGTGCTTTTCCTCCTCCTTTAGATGTTTCTATCTTACCACTGATTTGGTAAGAAGCCCCATCATTGGATGTGATGGGACGGGCGTAGGGACGTTTGTATAGTCATAGAAGGCAACATATGGGACGTTTTAGCAATGTCGTTTTAGGGACTAGATCGTTTACCGAAGGCAACATCGAGGGCCATCGAGGGACTGTGATCTTTTATCGAAGAGTCTTTGCTAAAATGCCCATGCTCGAGGGACATGACTATTTTACTAAAGGCGACAAAGTGAGGTTGCCCTAGAGGTGTTAGTGTGCGAGTGTGTTAGTTTGCATGCATTTTGTCTTGTATTTGAAAGGTTATCTATTTGCTAATTTTATCTTGCCATACATCCTAATTACTAGCAATATATGAAAGAAAGTAAACATGCGGAAGATAAATCCTAAGCTATTACATCATTTTAGGGGGATGGGGGTACAAATTTACAATGGGGATGAAGTGGAGACTAAAATATTACAACCATATCGAATGATGATGAAAACAATGTAAAAACAGTGTACAATAAAAGGAAAACTGCATTTTGAACTGCTATGTGTTGAGCCATGCTGCTATGCATCGACACATAGCTTTTCCCTGCCCCTGCAAAACAAAATAACTCAGTATGTGTCGACACATAAGGGGATGTGTCGACTCATGCACCCTTTTTGTGTCGACGCGAAACGCGTATGTATCGACTCAAAGGCTTTTCCCTGCTCCTGTAAAACAAAAATGACTCAGTATGAGTTGACACATAATGGGATGTGTCGACTCATGCACCCTTCTTGTGTCGACGCGAAGCGCGTATGTTTCGATACATAGTCTTTTCCCACTTCTGTTTTGTAACCTGAAATCAATATGAGTCGATGCATGGGGGTTATGTGTCGACTCATACCCTATTTTTTCACTAGGATAAGTCTACACATGAGGATATGTGTCGATACATGTTTCATTTTCCTGCCTTAAACATTATTTTACTGAATGTACAGGTTAGCTTATGGCATATGATGGATAAAAATGAACAATAAATGATTGAATGAGCCTAAACAAAGTGCAGATGACTAGTTCAACAGGATAATAAAGTACTACATCTTGTTTTCAAAGAACAACAGTTTGTTAATGATGTAATGACAAGATATCAAGTCAAGAGGACTTACCTTTGGGCTGCACTGGTTGTTTTAGATCTGAATGCTTTTCCAAGTGATGTGATAACCTTGTGAGTCTTCAGGAAGCTCCTCTGGATTGCTAGAACTGAGTTGGACTATACTGTAATATTTTTGGTATTTTTGATGATGAAGGTGAATAGCACTATAAGGACTGTTTTTATGTTTGGACAAACTTTGTATGAAGTGTTTGGCTTAGGGAGAGTTTGTATGGTGGAGTAAGAGGTTGGGGTTCTGTTTTGAACAAGAACATATTTGATTTTGAAAAATCAGTCAAGGTTAACAAGGATATTGTTTTTCTGCTCAATGAGACTCTCTATTCTCTCTCTCTATCCTCTTCTAAAGTCCAACCTTTTGTCTTATGAGACAGCCTTCCTTTTGTAGACCCCTTGACTGTGGTTTAGGGGGGAAAACAAATAATTCATTTTGAATTGTTTTTGCATGTTGTTTTTATGCTTTCTGAACACAAATTTCCTTTGCAATTTTGGTGCAAGTTTGGGGCTGTCATGGTGCAGGCTTGGGCAGACTGCATAGAGCAGTTTTTGACTGGTTTTGTGGACATATTTTGGATTATATAAGACAGCAATGCAGGTTTTGTGGCAATGTGATATATCCTATTTTCTTCAATTTTGGACAGCATAGTTGTAGCATGTCACAAATTTAGTCTTGTGTATATTATGTCAAAGGCAAAAATATTGTGACAAGATTTTAATCAAGACATAGTTTTTAGAATATGTAATTTTGCAAAAATGTCACTTTGTAATAACTTGAATTACTTGCATCATCTTGAATTATTTGGAGTTGTAGTAAAATGCCATGAAGCAAATGAATTTAACCAAGTATAGAAAATACTTAGAAAAATCTCAAAGTCTTGCAAAGTTGGATTTTTTATTCTCTTGTCTTCTTAATGATCAAGCTTGATATTTTTGAATGTCTTGATGAAATTTGATCTTTGGGTTGTAATGTTGACCAAAAAGTAAAAGTTTGACTTTCCAGTATGCAATTAACCATTTTCCCTTGTGCCAATTTCAAGCCTAAATTGATGTATCAATGCTGCAAACTTGCCGTCTTAGAATATCATGTGAGAAAATACTTGAAAAATGAGAGGGCAAATTTTGGGGTACAACAGCTGCCCCTGTTCAATCTTCTTAAACCTGAAGAGTTAGATTGGCGAGTTTTGCCATTCGTGACTCGAAGGTGGAAGATGATTGGACACTAGAATGCCCAGAAATTTGCACTCGGCGATGCGATGATAGGAGGAATGGGCTTAAAGATGCCATTTGGAGAGGTAATAGAAAGTTGTTGGGGATGGGCTTAAAGATGCCATCCAAAAGTGATTGCTGGCATTGTAATTTGAAAGCTGAAAGAATGAGTATCAGAATGGCATCTGCGTTAAGAGTGTATCTGAACTGTATCTAAAAGCTATGTTTGAATGGGTATCAGGATGGCATCCGTATCTGGTGTGTATATGAAACTGTATCTAAAAGCTGTCTTTGAATGAGTATCAGGATGGCATACGTATCCGGAGCGTATCTGAATCGTATCAAAAGGTGAATCTGAATGAGTATCAGGATGGAATCCGTATCTGGAGCGTATCTGAACTGTATCAGGAGTTGAATTGTTTGAGCTGGTCGAGCATATATTTGTCTTGTCTGGTTTCAGGTGTTAATCTTTTACCTGAGAAAAAAAGATAGTTTTCCTGGTGTGCTACCGGTATTAATCTTCAATCTCTTCATATAGATAGTTTTCCTGGCTTGTTACAGGTATTAATCTACGATCAGTCGTCTACAGATAATTTTCCTGGCTTGCTACAGGTATTAATCTGGAACTTGAAAAGGTTGGTCGACGAGATAGTTGTCCTGTCTGGTTTCAGGTATTAATCTCCGACCTGAGAAAGAAAGATAATTTTCCTGGCTTGCTATAGGTATAAATCTCCAATCTCTTCATGTAGATAGTTTTCCTGGCTTGTTATAGGTATTAATCTATGATCAGTCGTCTACAGATAATTTTCCTAGCTTGCTACAGGTATTAATCTGGAACTTGAATAGGTTGGTCGACGAGATAGTTGTCCTGGCTGGTTTCAGGTATTAATCTCTGACCTAAGAAAGAAAGATAGTTTTCATGGCTTGCTACAGGTATTAATCTTCAATCTCTTCATGTAGATAGTTTTCCTGGCTTGTTACAGGTATTAATCTACGATCAATCGTCTACAGATAATTTTCCTGGCTTGCTACGGGTATTAATCTAGAACTTGAAAAGGTTGGTCGACGAGATAGTTGTCCTGGCTGGTTTCAGGTATTAATCTCTGACCTGAGAAAGAAAGATAGTTTTTCTAGATTGCTAAAGGTATTAATCTTCAATCTCTTCATGTAGGTAGTTTTCCTGGCTTGTTACAGGTATTAATCTGGAACTTTAAAAGGTTGATGGTAGCCATCTGTTGATTGTCCTTTTTCTGAAAAGGTAAAACGTTAGTTGTATGCAATGTCATGATGCATGAAATGCATGATGTCATGATGTTCTCAAAATAAATGAGATTGTGTCGTATGCACTTATCATGTATGAGAATAGGATGTATGAAATGTGAAATGTTTAATGAATGTATTTTTGTCTGGGAAAATAAATCCTTGACAAATGTCAGGGAGTCGTTAAATCCTGGATTGCTGTTGAAGAGTAAGTGTGTCTTCAAACCTTGCTTAGAATGTTTCCACCGAGGATTCATGTTTTGTTGTTTGAGGAGAACTCCGCTAGGAAATATTGGGAACTTTGTGTGGAGTATGTTTATTCCTGCTTGGGAAAAAGTTTAGGAGTCTTAGTCATTCGTTGCTCTACTGGGGAATCGAAGTTGAACTGATATCTGGTCGAGTCCAGGTTTCACAGTAACTTGCTGGGGATTGTAGAATAGTCTATTGGGGAAGAGGGGTTGTGGTCCTCTGATTTGTAGTAGTCGGAGAGGCAAACTCAAGTTGGTGAATCCTACCGTTTGTTAGGGAAATAAAACCTTGTTGTCGGTCTCCTTGAGAGGTGACGACTTCGTTGGGGAAGTCCTCGAGGATTCTTGAAGTTGTCTCAGCTGGGGAAAGGTTTTCAGAGATTAAACTCTGGCTGGGGAGTCATCCTATGAGAAGAACTTTGGGGAGACTTGGCATTGCCCCTAGCAGCCAATGTTTGTGGTATTGCCAAAAATGTTTGATTGTACGTAACTCTTTGTTGGGATTGACGTTCAGTGCCCCGAGTGATGGAAATGGAGACTTGCCCCTGGTTACTCTGCAATTCTTGGGAGATTTCTTGGAATCTTAACTGGACTACCCCAGGTGTACTGGATAGTGACATGTCAAGCCCCCTTGTTTATAGGATATTTATCAATGGAAGTGTCGTCCTTTTTGAAGTGATTTTTTCACTGAGAGAGCTTTCGTTCATCGGATGTTTGTTGTGTGACTTTCGTTGCTGTCAAATAAATAGCCATAAGCAAACAGTGATATTCAAGTAATGCAAAGTTTATGCTTGTCTTGAAGTTTTGAAAAATGCATTTTTAGCAGGTAAAGAAATTTTGTAAGAAAAATTCAAACTCAAGATTTAGAGTGAAGCCTTACGGGAGTCAGGATACCTTTTGTAACAGTATGCTTTCGAACTAACCCATGCTTCAATTAGGACTTTTGAAGGGTTGTAACGTGGCTTGGTTCACAGTTTAATAAACAAAGGATAAAGGCTCAAATGTATTTGTACCCACCCATTCTTCGTGGTGTTCTTCGGTTCTAAGCTCAGTTAATTGTATGTTTGAACTCCAATTGAGTCTGGGATGGCGTTTTGGTGATGGTTCAGACAAGTTAAGTTTGTTGGAAGGCAGTCATTTTTGCGACATGTTGTTGAGGATTTGTAAGACCTCTTTTTTTTTATTTTGTTATCCCTAATTTTTGCCTGACTGTTCTTGTTTTGAGATTACAGTCAGCGGGATACCCCAGTTTTCTTAAGTCTCATTTGTAGGTTTTGACTTAGTGGGCTTTTCTTTTTGAGAGATAATGACTACCTATGTGATAGGGAACCATCACCGTCTTTTGATTCCAGAGTAATGTTTCTTGACGTCATTCGTTGTATTACGAGATGAGAGTTTGCGACTTAATGTGCGTTTGAATTAACTGAGAGACTACCCTGCCCCAGGTTTTGATTAAAGGTTTCAATTTGTATACAGAAAACTTCTACTTCTTTAGCTCGAAGGGGTTGACTAGGGATTATCTTCCTTATAACTCCAGTGTTTAGGATTTGAAAGAACGCCTGTACATCGTCAGCAAGGTCTGTCCAAAAGCATACTGTATGAGATTATGGCATTGTTTTCCTCATCCTCCCTCTAAGGCTTGTAACTTTTAGCAAGAGTTAAATGTCATAAAGTGAGTAAAAAGCATAGTTTAAATGTAATGAAAATGAAAGGATGGATTCAAGACAAACATATGCAATGCATTAATGAAACAGAGTTTGACATTAATAGATAATTTTTTGAACAAGCAAAAGAAATTACAACTGAAAATTCAAATAAACAAAAGCTTCTTTGTTCGAACTTGTCATTTTAGATGGTGAGCCTTTGAAGGATGATGGAAGAACTCAGTCTGACCATCTTGTGTGAACTCCAGCATTCCTTTGTCGATCAGGTTTTGAATCTTATACTTCAACGCCCAACAATCATTTGTATCATGCCCAGGGCTATCAGAATAATAAGCACACCTTGCCTCCGTATTGTAGTTAGGAGAGGAAGTCTTCGGGCTCAGATGAGGGTTTATCACCGTAATCAGATTCATCCTCAACATGTGTTGTAATGCTTGTGACAATGGCATGTTGATTTGGGTGAAGTGCCTTTGGCAGAAGAATTCATTCTGGCCATCTTGTGTGAGCTCCAGCGTTCCTTCTTCAATCATATCTTGAATTTGATTTCTTAATGTCCAAAAACTATTGGTGTCATGTCCAGGACTGTTGGAGTGGTACGCACATCTTGAATTTGGATTGTACTTCAGAGAAGCTATGTTGGGATTCTGAGGGGGGTCTTTCAACGTAACCAGCTTGGCCTCCAACATGTGTTGCAGTGCTTGAGACAATGACATGTTGATTTTGGTAAAGCGTCTTTCAGCTGTATTCCGCTTACGCTGATTACCCTGTTGTTGTTGGCGAAGTTGTTGCTGGGTTTGTGACGTTGAAGCAAATTGGGGAGGTCTTCTCTCGGCTTCTTGTCTCAAGGGAGGCTGAATTATGACTTGATCCCCAATCCTAGATGTTTTCCCCATTTGGTTACATCCATCCTGACGAAGCTTGTTGATGAGGACCCTCAGCTCTTCTTGTCCTTGTGCCAGATTTTAGATAAGAGCCATCTGGCCCACCAGTTGTCCCATCATTTGGACCTTCATTATGGCTATCTCGGTTTGTAGCCGCTCCAATTGGTCATCTTTGTTGCCCTCAGGATTCCCAATTGTCACGCCCCTGGTGAGGAGAGCTTTCACCTCTTCTTGACCCTTGGATAGGTTCAAGAACATATCTTGAAGTTGAGCATTTTGAGCCTGGATGTCCTTGATAGTCTGCTCTAGGGCCATCTCTACTGAAATAAACAGTAGGAAGATAAGGAGACCTGTATGGGAGAAACCTGTCATGATATGATGCATGATATAGGGATGCATATTTTCAAGGATCTCGCAGGATAAACACAAGAAAAAGTTAGAAGTTGAACTTTGATCAACATTTTGATTGGAGAACTTTGTATCGGTGGATGTCCTTCCACGAGAATCAAGCTCACCATGTCAAGTGAATCATAGCCCTTGATTCAAGTTTGTTGTACTTGATCTTTATTGGTGTTTAGTTAGACAGAAATAAATCCTCTTGCCTCTTGATGGACGTCTGGTTCATTGTGACCCTGCATCAAAAGACCCTCGAGATCCTTGAAATGGTTATTGAAAATGCTATGGTATGATGTTATGATGTTATGTACAAGTAATCATATTCACACAAAGCAGACAAGTCCTTAGGCTTAGGCTTGCATGGAATCTATAGGTAAGTACCCTATTGAAGTTTAGTTGGCTCAACCTGTCCTAGTTAATAGTAACCGGGTTCTAAGGGGTCTCAATATCACTGACCTTTCTTTTAGGCATTGTCTCATCTCAATCAATCTTTTCTTGCGGCCGAGATATCCCAAAATTCCGGTCTCAATGAGTGTAGTATCGAGTATCAACCAAATTTTCATCTCTACACCGAAACCGGTTATCTTACTACGTCCTAATGGCCAAGTTGGTTCAATTAGGGTTCTAAAGTCAGTTGATGCTTCACGACACCACGCGGCGGCCCCGTACTCGCCTTGATTCGACTTAAGGGTTACCGGTACCAACCAAAGTGCCACATCAACTTAGCTACTGCTTCAACCATGTCGGTATATGCCGCACAGCTCCCTCACAGTTTATTGCTACTTACCTAAAAGGTGCCCCCAAATCCGGGTGTAGGATTTAAAACAAACCCAAACAAGGAACAAAAATGTAAAGCAAACAAATCAAACAATGTAAGCAAGCAAAGGTGATCTAACCCTAACGTAACCCCACTTTTAGAATTCTTCCCCAGCAGAGTCGCCAGTTCTGTGATACGGTGGGAGAACTGACTTGAAGTGTTTGCGTTTGTGTTCGCAAATGTTGCGGTTTAGCAAGAGTTGCCGCCGACTTTTCTTTTATCCAAAAAAGGAAAGGTGAAAAAGCACAGGAAATACCTTTAGAGATATTTCTCGGGTTCGGGGGGTAGATCATGAAAAGGGAAGGTATTAGCACCCTTTTCATCCATGGTTTTCCATGGGCTCTGATCGTGGGATTTGTACTTATGTATCCAATGATTCGGACTGCAAGTGCACAGTCTTGTCGAGTAGTTTTAAAAGATATCGAACCACAGAGACTGATGAATCGATCTACCGTTTTCTATTGTTACTATGTAAATCTAAACTAATGAATATTTGATTTGGGTTGTAGGGAAACTAATCACTAAATTAAGTTGTATTTTAATAATCAATGAACTAAATTACCAGTATGCATTAGTCTTACCTCAGGAACTAGTGACCTGTCGGGCGTCTTTATATTTTCAAAACAGTTTTCAGTAAAACCTATCTAGTTTAAAAACCCTTGTCTCACACTGTCGTTTTGTTGATCTAGGCTATGCAGTTAAGTCCTAACGTACGCTTCCGCCATCCAGCAGGAGTTAAAAACACTTTTGGGAAACTAAACAAAATCTTAATTAACTTTAAAGTGCTTCCGTTGTATTTTAAGCCAATGCCTAATTACTACTGTCCAGTTAAAAGATCTCAAACTTCCGCCTTGTTGACCCTAACCTCTATCTGTTTTTTACTTCCGTAACAAAACAATTTAATGATTTGAAAAATAGTAACTTAAGCCAGAAAAGAAACTTCCGTAGTAAAAATAGTCTCGACTAAATTACTCGTTCCCTTGGTTGATTGACTTTACATACCGATATATGATTTCTAGCCGGATATAATATTAAACCAAATTGCAGAATAATATAAAGGACATATAAACATAATTATATTAATTATTAAGCAATAAGAATTTGTAAACATAAACCTGGTAATAACTCTGAAGATAGAAGCACTCCTGCACAAATTGTAGGCTTTGCTTCGATCGGAGAATATATTTAACGGTACAGAATGAAAATAATGCTGGAAGAATAATGCTGGAAAGAAATAACTCGGAAAAGAAAATAATACAGAAAAGAAAATAATGCTGAAAAATAATATTCTGCTGAAAATAATATTTGCTTAATGAAATCTCTAAACTTTCTCGCCAAAAAGAAGAACCCTTTCTATTGTGGTCTCTTGCTCTATTTATAGTGCTTGCTTGATTCCTTGCTTTCGAAAATGTAGGTACAGTTGAATTCTTCCTTTGAGAAATAATAGGGCCATTAACTTGTCACGTTCGTTTCTCCTTTGACTGAGTGGGTGAGAGAATGTAGGGACTCGTTGGATTATGCTTTGAACGTGTTTCTGTCCGTTGGATGAGGAAAAAGTGGAGTTGTAAGTTGTGACGTTCGTCACACGCAAGAGACTATCGTCACTTGGTCTTCAAGGAGCGTGACGTTCGTCACGTCCTCTTGACGGTCGTCAGAGTGTTAATGCTTGTGGGCCACGTGCTCACACTTGTAATGGGCTTTTGGGCTGGTTTCTTCTCCTTAGGCTCTTTTACTACTTTTTGCACCCTTTTTTCTTCATTTCTTCAAAAGTGTTTGGTTCAGCGCATATCTGCAAAAAATAGAAAAATACCTGCATAATACATATAAAATAATTTAATTTAAACTAAAGTATGAGAAATATTTGGTGTATATCAGGCCATAAATATCACATATTTGTGTGTCATCAAACTCCCCCATACTTAGACTTTGCTTGTCCTCAAGCAAATGCCAAGTACGATGTTTTTCTGAACATGGTTATGACTTGGATCGACTGATACATAGTTGCATTGTGTTTTTTGTTAGAAAATCGGTGGTTTGATTCGTGCTCCATAACTACGTCGGCGACGCTAGACAATCCCATTTTACGTAAACTAGTTACAGGTCCTATCATAGCCTACCTCGAGTATTTATCTTGTTTTTCCTTTTTCATTCTAGCGCAATCACATTAAGCCCTTTATCTTCACACGCACATAGCAGAGCAATCGGTTAGTGGTTATGATCCTTTTAAACTTTTTAGAGGTTTCTGGCACATTAATGTGGCAACCTTTAATTCAAATGTTGGATGCGTGGGATCAGACCGTAATCTGCCCTACCGAGTTCAGTACCAGATGCTCCTGAACCATCCATCAAATGAATTTTCATGTTACTTTGTAAGGTTTACATCCTTTGGATTAGGCGATCGGGTGAGGATCGTCCAATTTAATCAGTGTTTTTCCTTGCAACATTTCGCTGAAATATTCTATCATCCACTTATATTCATCGACTTCCTGCGTAGTTTGTGTTTAAGACGGTGCTGACTTCTAATATAAAATACTCAAGGTTACTATAAAGACTAAACTCAAGGTGTTGGAAACAACGGGTACTTGAACTGATCTATCATACTCTGGGGTTGTAGAGTGTCTGAACGGTAGAAATTTCCCTTAATCTCGCCCCAATTTCTGATGATTAAAGATTTTGCAGTCTATTTACTTGTCGAGTGAAAAAAAAAATTTATGGGCTCAAAAAGAGAGGGGAGTCTAAAAGAACAACACAAATTGCTGCAATAGATGACTTGAAAAAAAATTTTATTGAATTTAAGATAACAGAAGGGAAATTACAAAGAAAGATAAAAATTACTAGAAAAAGGGAAATACTTCCTCCCCCATACTTGAATCATACATTGTCCTCAATGTATTGAAAGAAGCGGGAAAGGGGAAAGATAACAACATAATCATTCTTCTTCCTCTTGTCTTTGGTATCGGCCACGCGTCCTTGCTCTTCGACGTGCTAGCCTGCCATGTCTGGAAGATTCGCCGCCATCTCTTTGGATATGATATTATGCAAGTCGTCAACACGGAGTGTTAAGGCTCGCATATCCGCCGTTATTCCTGTGGTGAATTCCAGCATACTTTGATCGTTCCTGCGAGCGTAGTCATTTTGGTCTCTCTGCATTTGTTGCATGAGAGTCATCATCTTGATTTGGCGCGTCTCGATACTCTGGTGGCGTTGAGTGGATAGCTGGTTTTGTTGCATTATCGCGGCATGTATTGCATCGATAGTGGCGGGATTGTTCGCTTGCTGTTGTTGAGGCTCTTGCTGCTCTAATTCTTCTTCGATTTCGTCAGCGGCAGCGTTGTTAGCCTGACCTTGATTTCCTTGCACATTTTCTCCGGGTTCAGGGGCGTTCAGGTTGTAAAGCCAATTATCCGGATTACCCAAGTAAGTACGATTATGATTTGGCATGATCACACTGTGAACTCTTGCATTCTTAACCATGAGATAGTATCCTCCAGCTTCTCGTACTTTAATCAGGCGGCCAGCTCTACAGTTATCAATGTCCATAAAAACTGCTGGCAGTGGAGGTAGGAGTTGGATCCTTTCCCCCAGTTCAAGTGAACTGCGATGGAGGTGACGATGCCTCTGATGCAAAAAGGTGTGGTCCCTTCTCTTGCAACGAGGTTTTGAATATGGGCCATCATTAAAATTACGGGATTGAGACAGATGTTTTGCGAAAAGGTACAATGGAGAGCATATAATTCTTTAGTGTTTACCTTGTTGTTGTTTGCTCTTCCGAATATTGTGTTTGCCATAACACGGTGTAAGAAGCGGATGTTCGGGTTGTGGATGTGAGAGGCGTACCGTGCTTCTGGTGTGACATTTGGTTCGCCGGTTATTCTCTCCCATAGTGCGTATGCACTTCCATTCCAATCCAATTCTGGGGGTATACGGTATTGCACATTATTCCCTCGGGGAAAATGAAATATGTCGCTCAAAATTTCATGGTTGAGTTGGTACTCTCGGTTGAACATCCGAAAATGAGCGGCTCCCGTTAGGTGTGCGTATGCATCTTCTCGGGTGTGATATGCGTAGGAACTCAAGAATTCCAACGCGAGAGCTTCGTAAGTTGGCGTGTTCATCGTGCTAATAAAGCTTAGGCCAGTTTATTCAGCAAGCCTTCCATATGAGGTAGCAGGCCTAATTCTTGTAAGCAAGTGTTGTCGACGAACCGTGTGGGTGTTAGCCCTCGGTGATGGAATTTTGTGTACCTCTCTTTTTGAAGCTCATCGGCTTCTCCTTGTCAGAGCAAGAGATGTCGCATGTCGGGTTCGGGTTGGTTGGCCATGAGTATCGAACTTGATAGAAAGAAAAAAAAATGTATATGTGGTAGAGAGATGGAAAGGAAGTGGTAGTGATGAAAACTAAGGATGGAAGGGGAGGGTTTATATAGATGGTTGTGTGGAGTAATACATTTAATGGTGTTTATGGGAGAATTTTTGAAATTTTAGAGGTTATGGAAGTTATGGGTGAGTGGAGTAAATGGGGTGGTGGGATTTTATAACAAAATTTTCCTTCTTCAATGCTGTTCAATGTCACGGTTTTGAAAGGCGTGGGGGACAATGCCTGCCGCCCGTCACGTTCCCTCTGACGCTCGTCAGAGTCAAAGATACTCCCTGACGTTCGTCACATGCACTCTGACGTTCGTCAGGGTCAGGTCATGTCTCTTTGACTGCTTTGAACGCATGCTCCACTAAAGTAATTAATTTTAATTTTTTTTTTAGAAGTGTGTTGTAAGGGATTAGTAGCATATGGTATAGTTGGAAAAATGATATGTAAATATGAAGCAAATAAAGATGGTAACAAAAATAAAATAAAACATTATAATAGTAACAAAAATAAAACATGATAATTATAATAGACATTAAGAACAAATGAAAATAATAACAGAAATTACAAAAAATGAATGCATACTTTGTAATAGAAATAAATAAAAATTTTAGGACCGAAAAGTAATATACTATTCGAAAATAATTAAAAACATAATGAGTTTAAGAATAATAATAATTAAAAACAATGAAACCCCCCCCCCCCCATACTAAGAACAAACAGTGTCCTCACTGGGGCGGTACAGAAAAACTATCAAGCACGAGGGCCTCCGGGAGGTGGTGCAGAAGCGTGCAGATGTTGATAAATATGGTCAAATTGCTCCGTGACGACGTCCATGAAATGAAAGAAGTCACGCCGAAGTGTGCTGACACTTTCTTTAACAGTGCCGAGCTCTCTACAGAGTGCGGTAACATCTGTCTGTAGAGTCTTGATCGTATGTGCATGATCAGGCATGGGTATGTCATTAGCGGTAGTAACAAGGGGTAGTGTATGGTAATCCAAGGGTGTATAATCTTGGTAACCTGTGGGTGTAGATGGGTCGCTCTCCTCCCTCTCAGGGTCGTGTTCGTCTGTCTTCTCTAGGGGATATAGCCAATTTGTCTTGGTATAGACACTGGTATGCTCGGGGCTAGGCAATTTGAAGCTATAGACAGGGTTACGTTGGACAAGCAACTGAAAGTGAGGTGGGCTGAGGTTACCAATCAAAGAAATGTTAAAGTAAAAAGGGATATCCATGGTATAAAATCTGGCGTACGGTGTAAGGCGCGACAGAGATGACCGTAGGGATAGGGCCTCGACTATCATAGTGACTAGCCCGCCGACACAGATGGGGCCATGGGTACACTGAGCTATGGCTGACATGTTGGATATCATGAATGATGCGCCAATGACTGGTCTGGTCTGAAAAGCACAGTAAATGATAAACAGCTCATCCCTAGAAACCGAGAGTTGATTAATAGGTTTTCCAAAAAATGTGAAAGCTAAAATGTGATGGAAATACCTAATAGCCGGGTTATGAATCTCGGTGGCATCAAGGTGGTCGGGGTCCTCGGGATATTGGCCCGCTATGTCTCTCCAAAAGTGATTAAGCTCAAAGTTGAGGTACTCATCCGCCTGGGTTTCCATGTGGGCGTCTAAAGAGCTAGGGAATCCTAGCAGCTGAGCTAGACTGCGAACTGTAAACCGGTGGGTGAAACCGAACAATCTAAAGGACATCTGACCTCTACTATGCCCTAAGCCTTGTGTGGGTTTATAGATGATGGAACTCAAGAACTCCAAGGTGAGGCATTGGTGTGTAGGGTGTTTATGGGCTAGGAACCCCTCCCATCCTATCTGGTTAAACATGAAATAGACACTTTCCCTGATTCCTAAGGCTGTCAAGGTGGGATCATGCACATACGTGGTCATACTCATCTGGCGCTGAGCCAGAATCTCATACCGTCTCTGCTGAGTCTCCGAGGCAAAAATGATAGTATCCATGAATTATAGCTTATAGGTTCCTGTGAATGGGTACTAAAATTTGGAAAATAAAAATGCAAATAAGTCAAATATGTTGTGGGAGAAAGAAAGAAAAGGAGAAAATCTGAAAGTAAAAATCAGAATGCAGAAATGAAAAAATAAAAATAAAAATAAAAGATAAAGATATTTGAGAGATAATAAATAAAAAATTGTGGGTTGCCTCCCACACAGCGCTTGTTTAATGTCGTTAGCTTGACATAGTTGTTAGACGTGAATTAGTTTTCAAGTTGGTGCGGTAACTCTAATAGCGTTAAGCTCGCGGTGTAATCCTTATTTTCGACGCTGTAATAATGCTTTAGGCATTGACCGTTCACTAAGAATGGATTCATGGATTTTCCTTTGATTTCTATGGCACCAATGGGGAAAACTTTGGTTACTTCGAATGGTCCAGACCATCATGAACGGAGTTTTCCAGGGAACAGTTTTAGACGAGAGTTGAATAGGAGTACGACATCTCCTTCATTGAATTCTTTCCTTGAGATACGTTTGTCATGCCATTTTTTCGTCCTTTCTTTATAGATCCTTGCATTTTCATATGCATCCAGTCTTAGTTCTTCTAATTCATTTATGTCGAGGATCCTTTTCTCTCCTTCCGCAGTGTAGTTTAGGTTTAAAGTTTTAATCGCCCAGTAAGCTTTGTGTTCAATTTCCACTGGCAGGTGGCATGATTTTCCATATATGAGTTTAAAGGGTGTTGTACTTATCGGTGTCTTGAATGCCGTTCTGTAGGCCCATAATGCATCAGGTAACTTAGCCGACTAATCCTTCCTTGAGGTGGAAATAGTTTTTTCCAGTATTTGTTTTATTTCTCGATTTGAGACTTCCACATGTCCGCTTGTTTGGGGGTGGTATGGTGTTGCGACGCGGTGCCTCACCCCATATTTGGTTAGGATTTTATCAAAGATTCATGATATGAAGTGGGAGCCACCGTCGCTAATAACTTGTTTGGGTACACCAACCCTTGGGAATATGATGGTTTTGAAGAGTTTAATCACGACTCTAGTATCGTTTGTTGGATAAGCTATTGCTTCAATCCATTTTGAAACGTAATCTACAGCCACGAGTATATATTTGTTTCCGAATGAGGATGGAAATGGTCCCATGAAGTTGATTCCCCATACATCAAAGACTTCCACTTGTAGGATGCCAGTCTGAGGCATCTCATCGCGTCTGGATATATTTCCGGTGCATTGGCATCGGTCGTAGTTTAGGATGGCTATGTGCACATCTTTCCACAAATTTGGCCAGTAGAAGCCAGACTGCAAAATTTTGGCGCATGTCTTTGATGTGTTTGCATGACCTCCGTTAGGGGCATCATGAAAATGAGAAATAATGCTTTCTATTTCGTTTTCCGGGACGCATCTTCGGAAAATACCGTCTGCACTCCTCTTAAATAATAAAGGTTCATCCCAAAAGTAATGTTTCAAATCATGAAAGAATTTCTTCTTCTGTTGATAAGTCATATCAGGGGGAAGGATTTTGGCAGCTAAGTAATTTGCTATGTCCGCATACCATGGTATGGTTTGGATAGAGACCACGGCTTCTTGTATAGCATTATTTATTTGGTCTTGTGGTTCTCGTGAGTCGCGGTTAGCAGCTTGCATGTGAAGTCCTAAGATCAGTTGATTTGGATTTGATTCAGGCGGTTCTTGTCTGGCTTCTCCTACGTCCATTTGAGCCATCAGACGTTCATACGGGAAGTCATCGTTAATAGGTACTTCTTCTGGTGTCAGTTGTTCCATTCGAGATAAATGTTCGGCTACCATGTTTTTGGTACCTTTTTTGTCTTTAATTTCTAGATCGAACTCTTGTAGAAGCAGAATCCATCTCAAAAGTCTCGGCTTCGAGTCTTGCTTGGTTAAGAGATATCTAATAGTTGCATTGTCTATATAGATGATTATTTTTGCGCCTACGAGGTAGGAGCGAAATTTGTCTAGTGTGAAGACTACGGCTAAAAGTTCTTTTTCCGTTGTTGCATAATTCATCTGGGCAGGGTCCAAGGTTCTACTAGCATAATATATCGCATGAAGCTTCGTATCTCTTTGTTGTCCTAGGACTGCACCTACGGCGTAATCACTTGCATCACACATGATTTCAAATGGAAGTCTCCAATCGGGTGGTTGCATGATTGGTGCGGATACAAGAGTTGTTTTTAGTTGGTTAAATGCCTTTAGGAATTTGTCATCAAAATCAAATTCAACGTCTTTCATAAGGAGGGTGGTTAGAGGTTTTGATATTTGCGAGAAATCTTTGATGAATCGTCGGTAGAAACCGGCGTGTCCTAAGAAATTGCGTATTTCTCTTACTATTTTAGGGGGTTGCAAGTTTTCTATGACTTCGATCTTAGCTTTATCGACTTCAATCCCCTTTTCGGACACAACGTGTCCTAGTACGATTCCTTGTTTGACCATAAAGTGGCACTTTTCCCAATTCAGAACGAGGTTAACTTTTACGCATCTCTCCAAAACTTTCTCCAAATTCACCAAAAAATCTTCAAAACTCTCTCCACATACAGAGAAGTCGTCCATAAAGACCTCCATGATGTTGTCTATGAAATCAGCAAAGATTGCCATCATGCATCTCTGAAACGTGGCGGGAGCATTACATAACCCAAACGGCATTCGTCGGTAGGCGAAAGTTCCATAAGGACATGTGAATGTTGTTTTCTCTTGGTCATCGGGGTGAATAGGGATTTGAAAGAATCCGGAGTAACCGTCTAGATAACAGTAATGTGAGTGCTTAGCTAATCGTTCAAGCATTTGATCGATGAATGGTAGAGGGAAATGGTCCTTTCGGGTGGCCTTGTTTAGCTTCCTATAGTCAATACACATTCTAGCTCCACTTATAGTTCGTTCCGCTACAGCTTCACCTGCTTTGTTTGTTGTTACCGTTATACCACCTTTCTTTGGTACACAGTGGGCTGGGCTTACCCATTGACTATCGGAGATGGGGTATATGATTCCAGCGTTCAAAAGTTTTTTAACTTCATCTTTAACCATGGTGCTCCATATTGGGTTAATTCTTCGTTGATGTTCTCTAGAATATTTGCAGTCGTTCTCCAGCATAATACGATGCATGCATATGGAAGGGCTTATTCCTTTGAGATCTATAATGTTGTATCCTAAGGCGGAGGTATATTTTCTTAAGACTTGTAATAATTTGTCTGTTTCTTGTTGTCTTAAGTCCGTGTTGACAATTACAGGTCGCTTTAATTCGGAGTCAAGGAATTCATATCTGAGCGTCTTAGGTAATGGCTTAAGATCCAATGTCGGTTTTCTTGGACAAGGCATGTGATTGGGTGTCATAGCTAAGCATTCACTCAGATTGTCATCTCGGTATTCAGGACACCATTCGTTATCTTCGAATATAAGAGGTGCGGGAATCTTCATGGTTTCGGAACAAGGTATTGGTTCCCATCCAATTTCTCTTACGCATTCGTCAACGATGTCCACCAGATAACATGTGTCATCTATGGCGGGCACTTGTAATAATTGTGTTAGAATAAACTCGACTTTCTCTTCACCTACTTCAAAGGTTAGTTTGCCCTTTTTTACATCTATGATAGCTCCAGTTGTGGCTAAGAATGGTCTTCCTAAGATGATAAGTGTGCTTTCGTCTTCTATAATGTCCATGATTATGAAATCTGTAGGGATGTAGAATTGGCCTATTCGTACAGGAATATTTTCTAAGATTCCCACTGGGTATTTGACGGAGCGATTCGCTAATTGAACTGACATCTTTGTCGGTCTTAGTTCACCCATTTCCAGTTTGTTGCATATGGATAAAGGCATAACGCTAATACTAGCGCCTAGATCACATAGGGCTTTGTCTATGACAAACTTACCTATATGGCATGGTATAGAGAAACTTTCGGGGTCTTTCAGCTTAGGAGGCATCTTGTTCTGGATAATCGCGCTACATTCTGCTGTAAGCGTTACCGTTTCATTATCTTCTAGATTTTTCTTGTTAGATAAGATTTCCTTGAGGAATTTGGCATATGAGGGCATTTGAGTTATAACTTCTGTGAAAGGAATTGTTATATTGAGTTGTTTCAGAAGTTCTACGAATTTTTTAAATTGCCCTACGTTCTTGGGTTAGGCTAATCTACCAGGAAAAGGGATTTGGGGTTTATAAGGTGGTGGAGGCACATAATATTTTTCTTTTTCTTTGGCCTCTCCTCCTTTATCTTCTTCGTCTACCTTCGGTTTCTCTGATTGATTCTCCTTCTCAGTTGACGTTTCAGCCTTTTGATACATACTTTGATTTGATAGTATTGGGTCAAGCGGTCCATCTAACTCGGTTCCACTTCTTAATATGATGGCATGAGCATGCCCCTTTGGGTTAGGTTGTGGTTGATCGGGAAACGTATCGGCCGGTGCGGCTGTAGGTGCTTGTTGTTGAGCCACTTGAGATATTTGGGTTTCTAACATTTTATTGTGGGTGGCCAAAGCATCTATTTTGTTTGCTAATTGTTTTATCTGCTCATTAGTGTGTATGTTTTGATTTTGGACGTCTTTATTTGTTTGCGCTTGAGTAGCTATGAAGTTCTCCATCATCAGTTCTAAGTTTGATTTTTTAGGTGAACTAGGAGCATTTACAGGAGCTTTCTGATATCCAGGTGGTACGGCAGGTGCTTGGTTTGGAGCATACAATACATTAGGGTTTTTATATGAGAAATTTGAGTGATTTTTCCATCCAGGGTTGTACATGTTTGAGTAAGGGTTTCCTTGAGCATAATTCACTTGGTCAGCTGGAGTTCCTGCTAAGATCTTACATTCTGTGACTAGATGTCCAGGTACTCCACATATTTCGCAATTGGGAGTTATAGCAGCCACGGTGGCTGGAGGTATTGCGGTCAAATTATCAATTTTTAGGGTGATGGAATCTACCTTAGCATGGACACTGTCTAGGTCGCTTATCTCATACATTCCTCCTTTTGTCGGTGCTTTCTCTGTAGTACCTTTGTCTGCGTGTCCTCTTTCACTTCCCCACTGATAGTGGTTTTGGGCCATACTTTCAATTAGAGCATAGGCAGGGGTGTAGGATTTGTCCATAAGTGCACCACCTGCGGCAGCGTCTATTGTTAATCTTGTATTGTAGAGGAGACCATTATAGAAGGTGTGGATAATCAACCATTCTTCCAGGCCATGATGTGGGCATAGTCTCATCAGATCTTTGTATCTTTCCCAAGCATCGAAAAGGGATTCGTTCTCCTTTTGTCTAAAATCGCTTATCTGAGATCTTAGCATAGCTATTTTGCTTGGTGGAAAATATCTCGCAAGAAAAACTTTCTTCAGCTCGTCCCATGTAGTGATTGAGTTTGCGGGTAGAGATTGGAGCCAAGCTCTTGCTATGTCTCTTAGAGAGAAAGGGAAAAGACGAAGTCTTATTGCTTCTTGACTGATCCCATTGTTCTTGATTGTATCCGCGTACTGTAGAAATATTGATAGATGAAGATTAGGGTCTTCCATCGACCCACCAGAGAACTGGTTTTGTTGCACAGCGGATAACAAAGAGGGTTTCAGTTCAAAGTTGTTAGCCTCGATTGGAGGGGCACAATGCAATTATGTGGTTCATCATGTGAGGGTATGGCATAGGATTTGAGTGGGCGCGAAGCAGGATTTGCAGCCATTTCTTCGGTTGGTGGAGAAATAGGAGGTTCGAGTGATTGATGAGGTTGAGTGTTATGCAAGAGATGGTACTCTTGAATGCGGCGTCTAAGTCTGAGATAACGCTCGATATCGTTGATTTGTATGTATAACGGCTCGTCTTGCGAACGAGTGTTTGGCATACAAAATTAGAAAAGAAAAGAAAAGAAATAGAGATAGAAAAGAAAGAAAGAAGTTTTTGCTCTAGTCTCTACTGCGTAACAAAAGAGTAGCGATATCGACTTAAATCAGTCCCCGGCAACAGCGCCAAAAACCTGATCGTGGGATTTGTACTTATGTATCCAATGATTCGGACTGCAAGTGCACAGTCTTGTCGAGTAGTTTTAAAAGATATCGAACCACAGAGACTGATGAATCGATTTACCGTTTTCTATTGTTACTATGTAAATCTAAAGCTAATGAGTATTTGATTTGGGTTGTAGGGAAACTAATAACTAAATTAAGTTGTATTTTAATAATCAATGAACTAAATTACCAGTATGCATTAGTCTTACCTCGGGAACTAGCGACCTGTCGGGCGTCTTTATATTTTCAAAACAGTTTTCAGTAAAACCTATCTAGTTTAAAAACCCTCGTCTCACACTGTCGTTTTGTTGATCTAGGCTATGCAGTTAAGTCCTAACGTACGCTTCTGCCATCCCGCAGGAGTTAAAAACACTTTTTGGAAACTAAACAAAATCTTAATTAACTTTAAAGTGCTTCCGTTGTATTTTAAGCCAATGCCTAATTACTACTGTCCAGTTAAAAGATCTCAAACTTCCGCTTTGTTGACCCTAACCTCTATCTGTTTTTTACTTCCGTAACAAAACAATTTAATGATTTGAAAAATAGTAACTTAGGCCAGAAAAGAAAGTTTCATAGTAAAAATAGTCCCGACTAAATTACTCGTTCCCTCGGTTGATTGACTTTACATACCGGTATAAGATTTCTAGCCTGACATAATATTAAACCAAATTACAGAATAATATAAAGGACAGATAAACATAATTATATTAATTATTAAGCAATAAGAATTTGTAAACATAAACCTGGTAATAACTCTGAAGATAGAAGCACTCCTGCACAAATTGTAGGCTTTGCTTTGATCGGAGAATATGTTTAACGGTACAGAATGAAAATAATGCTGGAAGAATAATGCTGGAAAGAAATAACTCGGAAAAGAAAATAATACTGAAAAGAAAATAATGCTGAAAAATAATATTCTGCTGAAAATAATATTTGCTTAATGAAATCTCTAAACTTTCTCGCCAAAAAGAAGAACCCTTTCTACTGTGGTCTCTTGCTCTATTTATAGTGCTTGCTTGATTCCTTGCTTTCGAAAATGTAGGAACAGTTGCATTCTTCCTTTGAGAAATAATAGGGCCATTAACTTGTCACGTTCGTTTCTCCTTTGACTGAGTGGGTGAGAGAATGTAGGGACTCGTTGGATTGTGCTTTGAACGTGTTTCTGTCCGTTAGATGAGGAAAAAGTGGAGTTGTAAGCTGTGACGTTCGTCACACGCAAGTGACTATCGTCACTTGGTCTTCAAGGAGTGTGACGTTCGTCATGTCCTCTTGACGATCGTCAGGGTGTTAATGCTTGTGGGCCACGTGCTCACACTTGTAATGGGCTTTTGGGCTGGTTTCTTCTCCTTAGGCTCTTTTACTACTTTTTGCACCCTTTTTTCTTCATTTCTTCAAAAGTGTTTGGTTCAGCACATATCTGCAAAAATAGAAAAATACCTGCATAATACTTATAAAATAATTTAATTTAAACTAAAGTATGAGAAATATTTGGTGTATATCAGGCCAGAAATATCACATATTTGTGTGTCATCAGGCTCTTAGTTACTCGCTAGATCAACTTGATTTTGTTTGAATGTGTGCTTGTGGTGGTGATTTTTGAAAGTATTTTGAAAATGGAACTTTGTAATGATTCTCGTTTCTATAAGAATGCATACGAAGTGTTTGTTTCGAAAATGTTTTCAAGAAAGTGTTTGTGAGATGTGTTTTCGAAAGTATTTTTAAAATGGAACTTCGTAATGGTTCTCGTTTCTATAAGAACGCCTACAAAGTGTTTGTTTTGAAAATAGTTCAAAGATGAGAGTGTGGGTAAAAATGTTTTTGTTGTGAGCAAGCGAGTAGCTAAGAGCGAATCTACCTACTCGAAAGGTCTTAAACGTGATTTTCCTCCTGCTTTAGATGTTGCTATCTTACCATTGATTTGGTAAGAAGCCCCATTATTGGATGTGAAGGGACATGCGTAGGGACGTTTGTATAGTCATAGAATGCAACATATGGGACGTTTTAGCAATGTCGTTTTAGGGACTAGATCGTTTACCGAAGGCAACATCGAGGGTCATCGAGGGACTATGATCTTTTATCGAAGGGTCTTTGCTAAAACGCCCATGCTCGAGGGACATGAATATTTTCCGAAAGGCGACAAAGTGCGGTTTCCCTAGAGGTGTTAGTGTGCGAGTGTGTTAGTTTGCATGCATTTTGTCTTTTATTTGAAAGGTTATCTATTTGCTAATTTTATCTTGCCATACATCCTAATTACTAGCAATATATGAAAGCAAGTAAACATGCGGAAGATAAATCCTAAGCTATTACATAATTTTAGGGGGATGGGGGTACAAATTTAAAATGGGGATGAAGTGGAAACTGAAATATTACAACCATATCGAATGATCATGAAAACAGTGAAAAAATAGTGTACAATAAAAGGAAAACTACATTTTGAACTGCTATGTGTCGACCCATGCTGCTATGCATCGACACATAGCTTTTCCCTGCCCCTGCAAAACAAAATAACTCAATATGTGTCGACACATAAGGGGATGTGTCTACACATAAGGGGATGTGTCCACTCATGCACCCTTTTTGTGTCGACGCGAAATGCGTATGTATCGACTCAAAGGCTTCTCCCTGCTCCTGTAAAACAAAAATGACTCAGTATGAGTCAACATATAATGGGATGTGTTGACTCATGCACCCTTCTTGTGTCGACGCGATGCGCGTATGTGTCGATACATTGTCTTTTCCCACTTCTGTTTTGTAACCTGAAATCAATATGAGTCGATGCATGGGGGTTATGTGTCGACTCATACCCTGTTTTTTCACTAGGATGAGTTGACACATGAGGATATGTGTCGATACATTTTCATTTTCCTGCCTTAAACATTATTTTACTGAATGTACAGGTTAGCTTATGGCATATGATGGATAAACATGAACAACAAATGATTGAATGAGCCTAAACAAAGTGCAGATGACTAGTTCAACAGGATAATAAAGTACTGCATCTTGTTTTCAAAGAACAACAGTTTGTTAATGATGTAATGACAAGATATCAAGTCAAGAGGACTTACCTTTGGGATTCACTGGTTGTTTTAGATCTGAATGCTTTTCCAAGTGATGTGATAACCTTGTGAGTCTTCAGGAAGCTGCTCTGGACTGCTAGAACTGAGTTGGACTGTACTATAATATTTTTGGTATTTTCGATGATGAAGGCGAATAGCACTATAAGGACTATTTTTATGTTTGGACAAACTTTGTATGAAGTGTTTGGCTTAGGGAGAGTTTGTATGGTTGAGTAAGAGGTTGGGGGTTCTGTTTTGAACAAGAACATATTTGATTTTGAAAAATCAGTCAAGGTTAACAAGGATACTGTTTTTCTGCTCAATGAGACTCTTTATTCTCTCTCTCTCTATCCTCTTCCAAAGTCCAACCTTTTGTCTTTTGAGACAGCCTTCCTTTTGTAGACCCCTTCACTGTGGTTTAGGGGGGAAAACAAATAATTCATTTTGAATTGTTTTTGCATGCTGTTTTGATGCTTTCTGAACACAAATTTCCTTTGTCATTTTGGTGCAAGTTTGGGGTTGTCATGGTGCAGGCTTGGGCAGACTGCATAGAGCAGTTTTTGACTGGTTTTGTGGACATATTCTGGATTATATAAGATAGTAATGCAGGTTTTGTGGCAATGTGATATATCCTATTTTCTTCAATTTTGGACAGCATAGTTGTAGCATGTCACAAATTTAGTCTTGTGTACATTATGTCAAAGGCAAAAATATTGTAACAAGGTTTTAATCAAGACATAGTTTTTAGAATATGTAATTTTGCAAAAATGTCACTTTGTAATAACTTGAATTACTTGCATCATCTTGAATTATTTGGAGTTGTAGTAAAATGCCATGAAGCAAATGAATTTAACCAAGTATAGAAAATACTTAGAAAAATCTCAAAGTCTTGCAAAGTTGGATTTTTTATTCTCTTGACTTCTTAATGATCAAGCTTGATATTTTTGAATGTCTTGATGAAATTTGATCTTTGGGTTGTAATGTTGACCAAAAAGTCAAAGTTTGACTTTCCAGTATGCAATTGACCATTTTGCCCTTGTGCCAATTTCAAGCCTAAATTGATGTATCAGTGCTGCAAACTTGTCGTCTTAGAATATCTTGTGAGAAAATACTTGAAAAATGAGAGGGCCAATTTTGGGGTACAACACTATAGTTCTTGCATCCCGGGTCGTCCTAGTTCCGTGCTTCCAAAGGATAATATTTAGATCGATCCATCCCGCATTAGGAGGGTGTACGTGAAGAGTCTTCAGACTGCAGTCTCTCGCTTTTTTGTCCCTAATTTTTGCCTGGATCTCCCTTTCGGCTTTTCAATCCACCGGGACATCCATTTTTACCTAAGCCACCCTTTCAAGTTTTCTACTTAGCGGGTTATTCTCTTTTTTTTTCTTTTTTAGCTCTAACTTTTGCCTAAGCCGTCATTTCGGGTTTTCGACTTAGCGGGTCCTTTCATGCGTAGTATTTTTTGACTGAGTCTGAATTAACTGGAAGCGGAACATCTTCCCCATCCATGTTTGTTGGGATTAAGCCTTAACCTGAACTTTCGAAAATGATCAAACAACTTCTTCAAATGAACCAAATGTTCTTCCTCAGTCTGTGACTTCACAATCATATCGTCCACATACACCTCGACTTCTTTATGAATCATGTCGTGAAAGAGTGTCACCATAGCTCGCTGATATGTCACACCAGCGTTTTTAAGACCAAAAGGCATGACTCTGTAGCAAAAGGTACCCCAAGGAGTTGTGAAAGTTGTTTTGTCCATGTCCTCCGGAGCCATCTTTATCTGATTGTATCCAGAGAAACCATCCATAAAGGAAAACAACGAAGATTGAGCAGTGTTATCAACCAATACATCAATATGAGGCAACGGGAAATCATCCTTCGGGCTTGCTCTATTCAAGTCTCAGTAGTCAACACACATACGTACCTTACCATCCTTCTTAGGTATGGGCACAATGTTAGCAATCTAAGGCGGGTAATTTATCATAGATAGGAAACCTGCTTCGAGTTGTTTCTGAACTTCTTCTTTGATCTACAAGGCCATGTCGAGTCTGGTCCTTCTTGGTTTTTTCTTTACAGGAGGACATTCTGGATTGAGTGGCAGTCTATGCATTACTATATTAGTGTCTAAACCGGGCATGTCTTCATATGACCAGGCGAAGATGTCAGCATACTCTTGAAGCAATTCAATCAACCCCTTCTTTTCTTCACTTTGCAAGGCGGCCCCTATCTTGACTTCTCTTTTTACCTATTCAGTACCGAGATTGACGACTTCTATTTCTTCTTGATACGGCTGGATGACCTTCTCTTCCTGTCTCAAGAGCCTGTCTAGTTCTTCCGGGACTTCACAATCTTCCTCATTATCTTCGTTAGCATGATCAACTGAATTCTCAAGGATATTAGGAGCCATAGCATTATCATTTCCAACGGAGACCGAGACGGATCTGCATGATCGATGATTTTATGTTTTATTTTTAGAAAGTGCAAAAGAATATTTAGAATATGAAAAGAAAAGTATTTCCATTTTTATTTTGAAAAATGAAAAGTAAAAGAAAAGACAGAGAACAAAATTGTATGCGAAATTATGATTTTTCATTCGATGTTAAACGAAGATTGAAACATAAGGGGCCCCTTCTACAAGCTGTCAGTATGCCTTTGGCAGGACATATGACTTAAAATGGAAACAGAAAATTACACATCAAGGAAAACAACTTCAGGGATGTCCGCGGCAGTCCAATTGCTGAGCTCGTGGTCCGGCTCAACTTGATAGATAAATCTTGAAATATCTTCATCGTCACCTTCAGCATCTGTGAAGAGCACTTGTCCTTCTTTGCTTACACCATCACTGACGAAAACTTCAAAAATTGGGGGAACTTGTTGTCCTTTGAGAGGAGCCCAACCAGCTTGCATGGAGGATGATGGCTGATAACCAAGACCAAAATGGTCTTTCTTCTATGGAACTTCAATCAATTTTCCCCAACTGTCATGGGGAGGTCTAGCTTATATGATGGCTTTGGCATCCTTCAAAGAGGCCAGGGGTATCTCAGACTTCTTACATTCCACAATAGGGAATTTGTCAACAGTAACAATCTCCAGAGCTTGAAAGGGCAACTCTTGTACCTCGCCTTCCACTTCCACATAACGGTAGGTAGTTAGATTATTAATCACTATGTCTTCTTCCCTACAAACAACGACAACTCGGTCATTCGCAATGAACTTCAGGTGTTGATGAAGGGTAGATGTCACAGCTCCTGCTACATGGATCCATGGACGACCCAAAAGGCAAGTATAGGATGGACGGATGTCCATAACATAGAATGAAAAACAGAAAGTGTAGGGACCAATCTTGATAGGCAAATCAACTTCTCCATCCACCGATCTTCTCGAACCATCAAACGCTTGAACATTTAGAGTGGAGGATCTCATCATTACTCCATCTATATTCAGCTTAAAAAAGGAAACCTTAGGCATCACATTGAGTGAAGAACCTGTATCCACCAAAACCCGAGATAAAACAGTGTCCAAACACTTCATAGAAACATGCAGCACTTTATTGTGGGCCCTGCCTTCAATTGGGAGTTCATCATCACAGAAACCCAAACAATTTCCCACAGCAATATTGGTGACTATTCCTTCAAACTGGGCCACAGAGATGTCTTGGGTAACATGAGCAGAACATAAGGTCTTCAATAAGGCGTTGCGGTGGGCCTCTGAACATAAAAGGAGAGACAAGATGGAAATCTTGGATGGTGTCTGGTTGAGTTGATCCACTACTTTGTAATCACTCCGCTTGAGAATTCTCAAAAGTTGCTCCGCTTCTTGTTCTACATAAAGTTCGGGTTGATTATCCATCACTTGCTTTCCCCTGGCCTTAGCTAGAGTTTCACTGTTAGTTTCCTTATGAGGTGGTGGTGGAGGAGAAAAGATCCGACCACTGCGAGTCATGTTACTTGTTCCCGCAATGTTGGTAACATTCTTGTCACCAACTGGAGGGCACTCATACCTCTTTCCATGAATATAGACTACATTATACTCCCATGGAACTGCCTTCGAGTTGTTGCTTGTAGGAGGAATAGGAGCTTGAATCATTGTGGGGGTAATAGGAACCTGAATTGTTAACGGAATACTAGGGGTGGCCGAAAAGCTTCTCGGGTAGTAGGGGATTTCCAGGACATCAATCTCTTCTTCCCGGAATACTATCTCTATCTGTAGGACACCTTCATCGATCAACTGTTGGATGGCCGTCTTTAACTCAGCACACTCTTCTGGTTTGGAAGAACATGTTAAGCAGAAGTCATGGAGTTCTTGTAGCACTTCGTGCTTCAACAAATGTTCTCTGACAATTTCCAAAGACATCTTAATTTCATCAACCTTCGATACCAAAATCCATTCATTAACTTCTTCAATAGCGTTGACTGTTCCCCCTTGATGAGGAGGCATGGGATTATTTTGAATATTCGGACCAACATGGTTGAAGTTGATGGCTTTTGCATCAATGAGATCTTGAACTTTGCATTTGAATGCTCTGAAATTTTCAATTGTATGGCCTGGGGCACCATAATGGAATTCGCAATGAGCATTACTATCATATCCCTTAGGGAGAGGATTTGGCGGTGGACCGAGTTCGCGCAATTGAACCATTTGACTAGCAAGTAACTGTGGGAGAAGCTGAGCGTAGGACATGGGAATGAGATCAAATCTACTTTCAGGGGCTCTCTGTCTTTGAGGAGCTCTCGGGTGTTGGAGATGTTGATTCGGTTGTTGATAAGTTGTAGGAGGTGCAAATTGTTGTTGCAGAACATAATGTGGTTGTGGAGTGAAAGGTCGTTGTTGGGCCATCCAGGGTGCTGGAGTTGTAGCAGCATATACTTGAGGAATAAATTGGTTGGGAACAACAGCAGGTATAGGAAAATAAGGGAATCGGACTTGAGGAAATGTGGGAGCTCTTCCTTGGTTGACGGTGATGGAACTGGTCTCGCCCTCTTTCTTCTTGACAAAACCAGAAAATGGTTTTCTACTAATGCTTGTATTGTTGTTAGAATTGTTAGGAACACCTTGAATCGTTCCAGCCTTAATACACGTCTCAACATGTTCACCAATAATGACCATATCCGAGAAAGAAGTAGAAGTGCTACTGAGCATATGCTAGAGTACCCATAAACAGATCAATCAACTCACGATCCAAGAGAGGAGGTTGGACCCTTGCAGCCAGTTCACACCACCTCTGAGCGTATTCTTTGAAAGACTCTTTAGACTTTTGTACCATCCCTTGGAGCTGGGTATGGCTAGGAGCCATGGCAGTATTGTAATGGTAATGTTTCAAAAAAGCATCAGCAACCTCTCCCCAAGTACTGACATGAGATCTTTCCAATTGCATATACAAATCCAACGATGCCCCGGTCAAACTGTCTTGAAAGAAATGCATGAGTAATGGTTCATTTTTAGCATAGGCCACCATTTTGCGACAATAAGAACGGAGATGAGTCTCTGGGAAAGAAGTGCCTTTGTATTTGTCAAACTCTGGGACTTTGAACTTGGGAGGAATAACTACCCCAGGCACGAGGCACATTGTAGCAGTATTGAATCCGGAAGCCTTGATACCCTCCATGGCTCTAAGTAGCTCTTCGAGAGCATGATACATTTTCGCAGTTTCAGCAACCCCGACAGCAAGGTTCACTTGGGGTTCATCAAGATCAATGACATCATGATGATCGTCTACATCATTCCTAGGAGCACTGGTAAGAGTCTCAACATTTGCATTGACATTTCTCCCATTAGCAGAAGTGGAAGGAGCAGCAGTAGTAAGCTTGGAAACACTTTGGTGTAGTTCTTCTTGACCCTTGATCACGGCATGAAGATTTTCCATAAGTTGATCCATGTGAGTACCCATAGTGTCCATATCCTGACGAAGTGCATTCTGATTATCTTCAAAAAGATCCATTAGCCTTTGCTGGTTGCCTCTGGTACGGTAAGGATGTGGAGGAGGAGTCTTTGTTGTTTACTGGATTTTGAGAAAGGGGTCCCCAATGAGTTTTTGTTGTGAAAAAATGAATGCATGGTAATATGGATGAATGCTTTATCTTCATTTCTGAGGAGACCCAAAGACTCATCTATCTTTTAAAATTTCCTTTTTTGAAAAGATATATCAACGAGACTTGTCTTTGGATTTCCCTATATATGAGATGTATATGATGATATGATGTCATGGTATGCTATGGCATGAAGTCTCAGCTCCACATATTCTGGATAACCATTGCGTAGTCCGTTTCACAGGCTGAAAGTAACAGGATCAAAAGTTTGACGACACAGGTATGGAGTCAAAGTAACCACCCACGAGGTATGTACTAGGAGTTTATCACCTTCCGTTCAAGGTTCTAAAGAGTTCTCAATGTCTACGCTCTTCCTTTGGATATTACCGACGTCCCAATTACTTGGTAATCAGGAATATTCGCAGGAAAAACTCGTCCGAGTGCAATATCGCGTGACAACTACTTCCAGATTACTCTGTTATAGTCTCCGCACTGCACCTAAAAGGCCAGGATAGGTTATGGTTCTACGACCCTCAGCTTCTCCAGTTCCCAGGTCGAAAGCAACGACGTCTTCCTGATTACTCGGTAAACATCACTACTTTCAAGGGGACCTCCACTGAGTGGGGGATTTTCATGCCTCCTTCTTCGGGATTACTCCCTCAAAGTTAACATGACTATACCTCCCGTCCTAATCCTATGTGTAACCCAAGTCCGGGTATAGGTCTTTATCAAAAGTAATCACCAAACCCAATATCACAATGTATCCAGAATATGTGAGTAGCAATAATATATGCAATATATACAAAAGAATAAAATAAATAAAGAAATAAAATAGTAAAGCAAGATAAATCAAATAAATAAACACCCAAAAATACAAATAAACAAAACTAGGAGAGACTCGCCAAAGTTCCCCAGCAGAGTTGCCAGCTGAAGCCACCGGCAGAAAGCACAGAGCCGCCACCGAACTTTATTTATCCCAAAGGAAGGGGAAATATCGATAAAACCACAAGGGAATGGACAATATGGTCTTGCGACCAAGAGAAAGGGTAAGGGAGTCGGTTATACGAAGGGGAGGTATTAGCATCCCTCGCATCCGTTGTACTCAACGAGATCCATTTTGTTTGTTTGTCTTAAATGGGTACTTATCTACAACTATGCTTGCTTAAGGGGAAATGAAAGGTTTTTATTATTGCGTTCGTGAGGGTTTCGTGACCCTTTTCCTACGTATCCAATGAAGGAATCAGAACACCGTAGTTCCTCTTGAAAAAGGTTGGTTTGTTTGTGTTTTTTAGTGGGCGGCGTTAACGCACGCATTCTAGCAATAGGCACGGCCGGTATCGCGGTAGAATGGAGATAACATGCCCTTGGGGGGAGTTTTACCTTGTTGAGTGTTTTTTGCGAGTTTTAAACGAATTCAAGTAATGATTAAATGTTTTGAATTTTTGATTTGTCAATGAGAAGTTTTAATTGCAAAAGAAAAAGGTTAAGAGGGTGACTGGAAACCTAATTGTTTGTTATGTATAAGGATGAACCTAAGAGAATATGACATCGAAATTAGAATGAACGAAGTAAAGACTTGAATTATAAAAGTTTCATTGCTTTTATTAAGGTAAATAAATAACTGAAAAAAAGAAGAAAAAAAAGAATTGAGTAAAAGATATTAAATAAAAGATTGAGTAAATAATGAAAATTAAAGGAAATATTAATTTAATAAAACAAAGCCTATTTTTGTATTTTTTTTCATGAAAAATAATTATATACAAGAAAACTAAATAAATATTTGCTTAAAAATATGTGGAGTAAGACCTAAAGAACTAAAAACGGAAAAGGCCCCAAGAGGGGTTGAACCCGGGTTTCTAGAGTTAATGGTAATGTGCTTTGCCAGTTGCACTAAGCTATTTATCTGTTATTAACATGATTCAATTAATACAAAAGCTGAAAATGGTAGTTGGATTGGGCCAAAAAAAGGCCCAATGGACCGACCCGCTTTGAAAAGGACAAGAAGAAAAAAAAGAAAACCCTAATTGATGTCAAAAGGCACGGCGGCTGCTTGCATTGGGAAGGAAAAGTATGCAGATTTAATTATCATTATTGCTGAATAAACAATTAGAAGAAAAAACTAAAATAAAACACTCTTCTCTCTCTCTCGGATTAACATCATCATCTCTCTCAATCTTTATCTCTTCACCCACACGAACTCCATCTAACAAACTGCAATGGATCCTCCCGCCTTATCACAGCTCACCAAATCGGTCAAACGAATCGTTGCTATAGGACTTAACACGTCACCTGGTTATATTCTGTACCGTGGCAATTTGTTGGATTTACCGATTCCGTTAAAGCATTTGCATGGAAACGGAACCTTTATGACTTTGTTGGGGATTACCTTGTAAGTGTTTATGATGTTGGTTTGGAGGTTGTTGGCTCCGAGGAGATCGAGGAAGTGTTTGACGTTGAACAGGGTTGCGATTTCGTTCAAGGTTGTTGGGTTGGTGGAAGTGTAGGTGGTATTAATACCATGTGGTGGGTTTGCGGTTTGCATGTGAAGAGTTGTTTAGGAAATTAAATGAAATTGCTTCTATTTGTCAAATTATAGGTTATTGGGATGATGCTCGGAGAAGATGCAGTAGCAATTGATAGAGTTTCCTTCTAATTTTGTTCCTTTCCTGATGCGTCATGTTTTTTAGAGTTTAACAACATTCGATTTTATAATCTCATCCGGGTTTATCAAAGTTTGTTTACAGGTGCAACATTTGTCACAGATTGCAATAGGATAACGGATTTCTCTGTTCCACAAGAACGACAACAGCAGTTTAAATTCTATCCTAGTTCCTTATTCAGATTCATTGGTTTCGCTATTACTCTCCTAACAACAACTTATCGTCTCAGTTTTTGTCTAGTTCTGTAACAGGTACGATTTATGGCTCTGTTTTCTTATATTCATTTTTTAGACAAGGAGCATCTGGGATTAACTGTTCAGTAAACAAACATATAAAGAAACAAGTTGCATACACATATTACATACAAATAAGACAGAAAATAAGAAGAAAAATAAAATTTAAGAGATTTTTGATACATACTTATTTTAAGCTCTTTTAACAGGATCAAAGTTGGAAACTCCAATGACAGCTCCAAGAATAACGTCATTGCCTTCTCTTCCAAAGGTGTATTGATTACAACGTTGGATTTTGAGTGAGTCTCTTTAGTGAGCTTCCAAAGATGAAGTTGTTATCTACTTCTGCAAAATTTTAGTCAGGTTGTTTCTTTTCTTTTTTCTATCCGTGGACTCCTCTCTCATATCAGTGACTTTCTCCTCTCTCTGTTATTCTTTATCTTTCTCTTGTTGTATTGGTTGTGTATCTCTCCTCCTTTGCAATGGAACAATGGCCCTTTTTATAGTGAAATAGCAGTGAAAATTGGGGGGGAAACGTATGAGGTTTGAATAATATTGGTATGATGTCTTTGTGCTTCAGGGTGCGGGTTTTGTTTCTATCCATTTTGGTGTAAACTTGGTTGTGTATGATGCAGTTTTTCTTTCCCTCTTTTGTCTTTCAATGACACAAAGCTATTGCTTTTTGTTTTCACCTAATTCTGAAGGGTTAGTACTTTGGAACATGATGATGCGTGGGGATTGTGAGTTACTTGATAACTTGATATTTTATGAATCAATGTTATTTGTATGTGCTGACTTTGTTGTTGTTCTATTGTTGTTCTGCTTTTCTATTTGTTTGCTGGCCTGTAGCTTTTGTGATGCAGCTTTGCCTAGGCAGCCTGCTGCCTTGTTCTGTAGCTTGGTTGTTTTTGTGCTATTCTACTATGATGTGCGCTTGTGTTGCTGCTTGTAACTTGTTGTTTTGTGCTTGTTGCTTGTGTTGTTATGTTTGGCCTTTGGGCTGCATTTCTTTGGCTGTTTCGCTTTAACAACAAAATAATATTTGCAATTTTTCTTTCTTCTTTTTGTGAACCAAATGGGAAACTTTTTGTGATTTGCAACTGAGAGAAATGGTCCATGATTAAAGATAGACCCCTTCTGATTTCTGATTCCAAATACCAACCCTGATGATGAGCATTTTTGTTTTAACAAATAATTGTTTGGAAAATTTTTACATGTTTGATTGTTAACTTTTATTTTTCTTTTCTTGATCTTGTTTCATGAGCACAAGGGCTGGATGGCTAGCGATGTTGAATGATAAAAATACCATGGAGAGGAGTGAGGACGAATGACTTGAAGATGAAGACTTTAAGAAACACACATAATTTCTCTCTTTTTTTTAGACAAACAAATGTAATTTGTATTTCACATTGTAACATGCCTTGTAACTTGTCTCAAAAAATGTAATGAGCACGAATTTGACCGAATTTATCAATGATGAACCTTGTTGTGGAAATCAAATGACTCTTGAATGTTGTTTGAATTCTGAAATTCTCTCTTGAATAATTCGAATGCACATCTTAACTTTGTAACTTAAACCTCAAGAAATCATGAACAATGGTTGTAACTTGTTCTTCAAGCAATCAATACGCCTTATCTTTCAAAATCCAATCAAACTCTCCAACAAAATAAATGCTTGAGAATTTAATTCCACTGAATAATTCGAACTCAAAACACCGGTCGCTTAAACCTTGATCTTCATATCATGCCTGAACCACACTTACACTCTCAACAAGAACCCGTAACTTTGATGTCTAAACCACAAGTAACTTGTAACTTTAAACAACCGAAACATGTCTTGATTATCATGAACCTTTAACCTCATTTCCTGAAGTGCTCAAACTCCACATTTGGCAATTCATACTTCGAATTCTCAATGGCTTAGAGACTTTAAGAAGAAACTTGAAATGCGAGGAGGTGAAATTCTTCACCTAATGCCCTGAGCTTTGAGCCATCTTCGAGGCAGGCGATAGAAACATCTTCCCAGAAACCAGAGACTCGAAACCCTAGCATCTTGACCAGCACACATAGGGAAATAAACCCTAATCCAGGCTCTGATAAATTTGAGCGAGAACCAACCTTGTAACATGATGACAAAATTCATTCCACGATCCACTAATCAAGAACCAGATGCGTTTCATTTTTACCTGATAAGAAAACCTCAAAACAAGATTAGACATAAAGAGGGCGCAACCCTAAAACTTCAAACCAAAGTGCTTGATTCCCTGAGATGCGGGATATGCAAATGACTGAATGATAAAATGATACAAATGGAATGCAAAGTCCAAAGCCAGACAAAATAAAAGATAGGACAAATTTGGGGTACGACAGAAGCGAAAGAGGATGCCTCAACCCACTTTGTAAAATAGTCGATGGCAACTAAGATGAAGTGGTGTCCATTAGAGGCTGTTGGCTTGATTTCCCCAATCATATTGATGCCCCACATAGCAAAGGGCCAAGGAGCCATCAAGACATTCAGAGGAACCGGAGGTACGTGCACATTGCAATCATAGATCTGACACTTATGGAAGGTTCGAGAGTGTTGATAGCAATCTTCTTCCATGGTAGACCAGTAATAGCCTGCCTGTAGGATCTTCTTTGCCATCGTATGCCCATTGGAATGGGTGCCAAAAGTGCCTTCATGTAACTCAGCCATGATCTTTTCCGCTTCAACCTTGTCTACACACCGAAGTAACAGAGTCATGGTTGCGTTTGTAGAGAATGCCATTACTAAGGAAGAAATTAGCAGAGAATCTCCTTAAGAACTTCTTACCATTGACTAAAGCTCCTTCTGGATATTCTTGGGCCTCGAGATACCTCTTGACTTCATGAAACCAAGGCTGGTCCACTACTTCTTCAGTATTAATCTCGTGACAGTGAGATGGTTCCTCCATTCGTTCAATGGTGATATGGGGAGCCTCGTTATCCCATTTAAGTTTAAACATAGATGACATTGTGGCTAGTGCGTCTGTTAGCTAATTTTCTTCTCGCGGGAAATGCTCGAAGGTAATCTTCTCAAAATGTGGGAGCAACGTCAAAACATGTTCTTTGTAGGGGATAAGGTTAGGGTGTTTGGTGTTCCATTCCCCTTTGATCTAGATGATAACCAAAGTTGAATCTCTGAATACATTTAAGGATTTGATCCCCAAATCTATGGCAGCTTTGAGACCAAAGATGCATGCTTCATATTCTGCCATGTTGTTTGTACAATTAAAGCAGAGTCTTGTAGTAAAGGGAGTATGACATCCTTCAGGAGATATGAGTACATCACAAATACCATTTCCGAGTGCGTTAGATGCCCCATCAAAAACCAGGGTTCATCGGGATTGTTGTACCCCAAAATTTTCCCTCCCATTTCCTCAACATTTCCTCATCACAAGACCCTTGGAGCTCAAGGTCTAGTTAGGGTTTCCTCTGCTCAAGATTTCTCCTTGCACTGTTGACCCAAATTAGGGTTTGTGTTTGCACAAAGATATTTTGACCTAAAATGCCTAAGATGACTTTCATGCTTCATGTTGGACTCCCAAGTTTATCCATACCAAGTTTCAAGTCTTGATTCCAAATTTTGCCCAGTCAATTGGACAGTTGACCTAGAAATCAACTGTATTGGGGAAAAAGTCAACTGTGGCCAATTGACAGTCAAATCTCATGAAAATTGACCCACGTCAACATTATGAACTCACATGGACCATTTGATCAAGTTTGGATCATAATTCCACAAGAAAATTGATCAGATCACCAAAAGGGCAAAATGGTCATTTTTAGGGTTTTGACTGCATAAAGGCAATTTTTGACTGTTTGACCTAGCCAATGGCAAATCAAGCTCAAATATGGACTCAAGGACCCCATGGAATTGTCTTGACATGCTCAACAAGTTCAAAAGATCCCAAATACACAAGATTGACAATTGAATTTCCCAGTCAATTGATCAATTTTAACTGTATACTGAAAAGTCAAACTTTGACTTTTTGGTCAAAATCAAGTGTCAAGATTCATTTTTCATCAAAACATGCCAAATCATGAAACTTGTTCATCAAGAAATCAAGAATTGCAAATTAGGGTTTTGAAATGAAGATTTTTCATAACTTAGAATTTTTCTAAGTTATGAAAAACCCTAATTTTTTCCTAACTTTGTCCCACTTTCTCACCAAGATTCATTTGGATTCAAGCAAAAGTCAAAACATGAAAGTTGTAGACTATTGCAAAATCTACAACTTTGATTGACAAAGTTTTCCCAAAAGAAGCTTTTAGCTCAAGTTACAATTCTTGGAACAAGGGTACCAAACCATTCTTAACTTAGAGAAAATTTGACCTATTTTAGGCAGGATTTTTGCCTAACTTCAAGACCATTTTTCACATACTTCCACTTGGAATTTCAATTTGCATTTCAAAGATGGATTGTAGTACACATTCCAATATTTCCAAAATGTCCAAGAACTCATCAAACAACCTCATGTTTAGGGAGAATCGAATTTGGCAAGTTGGGAAAAACTCACTTTGTTCATGACCAAGTTACATGTCCATAACCTTGCATTTTTGAACTCAGCATGCCTTAAGCTAGATTACAGGTCTTTTATCTCATCTACACTCCATAATTTAATGCCAATCCTTTGTGCCAAGGTGTTGTTCTATGAGTTTGGACATTATATGCAAGATTAAGCCATTTTTAGATAAAGCATAATATCCATTTTAGAAAAGTTGCACTTTATGTCAATTAACAATCCAAGCAAGTACAGTGCAAATCTCTTTGGCACAAGTTTATGAGCTAATTACACTGATCAAGGCCAAGGTTTGCAGCACATTAGGGGGGCCTCTATCAGTCTAAAAACTCAAGTGGACATTTGTTGCTTAAAGTTGAAGAAAGCTTGCATAACATAACACAACTCTCATCTCAGCTAACACAAGCTTAAGCAAACTTGTCAAACACATTCTAAACGTCCATTCTGAGCTAGAACACGAGCCAACCATCTCCAACACCTTCTCAAACACAGAATCACCCTCAAAATTCCAAAACAGGGGACCTGCTGCAGATTGAGTTCCATAACTCATTCCATTCGTGCATCCTTGCTAAAAACACTTCAAACACATCCCACAACATCCCTTGAAGCTATTCCAAACCTCAAACACGACCTGTAACACTCCCAATCAACATCACCATTTTCATTTTTCTGTTTTGCAGGTGGAGTTCTATAACTCGATTCAGCTAGTTTCAAAGCAAAGTAAAACTTGGAATAGCATCCCTGGACATCAAGGAAGTTGTACCAATCATCACCTTGCACTGAAAGTACCTCTATCACCAGATACGATTCCAACTGAACAGGTAAGTTCATGAACTCGTATCTCTCTATCCAGGCATTGTTAGCTTTAGGTTTGTGAAGAAAATATGTCACATTCATAGCCCTGAACATGCCCATGTAATTAGTTTTCATTTATGTTACGTGTGCTATGAGAATTTGAGGTCTGAACTTGGAACAAAAACTAGGTCAGGAATTGGGGGAGAAGAAATTCTCTCTCATCTTAGAGAGTTAAGTCAAGTTCTTTATATGTCTGGATTCGTCTTTTAATGCTCTACATTTTTCATGTTGTGAGTTTTGCTTGAAAGTCCAGGAATTGGGAGATAGAAAACGCGCGTGGATGGTTGTTCAAACATGTTCTGAGGTTGAAGATGAAGTCTTCTTGGGCTGGGCCTGAGTTGACTTTCTTTTTGCACCCTTTTGTTACTTTTAAACCCCCTTGGCCCATTATGTTTATTTTTATGATTTTTTGACCTTTTCTTTTTTGTTCTGACTTATTTATTTTTCCTCACAATATTAAAAATATAAAAAAATATTTTTACACCATTTTTATATTTATTAGGCATTTATTTGTTTAAAATAATGTTTGTACATAAATAAATACTTACATACTTTTATTTAAAAAAATACTAAAATAATGCAAACACATTTTATTTTCCATTTTTATTTCATTTTATCTTCTAAAAACATTTTATATAAAATATACTTTTTTTCATAAATATTAAATATTATTATTTTGTACATATTCAATATATTTTGTAAATAATATAAGTACATATATATTTATTAGTATATTTAGATTAAAAAATACAAAATATATACATTTTTATTTTTATTAATATTTAACATTAAAAATACCTTTTTTACAAATATACTTCATTTTTATTTTATTTTTGTATATAATAAATAAATATTTTACATATTAAATAATTAATACTTTTATTTAATAAATTAGGGTTTTACCCTAGATACTTAAAAACTCCAAAAAAATAATACTTTTTATTTTGTTTATTTGACACATAAAAAATACCTTTTTTTCATACATATAAAAAACATTTTTTGCATCTTGCATATTTATTCTTATTTTATTTAATTATTGTACATTAAATACCTTGTATAATTCCAAATTGATGTAATAGTCTAGGTTTAAATTCCTTGTCAAAATACCCCCATTTGAACATTTGTACCCCCCTTCCCATATGTTATGTTGTAATAACTTAGGAACTTTATTTTCCGCACGTTAATGCTTTCTAATTATACCATGCTAGAATTAGGGTTTGTATGCAAATCAAAACAACAAAAATAGTTTGACCTAATTTCAAGATAAACAAGCATGGAAATGGACAACACCAATCACACTTGCACCCCCTAGGGTATTCCACTTATTGCCTTCAATAATGGGCCATATTGCATGTTAGGTCTCTTTGGGCAAAATAAACAATCAAATGATCATAGTCCCTCGATGACGCTTTCAAAAGTTGCCTAAAAAATGATCAAGTCCCTTAAAGGAAAAATTACCCAAAGATACTTGGCACCATTGAAACTGTGGTCTAAACGATGACCCGCGCCCGTCCCTTTCACATCCTAACACAAGATTGTCCACCAAATGCAATGGTGGAACAAAATTGTTAAAAGGGTTAAAAACATAGGAGAAAATCTTTGAGAAATTTAGGAGTAGACAAACTCTTAGTTACTTGAATCGAACTTGCAAAACAAAACACTTGCCTATTTTCTAAACCACACATCACTACACTTTCAAAACAACTTTCAAAAACAAATGAAAACCTTTTCAAAAGACATACACCTTTGTATACATCCCAACATGGATCATTACAAAGGTTGCCACCACATTGGCCTCTTTTCAAAAACATTTTCAAACCCACGCACACAAAGCACCATTTCAAACAATTGAAAATTAAGGCAAGTTGATCTAAGCAAGTAACTAAGAGCCCATGGATAACCATGGATAGAAAGGGTGTTAATACCTTCCCTTTCTATAATCTACTCCCCGAACCCAAGAAAACATCTCAAAGGTTTTTGCTGTGCTTTTTAACCTTTCCTTAGGATAAAATAAAAAGTCGGTGGCGACTCTTGCTCAACCGAAACATTTGCGAAAACAAACGCAAAACCATAGTCAGTTCTCCCACCGTATCACAGAACTGGCGACTCTGCTGGGGAAAATTTTAAAAGTGGAGTAACCTTAGGGCTTAGATCACCCTCTTGCATGACTAATTGTTTGATTTGATTGCTTTATATCTTGGATCTCTTGTTTGGGTTTGCAATCCTACACCCGGATTTTGGGAAACATTCATAGATAGCAATACGTTGTGGAAACTGTGTGGGGTATACCGACACGGTCGAAGCAATAGATATATTAGTGCGACATATTTGTGAGTACCGGTAACCCTTGAGTTCAATCAAGGAGAGTACGGGGCCGCTGAGTGATGTCACTAAGCACTAATGACCTAGAACCTTACTTGACCATCTTGGCCTTTTATTAGGGGTAGTGAGATGACCGGCTTTGGTGCAGTCCGAAGTTGGTAGATACTCGATACTACACTCATTGAGGGTTGTTTTCTTGGAATATTTTGGTCGCTAGTTAAGTGGCTAAACCAAAACAATGAACAATGAAAACAATCCAGTGATATTGAGCTCCTTAGAACCCGGTTACTATTTATAGGACAGGTTTTTAAGCCAACTACACTCAAGAGGGTACTTACCTATGAAACCCCATGCAAGCCTGAAACTAGGGTTTGGTGTGATTTGCTTGTACATATGTTTGTGCATACATCATGAACATCATAAAGCATCATATGCATTCACTAACCACTTCAAGGGTTTAGATCTTCATCTTTGTTCTTGTTTTGTAGGTCATGGAAATTCCTCGCAGAAAAACCGTCCAAGTCAACCTTGTGAGAATCTCTCCTCAACTCAAGGAGCTCACCTCAAGAATTCCGGAAAGCTCATCCTTCAGTGAAAGACATGGTAGACTGCTCAGCTTAGTCAACACCAACATTGAAGAAGACATGATGAAAGTGCTATTCCAGTTCTTTGACCCTCTTCACCACTATTTCACTTTCCCTGACTACCAGTTGGTACCCACTTTGGATGAATTTTCTCAACTCCTGAGAATTCCTATCCTAAATCAACTACCTTTCAACGGTACGGAAAAGGAACCAAAGCCGGAAGATATTGCTCGAGCATTACATCTACAGCCTTCTGACATCAAGGGGCATTGGGAAACTAGAAGCGGTGTCAAAGGCTTCTTAGCAAAATTCTTGTTTGAGAAGGCACAAGAGTGTTGGAATTCATTGGACCTACAAGCCTTTGAAGAGATTGTGGCACTCCTTATCTATGGGTTGGTCTTGTTCCCAAATTCTGACCAATTGGTAGATGTCAACGCCGTCAAAATCTTCTTGTCCAGAAATCCAATACCAACATTGCTTGGGGATATCCTTCACTCATTTTACACACGAACAATGAGAAAGAGGGGTGTTCTCATGTGCTGTACTCCTCTCCTTGCAAGGTGGTTTATTTTGCACCTTCCACAATCTATCTTAAAGAATGACCAAGGCTCAAGGTAGTCCCAACGGTTGATGACTCTTACTCACTCTGATGTACATTGGTGTTCTCGGTCCAGAGAAAATGTCATCATCGTCGATCGTTGTGGAGAGTTTCCTAATGTTCCTTTACTTGGAATCAGAGGGGGTATCACCTACAACCCTTGCCTAGCTTTGAGGTAATTTGGATATGCACGAAGAGATGGTCCTCACGACATGTTGATTCCTGACTTAGTTTTTGACTTCGACAACGATGCGCAAGGACTTCGCCAAAGATTCATCAGAGCTTGGAGGATGCCCAACAAGGTTGATAGCAAGACACTGGGGCACAAGAACTCAATCCCTCTTGAGCCCTATCTCAAGTGGGTACCAGCCCGAGCCCAGAGTCTAATGATGCCTTGTCCTCATGTTCTCCCTGTGATTAAAGAGCCCGACAAGGAAGGAGAGGTTCCCTACACCATCCTACATCCTGACATGCCTACATCGTGGGAGGAGATGCAGAAGAGTTGGATCCAACTCAAGGAGGAACGGAACACTTTTGAAGCCAGCTTCTACGCCAGCGAGAAGAAGGTTTTAGAGCTCACCCGCCGACTCCATGAGCAAGAGGCCCTCAACACCTACATTGCGCCAAAGAGGATGCGCAACGTCTTTTTACCTTGAGAAGTTGTTTTTGTAACATTTGGCCCATGGGGCATTTTATGTACTAACAAATCTTTTCTTATTAATATGACGTGCGTTCTTTTTGTTTGCAACAATTGTGAATTTCTAAAATCCTTGAATGCATTGCATAGATAGCATCTCATGCATCATGTGCATAACAGGTACCCATTTTTCTACAGGTTGCTTAATCTTCTTCGCTGTTTATTTGGAACAGTCATCATGAATCCAGACTCCTCCAGTGAGAAAGCAATCAAGGCCCTCCAGGCCCAAAGTGCCCAGTTTCAAGAGATGGTGATGAACCTGTCCCAAGGGCAACAAGAGTTGAAGGCTCTGCTCCTAAAGAAGAAGAAGAAGAAGAGAACTGCGTTATTCAACATTGGACGCAGGTTTGGGAACACACTCCATAACGAAGCTGGTCCAACTACTTCCTCTGCAGAGAAAGATAGTCCCCAAGGGGGAGGAGCTCCTAGTCCTGCAGTCTCTGACAACGAGACGGATTACAATGACGAACAATACCCTCCCGCTGCTGACAGATACAAGCAATTGGAAGACCGCTTGAGTGCCATGGAGATTCAGAATGTGTCGGGGCTGGATTTCGGAGATTTGGGCTTATCTTCTGTGGTAGTAATCCCACACAAGTTTAAGGCGCCTGCCTTTGCCAAATATGACGAGGCTTCCTGTCCAAAACTGCATCTCAGGTCGTACTTCTTCCAAGATAGCCTTTCGGGGTCACAGCTTGAGTGGTTTTATCAGCTAGATGGAACCAGTATCCGATATTGGGAAGATTTGGCGACCGCATTTTATAGACAATATCAATACAATTCTGACCTCGCTCCTACGCGTACCCAACTTCAGGGTATGTCTCTAGGAACGGGCGAAGGGTTCAAAGAATATGCATAAAAATGGAGAGATTTGGTTGGCAGGGTGCAGCCTCCATTGACTGATCGTGAGCTGGTTGATATGTTTCTAGGGACCTTGTCTGGTCCATTTTTCAATCATCTGGTTGGCAATTCCTCAGCTGGGTTTACGGATTTGATCCTGACGGGTGAAAGGATAGAAGCTGGCATCAGGTCAGGAAAAATACAGAAAGCTGCCTCCGCAAGTACTGAGAAGAGGCCTTTCAAGAAAGAAGCAAGTGCCGTCTATGGTGCTAGAAGACAAGTCAAGCCAGAAAGCCGCCAAGCCGTCAATGCCTTGGTCATTTCAAAACCTGCTGCTGCTCCTCAACAGTACAATCAACAAAGAGGTGAAAGGCCCAAGAGGCAGTATACTCGGCCGAGTATGACCTTGTCACAAATCTTACCGCAACTGTTATCAACCAACTTGGTGACCATCAAAGAGGCTCCGAAGGTCGTGAATACTGCATCTCCTAAGTATAACCCAAATGCCCGTTGTGCTTATCATTCTGATAGCCCCGGGCATACTACTGATGATTGCTGGGCCCTGAGAAATAAGGTGCAAGACCTTATCGATGCGAAGGAAATTCAGTTTGAGGCGCCTGAGAGGCCAAATGTTGTAACTGCTCCTATGCCCCAGCATAGAGTAAATGTCGTCGAGGAAGATTTGTATGCTGTTTCGGTAAATGATGTTGCTACCCCTCTTTTGACTGTTAAGAGGAACTTACTACTATACGGTTTATTTTCGGGCTGTAGCAAGGGTTGCCTCCTGTGTGTTGTTATCCCTACCGGTTGTCCGCTGCTGAAATCAGGCATCCAAAGCCTGATGGATAGCAAAGAAATTCTGTTCATGAAAACTGCTGTTCCGTTTGTTTCCGCTGAAGAAGTATCTGTCGTCACAATTTTCAACAATCCTACCAAGGCTCTCCCAAGGAAGCCAGTCCAAATTATGTCTGTTGCACCCATTACTATTACTGTTCCGGGGCCTCTCCCCTATGAATCTAACAAGGTTGTCCCATGGCACTATGGGGCAGACGTGTATGTGCTTGGAGTGAAGCAGGAGTTCAACACCGGTACCAGTATCAGTAACATCACTGGTCCCGCCAAGATTACACGCAGTGGCAGGCTCTTCTCGCCTGACATTGCACCACCAGTTATCCGAAAACCTCTTATCATCACACTTGCAAGTGTGCATGTTCCAAATCAAGTTCCTGTGTCTACTACTGTCGCCGAGTCCTCTGATGCTCGGGGCAAAGAAGTTGCTACCGATTTGCCTGCCAGGACGGAGGCACCAAAAAAGACTGCTGTTGAAGCCTCCCAACAAGAGATGGAGGAAATCCTTAAAATCATTAAAAAGAGTGACTTCAATGTCGTTGAACAGCTGGGGCATACCCCCTCCAAAATCTCTATGCTATCATTTCTGCTATGCTCAGAGGCCCACGCAAAGGCCCTAATTTCATTTCTGAAAATGGCCCATGTGCCGCCAGAGACCTCTGCAGATCAATTCACTGACTGTGTGGCTAATTTAACAGCTGACAATGGCCTGGGTTTCTCAGATGCAGACCTTACCGCCAAAGGAAAAAACCACAATGATGCCCTGCACGTCTCTATAGAATGCAGGGGCACTACTCTCGCACACGTGTTGGTGGATATCGGTTCTTCCCTGAATGTATTGCCCAAGAAGGCCTTAGATCGGTTGGATTGTGAGGGCCTGGAATTGAAACCTAGTAACATCATTGTTAGAGCCTTCGACGGTTCTAAGAGGATGGTGCACGGTGAGGTAGACATTCCTATTCATGTGGGTTCCCAAGTCTTCGACTCAACGTTCTATGTAATGGATATTCGTCCATCTTATTCCTGCTTGTTGGGTCGACCCTGGATTCACAAGGCTGGGGCAGTAACATCCACTCTACACCAAAAGCTCAAATACCCTGTCAAAGGGAAGATTGTTACTGTGCAGGGTGAGGAGGAATACATGGTAAGTCACTTGAATTCATTCCGGTATATCGAGATGGACGGGGAGTTTATTGAAACCCCCTTTCAGCATTTTGAGGAGGTACCTCCAACATTGGCGTCGGCTGAGACAGTGGTTGAAGAAGACTTTCCTCTGAAGATGGCTTCCTTAAAGGATGCTCGGGCTGTAATCGAGAAAGGCAAATGCACAAATTGGGGTCAGCTTCCTGACTTCACTCAAAAGACCGACAAGTTTGGGCTGGGCTTCACTGCAGAGGCTCAGAGGGCTGTGCGCAAAGAAAGGATCAGAAAGGCTCCGGTGTTTATCACCAACCCAAGGGTGAATGCTATCGAGGAGGACGTAGAGGAAGCAGAATTTGACAGTTGGATCTATCCAACCACCAACAACGGACCAAGCAACTGGACGGCAAAGGATTTTACACCTGTCACATTTGTCACGCAGTAATTAACTCTTTTGATTTTCAATTTGTAACAAACAATGTTGAAACTTTTATTGGCTCGATGTCCTACCCGGGGCACCGTAGCTCCATTTGTGAGGGCTTTTTGTATGACATTTCCATATATCATTAATCAAAACATTGGACGTTTGTTGCATTTCAAATCTTGTGCTCTTTTTCTTTCTGTGTTATATATTGCAAAACAGCTATATTTACACACACTCACTTATACAGGTTTCAATCCACTCTGGATCTCACTGGTAACGGCTTTGCTACCACCAGTTATGACTTCGAGAATCCGATCAACTTGGCCGAAGACGAAGGTGAAGATGATTGCGAAGTTCCTGGTGAACTCGCAAGACTGCTACTCCAGGAAGAGAGGGCCATTCAGCCGCATGAAGAGCCGGTGGAAACAGTAAACTTGGGTACTGAGACAGATAGAAAAGAAGTCAAGATTGGTGCCAATCTAGAGCTCAGCATGAAGCAACGATTGATCCAGATGCTGCATGACTACATGGAAATCTTTGCTTGGTATTACGAAGACATGCCTGGTTTGGATGCCGACATTGTAGTTCATCCGGAAATTCGAACTTCATGGACTGGTAATCTTCCATAGCTTGGTGAGCAAGGTGATCCGCTAGTAGACTTCCCTTTATTGCTTTCTGGATAGTATATTGTATGTCATATTCCGTCAGGATAATCTGCCATTTCGCTATTCTTCCAGAGAGATTAGGCTTCTCGAAGATGTATTTTATTGGATCCATTTTAGATATCAACAAGGTAGTATGGGTCAGCATATACTATCTTAGCCGGCGAGTTGCCCATGCCAGAGCACAACAAGTTTTCTCGAGCAGTGAATATCTTGTTTCACAGTCAGTAAACTTTTTGCTCAGGTAATAAATAGCGTGCTCTTTTCGGCCAGACTCGTCATGCTGCCCCAGCACACACCCCATTGAATTTTCCAAAACGGTTAGATACATGATCAATGGTCTTCCCTCGACTGGTGGCATTAAAACAGGAGGCTCTTGTAAGTACTCTTTGATCTTGCAGAAAGCAGTTTGGCATTCATCATTCCATTTGACTATTTAATCTTTCTTCAGTAGTTTGAAGATTGGTTCACAAGTAGCTGTTAGGTGAGAAATGAATCTGGAAATGTAGTTCAAACGTCCCAAGAATCCTCTGACTTCCTTCTCAGTACGAGGAGCAGGCATCTCTTGTATCGCTTTCACTTGGCGGGATCTACTTCAATACCTTTATTGCTGACGAAAAAGCCTAGGAGTTTACCAGACCTCACTCTAAATATGCATTTATTTGGGTTCAACCTCAGCTTGTACTTTCATAGTCTCTCAAAGAGTTTCTGTAAATGGTCAAGATGCTCTTCTTCTGTTTGAGATCTAGCTATCATGTCGTCCACATAGACCTCTATTTCGTGATGTATCATGTCGTGAAATAAGGCTACCATGGCACGCTGATAGGTTGCCCCAGCATTCTTCAGTCCAAATGGCATAACCTTGTAGCAGAATGTGCCCCACTGGGTGATAAAGGTTCTTTTCTCCATGTCCTCAGGCGCCATTTTGATTTGGTTGTAGCCTGAGAAACCGTCCATGAAGGAAAACACTTTGTGCTTTGCCATATTGTCAACTAGAATATCAATGTGGGGAACTGGGAAATCATCCTTAGGGCTTCCCTATTCAAATCTTTGTAGTCTATGCACATTCTTACCTTGCCGTCCATTTTGGGTACGGGAACAACATTGGCAATCCATTACGGATAGGAGGTGACGGCTAAGAATCTGGCGTTGAATTATTTCATGACTTCTGCTTTAATCTTCCCTGACATGTCTGGTCGCATGCGACGGACCTTTTGTTTTACTGGTGGACAGTCTTCTTTTGTGGTAGACAATGTACCACGATATCTACATCAAGTCCTAGCATGTCTTCATACGACCAGGAAAAGATCTCAACATACTCGTGTAGCAACTGAATTAGACGCTATTTGACACTGGGTTTTAGATTGGCACCCACCTTGACTTCTCTTTTGTCTTCTTCGGTACCTAGGTTGATTGTGTCCACTGGCTCTTCAAGGGGTTGAATGGTCCTCTCTTCTTGTTGTAGTAACCTGGTGAGTTCCCCTGGAACTTCACAATATTCCTCACCTTCGTCTTCGACTTGGTAGATTAGATTTTCAGAGTCGCAAAAGGCCATAGCAGAACCGTTACCCATGGGATCCCGAATAGATGTAGACCTGCATTGTGAGTGTGAGTGTGTGTAAGAGTATAGCTATCTTTGAAAGAAATGAAAAATGTAAAAATAAAAACAATGAGCACAAAGTTTGTATGCAAAAACGTCCATGATTCATTGATGTCATATGGAAATGAGATGATAACCCTTACAAATGGACCATTGTGCCTCGGGTAAGACACAAGGTTTTAAGAGTCTTAATTATTTTAATATTACAGATCCAACAAAATGTAAAGATAAATTACTGTGGGATAAAAGTGATCGGGACAAAATCTCTAGCCTCCCAGTTACTGAGCCCTCCACTGACATTTGGTAAAATCTAATCCTCCAGGTTGTAGTTGTCTTCATCATCCTCCACGGTGGTGACTCGATGGTTGCTGATCTTCAAGGGTGCTCCTCTAGAACGAGTGCGGCGTACAGCCTTCTGGGCACCTGAAGTGAAACCCAGACCAAACTTATCAGGTTTGTATGGGATATCTGGGAGTTGACCCCAAATAGTGCACCCACCTTCTTCTATCACTGCCTTGGCATCCTTTAAAGACGACATCTTGAGTGAAGGCCTTGTGATCTTGGGAACTTTAGGCACAACCTTGGTTACTGACACATCTTGCGGGACTTCTTCAAAGTGCTGGAATAGAGTTTCAATAAATTTACCATCTAGTTCAACATATCTGAAGGAATTTAGATGGTTGACCATATACTCTTCTTCTCCGTGAACAGTGGTTATTTTCCCTTGAATTGGATATTTCAGCATTTGATGCAACCTAGAAGTAACAGCGCTGGCATTGTGGATCCATGGTCGGCCTAATAAGTAGGAATATAAGGGGCGAATATCCATTACATAAAAATTTGAATTAAATGTTTCGATTCCAAGACTGCTACTCCAGGAAGAGAGGGCCATTCAGCCGCATGAAGCGCCGGTGGAAACAGTAAACCTGGGTACTGAGACAGATAGAAAAGAAGTCAAGATTGGTGCCAATCTAGAGCTCAGCGTGAAGCAACGATTGATCCAGATGCTGCATGACTACATGGAAATCTTTGCTTGGTCTTACGAAGACATGCCTGGTTTGGATGTCGACATTGTAGTTCATCACCTGCCTACCAAGGAAGACTGCCCTCCGGTAAAGCAAAAGGTTCGCCGTATGCGCCCAGAGATGTCCGAAAAGATCAAAGCTGAGGTTATGAAGCAATTCGATGCCGGATTTCTAGCAGTGACTTCTTACCCTCAGTGGGTTGCCAACGTGGTGCCAGTACCGAAGAAGGACGGTAAGGTCAGAATGTGTGTTGACTACAGGGATTTGAACAGGGCCAGCCCCAAAGATGATTTCCCTCTGCCTCACATCGACATTCTTGTTGACAATACTGCTCAACACAAGGTGTTCTCCTTCATAGATGGTTTTTCAGGGTACAATCAGATTAAGATGGCTCCTGAAGATATGGAAAAGACTACCTTTGTGACTCAGTGGGGCACCTTTTGCTACAAAGTCATGCCATTCGGGTTGAAAAATGCTGGGGCAACCTACCAACGTGCCATGGTTGCTTTATTTCATGACATGATCCACCATGAGATTGAAGTGTATGTCGATGATATGATTACAAGGTCCCAAACTGAGGAAGGACACCTTGACCATCTGCGGAAGCTGTTTGACCGACTAAAGTTGTACAAGCTGAGGTTGAATCCAAACAAATGCACCTTTGGGGTGAGGTCTGGAAAATTATTAGGTTTCATTGTAAGCGACAAAGGTATTCAAGTGGACCCTGCCAAGGTAAAAGCCATACAAGAGATGCCGACTCCCAAGACGGAGAAAGAAGTCAGAGGCTTTCTGGGACGACTGAATTACATCGCCTGATTCATCTCACATCTAACTGCTACATGTGAGCCAATCTTCAAATTACTGAAGAAAGATCAAGTAGTACGTTGGAACGATGAATGTCAGGCCGCTTTCGAAAAGATAAAGGAATATCTCCAAGAGCCACCCATTCTTATGCCACCAGTGGAAGGGAGGCCTCTGATACTATACTTGACAGTGCTTGAAAATTCAATGGGGTGTGTGCTGGGGCAGCATGACGAGTCTGGCCGAAAAGAGCACGTTATTTATTACCTGAGCAAAAAGTTTACCGACTGTGAGTCTCGGTACTCACTGCTCGAGAAAACTTGCTGCGCTCTGGTATGGGCTGCTCGCCGGCTGAGACAGTATATGTTGACTCACACCACTTTGTTGATTTCAAAGATGGATCCCATCAAGTACATATTCGAAAAGCCTGCTCTGTCTGGGAGAATAGCAATATGGCAAATGATCTTGACGGAATATGATATCCAGTACACGACTCAAAAAGCAATCAAGGGAAGTGTATTGGCAGATCATTTGGCACACCAACCTGTGGACGATTACCAATCATTGAACTTTGAATTCCCGGACGAAGATATCATGGTAGTAACTGACTGTGAAGTACCTGGACCGGATGAAGGACCTGAGGAAGGATCCCGATGGTCTATGCATTTTGACGGAGCCTCCAACGCTTTGGGTAACAGCATCGGCGCTGTGATCATATCCCCCAAAGGAACTCATACTCCACTCACCGCCCGACTGTGTTTCAACTGCACCAACAACATGGCAGAATATGAGGCATGTATCATGGGTCTTCAAGCCGCAATCGACTTAAGGATCAAGTTTCTGAGTGTCTTCGGGGATTCCGCTCTCGTGATCAATCAGATCAAAGGCGAGTGGGATATGAAACACCAAAATCTTATTCCTTACAAGGAGTATGTAATGACTTTGCTTCCCCACTTTGAAGAGATAACTTTTGAACACTTCCCAAGAGAGGAGAATCAGTTAGCAGACGCACTAGCTACGATGTCTTCAATGTTCAAAGTCAAATGGGACAATGAGGCTCCCCGGATCATTATCTGGAAGTTGGACGAACCTGCATACTACTGCGATCTTGAGGCCGAAAAGATGACTGAAAAACCCTGGTATCATGAGGTGAAGAGATACTTGGAAGCTCAGGAATACCCTGAAGGTGCATCTGTCAACGACAAGAAGTTCATGAGAAGGTTTGCGGCAAAATTCTTCCTCAGCAACGGCATTCTCTACAAACAGAATCATGATTCAACTCTACTGCGTTGTGTGGATAAGGCTGAAGCAGAGAAGATCATGATAGAACTACATGAAGGTACATTCGGAACATATTCCAGTGGACATACCATGGCAAAGAAAATCCTTAGGGCAGGATATTTCTGGTCCACAATGGAAGCCGACTGTTACCAACATTCTCGAACTTGTCATAAATGCCAGATCTATGCTGATAAGGTGCACATCTCTCCGGTTCCTCTGAACGTCCTGACGGCACCTTGGCCTTTTGCAATGTGGGGCATTGATATGATCGGCGAGATCTGACCGACGGCATCCAACGGGCATCGCTTCATCTTGGTAGCGATTGATTACTTCACGAAGTGGGTTGAGGCAGCTTCCTACGCCATGGTAACCAAGAGCGTCGTGGCACGTTTCATTCGGCATAACCTGATCTGTCGGTACGGCGTCCTGGAAAGGATCATTACAGACAATGGTACCAATCTTAACAACAAGATGATCACTGAGCTCTGCGAGCAATTCAAGATACAGCACCATAACTCTTCTCCTTACCGGCTGAAGATGAATGGGGCTGTAGAAGCAGCTAATAAGAATATCAAAAAGATTGTGCAGAAGATGACAGTGACCTACAAAGATTGGCACGAGATGTTACCGTTCGCTCTTCATGGGTACCGTACCTCAGCAAGAACGTCAACCGGGGCAACTCCTTTTTCCTTGGTGTACGGCATGGAGGCAGTCTTACCGATTGAAGTCCAGATACCCTCTCTCCGGATAATGAAGGATGCAGACTTGAGTGAAGATGACTGGATCCAGACTCGACTTGATCAATTAAACCTAATTGACGAAAAGAGACTCACCGCTATCTGTCATGGTCAGACGTACCAAAAACAGATGATCAGGGCATTTAACAAGAAAGTCAGACCACAAGAGTATCAAGTTGGGGACCTGGTAATCAAACGCATCATCCTTCCTCAAAGTGATCCCCGGGGCAAATGGACCCCTACGTACGAAGGGCCATTTGTGGTTAAACATGTGTTCTCAGAAGGAGCCATGATTCTGACCACCATGGATGGTGACGACCTTCCTTACCCCGCCAATGCAGACATAGTAAAAAGATACTACGCATGAATAAAAGACCCACTAGGTTGACATACCTAGGCAAAAATAAGGGCTTCTCGGCGAACCAAAAGGGTTCGGGCAAAAATAAGGGATGAAATGAAAAAAATCTATACACCCGGCAAGTCGAAAACCTGAAAAGGCGGCTTGGGCAAAAATGGGTATCCCGGTGGACTGAAAACCCGAAAGGGCGGTCCAGACAAAAGTTAGGGATAAAGCGTAACACTATGTCTCATTGGATCACCTTGCATCCAGAATTCGGCATCAACTATCTGGCTCAGAATTCGGCATCGATCAATCAGCTTCATCTTCAACTAAGCAGCAAGGTGATGAGACGCTTGAAGACATAAAGGCGATAGCAGAGTTGGAACCCAGTGGGAATATTGTTCACATAGCTGTTTTGTTTCCTTTTCAAAATTGTATAAACTTTATGTTATTCGGCGGCGTTCTCTTACTAGGACGTCGGCCTCTTGTACAAAAAACGCCTATTTTCAGGCAAACTTCAAAATCAATACAAATTCACTTTTTCAAACAAATTGCCAATTGTTTTTCCCTTTTCTGTTTTGTCTTGCGAAGAACGTCCAATGTTCATTTTTGATATATGCATTTGACATTAAATTGCTAATTCACAAGTACTTGCATACGAAACAAAAGACTAATTACAGGTGACATCAGAAATAGGGGCAATGTAAAGTTGTCTGATGCAGTCTGGTTGCTTTGTCCGCCGAAGTACCAAGGTAGGTTCAACTGAAGAATGTGACCAAATTATCTCAACTCCCCACAGAGTAAGACAAGATAGCAACATTCCCCAGCGGAGTATAGGCATTCATCAGCAAGCATCCCCGGCAGTCTTGATCTAAGATTGTTCCCCGGCGGAATACGGACACTCCAGTGGAATCATTTTCCAGTACAGTCTAAAAGTTTCCCCAGGAAAGTGGAATTCTTATCCCCGGCAGGTCTTGAAACTTATCCCCTGCAGAGTACGGACGTCTCTCCCGAGTTTTATTCAAAGTTATTCCTCACAAGGGCTTATAACTGGGTTATCCTCAGCTAATTACCACGGAAGATCGCCCTCGGCAAAGTTCTTCCAATCCCCAGCGGAGTTCATCAAAGTTCCCCAACATAAATTATCAACACAATCCCCAGCGGAGTTTATCATTGTCATCCCCAGCGGAGTTTATCATTGTCATCCCCAGCGGAGTTTATCATTGTTATCCCCAGCGGAGTCCATCATTGAAATCCTCAGTGAAGCTTTCATCAAACTTCAGCAAAGTATCTCTTCCACAGAGCAATTCCCCGCAGAGTAATCTCTCCAACAAGTTTATTCCTCAACGGAGTCGTCTTCTCCTACCGGTGTATTCTTGCAACCATCATCCCCAGCGGAAACGAAGAGCTCTACTCTTCAACGTAAGCCCAGGATTTAATTCCACGGTCGATCGTCAAGGATTTATTTTTCTAAGACGAAAATACATTCATAAACATTTCGCATTTCATACATCTTGCTTACATACATGATAAAATGCATACGACACTATCTCATTTTGAACTTCATGACATCATGCATGTCATACATCATGACATTGCATACAACTGATGTTTTGCCTTTTCAGGAAAAAGACAACTACCTTCAACTGTCACAGTTTCCAGATTCGATTCTTGTATCTAGCCAGGGCACATCTAAAGAGTTTGAAGATTCGATTCCTGTATCCAGCCAGGGCATATCTATCAACTACCACAATTCTATATTCGATTCCTGTATCCAGCCAGGGAATATATGTTGACAACAATTCCAGATTCGATTCCTGTATCTAGCCAGGGCACATCTGAAGAGTTTGAAGATTCGATTCCTGTATCCAGCCAAGGTATATCTGTTGACGACTATTTCCAGATTCGATTCCTGTATCCAGCCAGGGCATATCTGTTGACGACTATTTCCATATTCGATTCCTGTATCTAGCCAGGGCACATCTGAAGAGTTTGAAGATTCGATTCCTGTATCCAGCCAGGGCATATCTATTGACGACTATTTCCAGATTCGATTCCTGTATCTAGCCAGGGCACATCTGAAGAGTTCAAAGATTCGATTCCTGTATCCAGCCAGGGCATATCTGTTGACAACTATTTCCAGATTCGATTCATGTATCCAGCCAGGGCATATCTGTGAGCAACCGATTGTAGACTCGATTCCTGTATCTAGCCAGGGCATGTCTGCATGAAGAGATTGAAGATCAACACCTGTAACAAGCCAGGAAAACATCTGTTTTTCTCAAAATACACAGGTTATCGCTAAGGAATCTCTTATGCGATCAACACTTTCAAATGGCATCTATAAGCCCATTCCCGACAAGGTTCTGTCACATCGCCAGATGGCATCTATAAGCCCATCCCCCTATCCACCATCTCTCCAAATGGCATCTGTAAGCCCATTCCCGACATCACATTGATGATACTCCAACATGCGAGTGAAAATTTCCGGGCACTCTAGTGTCCAATCTCCTTTTACCCTCGAGTCACGAAAGGCAAACTTGCCAATCTAACTCTTCAGGTTCAAGAAGATTGAACAGGGGCAACTGTTGTACCCCAAAATTTGCCCTCCCATTTCCTCAACATTTCCTCATCACAAGACCCTTGGAGCTCAAGGTCCAGTTAGGGTTTCCTCTGCTCAAGACTTCTCCTTGCACTGTTGACCCAAATTAGGGTTTGTGTTTGCACAAAGATATTTTGACCTAAAATGCCTAAGATGACTTTCATGCTTCATGTTGGACTCCCAAGTTTATCCATAACAAGTTTTAAGTCTTGATTCCAAATTTTGCCCAGTCAATTGGATAGTTGACCTAGAAATCAACTGTATTGGGGAAAAAGTCAACTGTGGTCAATTGACAGTCAAATCTCATGAAAATTGACCCACGTCAACATTATGAACTCACATGGACCATTTGATCAAGTTTGGATCACAATTCCACAAGAAAATTGATCAGATCACCAAAAGGGCAAAATGGTTATTTTTAGGGTTTTGACTGCATAAAGGCAATTTTTGACTGTTTGACCTAGCCAATGGCAAATCAAGCTCACATATGGACTCAAGGACCCCATGGAATTGTCTTGACATGCTCAACAAGTTCAAAAGATCCCAAATACACAAGATTGACAGTTGAATTTCCCAGTCAATTGATCAATTTTGACTATATACTGAAAAGTCAAACTTTGACTTTTTGGTCTAAATCAAGTGTCAAGATTCATTTTTCATCAAAACACGCCAAATCATGAAACTTGTTCATCAAGAAATCAAGAATTGCAAATTAGGGTTTTGAAATGAAGATTTTTCATAACTTAGAATTTTTCTAAGTTATGAAAAACCCTAATTTTTTCCTAACTTTGTCCCACTTTCTCACCAAGATTCATTTGGATTCAAGCAAAAGTCAAAACATGAAAGTTGTATCCTAAAGCAAAATCTAAAACTTTGATTCACAAAGTTTTCCCAAAAGAAGCTTGTAGCTCAAGTTACAATTTTTGGAACAAGGGTACCAAACCATTCTTAACTTAGAGAAAATTTGACCTATTTTAGGCAGGATTTTTGCCTAACTTCAAGACCATTTTTCACATACTTCCACTTGGAATTTCAATTTGCATTTCAAAGATGGATTGTATTACACATTCCAAGCTTTCCAAAATGTCCAAGAACTCATCAAACAACCTCATGGTTATGGAGAATCGAATTTGGCAAGTTGGGAAAAACTCACTTTGTTCATGACCAAGTTACATGTCCATAACCTTGCATTTTTGAACTCAGCATGCCTTAAGCTAGATTACAGGTCTTTTATCTCATCTACACTCCATAATTTAATTCCAATCCTTTGTGCCAAGGTGTTATTCTATGAGTTTGGACATTATATGCAAGATTAAGCCATTTTTAGATAAAGCATAATATCCATTTTAGAAAAGTTGCACTTTATGTCAATTAACAATCCAAACAAGTACAGTGCAAATCTCTTTGGCACAAGTTTATGAGCTAATTACACTGATCAAGGCCAAGGTTTGCAGCACATTAGGGGGGCCTCTATCAGTCTAAAAACTCAAGTGGACATTTGTTGTTTAAAGTTGAAGAAAGCTAGCATAACATAACACAACTCTCATCTCAGCTAACACAAGCTTAAGCAAACTTGTCAAACACATTCTAAACATCCATTCTGAGCTAGAACACGAGCCAACCATCTCCAACACCTTCTCAAACACAGAATCACCCTCAAACTGCCAAAACAGGGGACCTGCTACAGATTGAGTTCCATAACTCATTCCATTCGTGCATCCTTGCTAAAAACACTTCAAACACATCCCACAACATCTCTTGAAGCTATTCCAAACCTCAAACACGACCTGTAACACTCCCAATCAACATCACCATTTTCATTTTTCTGTTTTGCAGGTGGAGTTCTATAACTCGATTCCGCTAGTTTCAAAGCAAAGTAAAACTTGGAATAGCATCCCTGGACATCAAGGAAGTTGTACCAATCATCACCTTGCACTGAAAGTACCTCTATCACCAGATACGATTCCAACTGAACAGGTAAGTTCATGAACTCGTATCTCTCTATCCAGGCATTGTTAGCTTTAGGTTTGTGAAGAAAATATGTCACATTCATAGCCCTGAACATGCCCATGTAATTAGTTCTCATTTATGTTACGTGTGCTATGAGAATTTGAGGTCTGAACTTGGAACAAAAACTAGGTCAGGAATTGGGGGAGAAGAAATTCTCTCTCATCTTAGAGAGTTAAGTCAAGTTCTTTATATGTCTGGATTCGTCTTTTAATGCTCTACATTTTTCATGTTGTGAGTTTTGCTTGAAAGTCCAGGAATTGGGAGATAGAAAACGCGCGCGGATGGTTGTTCAAACATGTTCTGAGGTTGAAGATGAAGTCTTCTTGGGCTGGGCCTGAGTTGACTTTCTTTTTGCACCCTTTTGTTACTTTTAAACCCCCTTGGCCCATTATGCTTATTTTTATGATTTTTTGACCTTTTCTTTTTTGTTCTGACTTATTTATTTTTCCTCACAATATTAAAAATATAAAAAAATATTTTTACACCATTTTTATATTTATTAGGCATTTATTTGTTTAAAATAATGTTTGTACATAAATAAATACTTACATACTTTTATTTAAAAAAATACTAAAATAATGCAAACACATTTTATTTTCCATTTTTATTTCATTTTATCTTCTAAAAACATTTTATATAAAATATACTTTTTTTCATAAATATTAAATATTATTATTTTGTACATATTCAATATATTTTGTAAATAATATAAGTACATATATATTTATTAGTATATTTAGGTTAAAAAATACAAAATATATACATTTTTATTTTTATTAATATTTAACATTAAAAATACCTTTTTTACAAATATACTTCATTTTTATTTTATTTTTGTAAATAATAAATAAATATTGTACATATTAAATAATTAATACTTTTATTTAATAAATTAGGGTTTTACCCTAGATACTTAAAAACTCCAAAAAAATAATACTTTTTATTTTGTTTATTTGACACATAAAAAATACCTTTTTTTCATACATATAAAAAACATTTTTTGCATCTTGCATATTTATTCTTATTTTATTTAATTATTGTACATTAAATACCTTGTATAATTCCAAATTGATGTAATAGTCTAGGTTTAAATTCCTTGTCAAAATACCCCCATTTGAACATTTGTACCCCCCTTCCCATATGTTATGTTGTAATAACTTAGGAACTTTATTTTTCGCACTTTAATGCTTTCTAATTATACCATGCTAGAATTAGGGTTTGTATGCAAATCAAAACAACAAAAATAGTTTGACCTAATTTCAAGATAAACAAGCATGAAAATGGACAACACCAATCACACTTGCACCCCCTAGGGTATTCCACTTGTTGCCTTCAATAATGGGCCATATTGCATGTTAGGTCTTTTGGGCAAAACAAACAATCAAATGATCATAGTCCCTCGATGATGCTTTCAAAAGTTGCCTAAAAAATGATCTAGTCCCTTAAAGGAAAAATTACCCAAAGATACTTGGCACCATTGCAACTATGGTCTAAACGATGACCCGCGCCCGTCCCTTTCACATCCTAACACAAGATTGTCCACCAAATGCAATGGTGGAACAAAATTGTTAAAAGGGTTAAAAACATAGGAGAAAATCTTTGAGAAATTTAGGAGTAGACAAACTCTTAGTTACTTGAATCGAACTTGCAAAACAAAACACTTGCTTATTTTCTAAACCACACATCACTACACTTTCAAAACAACTTTCAAAAACAAATGAAAACCTTTTCAAAAGACATACACCTTTGTATACATCCCAACATGGATCATTACAAAGGTTGCCACCACATTGGCCTCTTTTCAAAAACATTTTCAAACTCACGCACACAAAGCACCATTTCAAACAATTGAAAATCAAGGCAAGTTGATCTAAGCAAGTAACTAAGAGCCCATGGATAACCATGGATAGAAAGGGTGCTAATACCTTCCCTTTCTATAATCTACTCCCCGAACCCAAGAAAACATCTCAAAGGTTTTTGCTGTGCTTTTTAACCTTTCCTTAGGATAAAATAAAAAGTCGGTGGCGACTCTTGCTCAACCGAAACATTTGCGAAAACAAACGCAAAACCATAGTCAGTTCTCCCACAGTATCACAGAACTGGCGACTCTGCTGGGGAAAATTTTAAAAGTGGAGTAACCTTAGGGCTTAGATCACCCCCTTGCATGACTAATTGTTTGATTTGATTGCTTTATATCTTGGCTCTCTTGTTTGGGTTTGCAATCCTACACCCGGATTTTGGGAAACATTCATAGATAGCAATACGTTGTGGAAACTGTGCGGGGTATACCGACACGGTCGAAGCAATAGCTATATTAGTGCGACATATTTGTGAGTACCGGTAACCCTTGAGTTCAATCAAGGAGAGTACGGGGCCGCTGAGTGATGTCACTAAGCACTAATGACCTAGAACCTCACTTGACCATCTTGGCCTTTTATTAGGGGTAGTGAGATGACCGGCTTTGGTGCAGTCCGAAGTTGGTAGATACTCGACACTACACTCATTGAGGGTTGTTTTCTTGGAATATTTTGGTCGCTAGTTAAGTGGCTAAACCAAAACAATGAACAATGAAAATAATCCAGTGATATTGAGCTCCTTAGAACCCGGTTACTATTTATAGGACAGGTTTTTAAGCCAACTACACTCAAGAGGGTACTTACCTATGAAACCCCGTGCAAGCCTGAAACTAGGGTTTGGTGTGATTTGCTTGTACATATGTTTGTGCATACATCATGAACATCATGAACATCATACAGCATCATATGCATTCACTAACCACTTCAAGGGTTTAGATCTTCATCTTTGTTCTTGTTTTGTAGGTCATGGAAATTCCTCGCAGAAAAACCGTCCAAGTCAACCTTGTGAGAATCTCTCCTCAACTCAAGGAGCTCACCTCAAGAATTCCGGAAAGCTCATCCTTCAGTGAAAGACATGGTAGACTGCTCAGCTTAGTCAACACCAACATTGAAGAAGACATGATGAAAGTGCTATTCCAGTTCTTTGACCCTCTTCACCACTGTTTCACTTTCCCTGACTACCAGTTGGTACCCACTTTGGAGGAATTTTCTCAACTCCTGAGAATTCCTATCCTTAATCAACTACCTTTCAACGGTACGAAAAAGGAACCAAAGCCGGAAGATATTGCTCGAGCATTACATCTACAGCCTTCTGACATCAAGGGGCATTGGGAAACTAGAAGCGGTGTCAAAGGCTTCTTAGCAAAATTCTTGTTTGAGAAGGCACAAGAGTGTTGGAATTCATTGGACCTACAAGCCTTTGAAGAGATTGTGGCACTCCTTATCTATGGGTTGGTCTTGTTCCCAAATTCTGACCAATTGGTAGATGTCAACGCCGTCAAAATCTTCTTGTCCAGAAATCCAATACCAACATTGCTTGGGGACATCCTTCACTCATTTTACACACGAACAATGAGAAAGAGGGGTGTTCTCATGTGCTGTACTCCTCTCCTTGCAAGGTGGTTTATTTCGCACCTTCCACAATCTGTCTTAAATAATGACCAAGACTCAAGGTGGTCCCAACGGTTGATGACTCTTACTCACTCTGATGTACATTGGTGTTCTCGGTCCAGAGAAAATGTCATCATCGTCGATCGTTGTGGAGAGTTTCCTAATGTTCCTTTACTTGGAATCAGAGGGGGTATCACCTACAACCCTTGCCTAGCTTTGAGGCAATTTGGATATGCACGAAGAGATGGTCCTCACGACATGTTGATTCCTGACTTACTTTTTTACTTCGACAACGATGCGCGAGGACTTCGCCAAAGATTCATCAGAGCTTGGAGGATGCCCAACAAGGTTGATAGCAAGACACTGGGGCACAAGAACTCCATCCCTCTTGAGCCCTATCTCAAGTGGGTACGAGCCCGAGCCCAGAGTCTAATGATGCCTTATCCTCATGTTCTCCCTGTGATTAAAGAGCCCGTCAAGGAAGGAGAGGTTCCCTACACCATCCTACATCCTGACATGCCTACATCGTGGGAGGAGATGCAGAAGAGTTGGATCCAACTCAAGGAGGAACGGAACACTTTTGAAGCCAGCTTCTACGCAAGCGAGAAGAAGGTTTTAGAGCTCACCCGCCGACTCCATGAGCAAGAGGCCCTCAACACCTACATTGCGCCAAAGAGGATGCACAACGTCTTTTTACCTTGAGAAGTTGTTTTTGTAACATTTGGCCCATGGGGCATTTTATGTACTAATAAATCTTTTCTTATTAATATGACGTGCGTTCTTTTTGTTTGCAACAATTGTGAATTTCTAAAATCCTTGAATGCATTGCATAGATAGCATCTCATGCATCATGTGCATAACAGGTACCCATTTTTCTACAGGTTGCTTAATCTTCTTCGCTGTTTATTTGGAACAGTCATCATGAATCCAGACTCCTCCAGTGAGCAAGCAATCAAGGCCCTCCAGGGCCAAAGTGCCCAGTTTTAAGAGATGGTGATGAACCTGGCCCAAGGGAAACAAGAGTTGAAGGCTCTGCTCCTAAAGAAGAAGAAGAAGAAGAGAACTGCGTTATTCAACACTGGACGCAGGTTTGGGAACACACTCCATAACGAAGCTGATCCAACTACTTCCTCTGCAGAGAAAGATAGTCCCCAAGGGGGAGGAGCTCCTAGTCCTGCAGTCTCTGACAACGAGACGGATTACAATGACGAACAATACCCTCCCGCTGCTGACAGATACAAGCAATTGGAAGACCGCTTGAGTGCCATGGAGATTCAGAATGTGTCGGGGCTGGATTTCGGATATTTGCGCTTATCTTCTGGGGTAGCAATCCCACACAAGTTTAAGGCGCCTGCCTTTTCCAAATATGACGGGGCTTCCTGTCCAAAACTGCATCTCGGGTCGTACGTAAGAAAGATCCAACCTTACACGGCAGACAAAAATCTCTGGATCCATTTCTTCCAAGATAGCCTTTCGGGGTCACGGCTTGAGTGGTTTTATCAGCTAGATGGAACCAGTATCCGACATTGGGAAGATTTGGCGACCGCATTTTATAGACAATATCAATACAATTCTGACCTCGCTCCTACGCGTACCCAACTTCAGGGTATGTGTCTAGGAACGGGCGAAGGGTTTAAAGAATATGCACAAAAATGGAGAGATTTGGCTGGCAGGGTGCAGCCTCCATTGACTGATCGTGAGCTGGTTGATATGTTTCTAGGGACCTTGTCTGGTCCATTTTTCAATCATTTGGTTGGCAATTCCTCAGCTGGGTTTACGGATTTGATCCTGACGGGTGAAAGGATAGAAGCTGGCATCAGGTTAGGAAAAATACAGAAAGCTGCCTCCGCAAGTACTGAGAAGAGGCCTTTCAAGAAAGAAGCAAGTGCCGTCTATGGTCCTAGAAGACAAGTCAAGCCAGAAAGCCGCCAAGCCGTCAATGCCTTGGTCATTTCAAAACCTGCTGCTGCTCCTCAGCAGTACAATCAACAAAGAGGTGAAAGGCCCAAGAGGCAGTATACTCGGTTGAGTATGACCTTGTCACAAATCTTACCGCAACTGTTATCAACCAACTTGGTGACCATCAAAGAGGCTCCGAAGGTCGTGAATACTGCATCTCCTAAGTATAACCCAAATGCCCGTTGTGCTTATCATTCTGATAGCCCCGGGCATACTACTGATGATTGCTGGGCCCTGAGAAATAAGGTGCAAGACCTTATCGATGCGAAGGAAATTCAGTTTGAGGCGCCTGAGAGGCCAAATGTTGTAACTGCTCCTATGCCCCAGCATAGAGTAAATGCCGTCGAGGAAGATTTGTATGATGTTTCGGTAAATGATGTTGCTACCCCTCTTTTGACTGTTAAGAGGAACTTACTACTAGCCGGTTTATTTCCGGGCTGTAGCAAGGGTTGCCTCCTGTGTGCTGTTATCCCTACCGGTTGTCCGCTGCTGAAATCAGGCATCCAAAGCCTGATGGATAGCAAAGAAATTCTGTTCATGAAAACTGCTGTTCCGTTTGTTTCCGCTGAAGAAGTATGTGTCGTCACAATTTTCAACAATCCTACCAATGCTCTCCCAAGGAAGCCAGTCCAAATTATGTCTGTTGCACCCATTACTATTACTGTTCTGGGGCCTCTCCCCTATGAATCTAACAAGGCTGTCCCATGGCACTATGGGGCAGACGTGTATGTGCTTAGAGTGAAGCAGGAGTTCAACACCGGTACTAGTATCAGTAACATCACTGGTCCCACCAAGATTACTCGTAGTGGCAGGCTCTTCTCGCCTGACATTGCACCACCAGTTATCCGAAAACCTCTTATCACCACACCCGCAAGTGTGCATGTTCCAAATCAAGTTCCTGTGTCTACTACTGCCACCGAGTCCTCTGATGCTCGGGGCAAAGAAGTTGCTACCGATTTGCCTGCCAGGACGGAGGCACCAAAAAAGACTGCTGTTGAAGCCTCCCAACAAGAGATGGAGGAAATCCTTAAAATCATTAAAAAGAGTGACTTCAATGTCGTTGAACAGCTGGGGCATACCCCCTCTAAAATCTCTATGATATCATTGCTGCTATGCTTAGAGGCCCACGCAAAGGCCCTGATTTCATTTCTGAAAACGGCCCATGTGCCCCAAGAGACCTCTGCAGATCAATTCACTGACTGTGTGGCTAATTTAACAGCTGACAATGGCCTGGGTTTCTTAGATGCAGACCTTACCGCCAAAGGAAAAAACCACAATGATGCACTGCACGTCTCTATAGAATGCAGGGGCACTACTCTCGCACACGTGTTGGTGGATACCAGTTCTTCCCTGAATGTATTGCCCAAGAAGGCCTTAGATCGGTTGGATTGTGAGGGCCTGGAATTGAAACCTAGTAACATCATTGTTAGAGCCTTCGACGGTTCTAAGAGGATGGTGCACGGTGAGGTAGACATTCCTATTCGTGTGGGTTCCCAAGTCTTCGACTCAACGTTCTATGTAATGGATATTCGTCCATCTTATTCCTGCTTGTTGGGTCGACCCTGGATTCACAAGGCTGGGGCAGTAACATCCACTCTACACCAAAAGCTCAAATACCCTGTCAAAGGGAAGATTGTTACTGTGCAGGGTGAGGAGGAATACATGGTAAGTCACTTGAATTCATTCCGGTATATCGAGATGGACGGGGAGTTTATTGAAACCCCTTTTCAGCATTTTGAGGAGGTACCTCCAACATTGGCGTCGGCTGAGACAGTAGTTGAAGAAGACTTTCCTCTGAAGATGGCTTCCTTGAAGGATGCCCGGGCTGTAATCGAGAAAGGAAAATGCACAAATTGGGGTCAGCTTCCTGGCTTCACTCAAAAGACCGACAAGTTTGGGTTGGGCTTCACTGCAGAGGCTCAGAGGGCTGTGCGCAAAGAAATGATCAGAAAGGCTCTGGTGTTTATCACCAACCCAAGGGTGAATGCTATCGAGGAGGACGTAGAGGAAGCAGAATTTGACAGTTGGATCTATCCAACCACCAACAACGGACCAAGCAACTGGACGGCAAAGGATTTTACACCTATCATATTTGTCACGCAGTAATTAACTCTTTTGATTTTCAATTTGTAACAAACAATGTTGAAACTTTTATTGGCTCGATGTCCTACCCGGGGCACCGTAGCTCCATTTGTGAGGGCTTTTTGTATGACATTTCCATATATCATTAATCACAACATTGGACGTTTGTTGCATTTCAAATCTTGTGCTCTTTTTCTTTCTATGTTATATATTGCAAAACAGCTATATTTACACACACTCACTTATACAGGTTTCAATCCACTCTGGATCTCACTGGTAACGGCTCTGCTACCACCAGTTATGACTTCGAGAATCCGATCAACTTGGCCGAAGACGAAGGTGAAAATGATTGCGAAGTGCCTGGTGAACTCGCAAGACTTCTACTCCAGGAAGAGAGGGCCATTCAGCCGCATGAAGAGCCGGTGGAAACAGTAAACCTGGGTACTGAGACAGATAGAAAAGAAGTCAAGATTGGTGCCAATCTAGAGCTCAGCATGAAGCAACGATTGATCCAGATGCTGCATGACTACATGGAAATCTTTGTTTGGTCTTACGAAGACATGCCTGGTTTGGATGCCGACATTGTAGTTCATCCGGAAATTCGAACTTCATGGACTGGTAATCTTCCATAGCTTGGGGAGCAAGGTGATCCGCTAGTAGACTTCCCTTTATTGCTTTCTGGATAGTATATTGTATGTCATATTCTGTCAGGATAATCTGCCATTTCGCTATTCTTCCAGAGAGATTAGGCTTCTCGAAGATGTATTTTATTGGATCCATTTTAGATATCAACAAGGTAGTATGGGTCAGCATATATTATCTTAGCCGGCGAGTTGCCCATGCCAGAGCACAACAAGTTTTCTCGAGCAGTGAATATCTTGTTTCACAGTCAGTAAACTTTTTGCTCAGGTAATAAATAGCGTGCTCTTTTTGGCCAGACTCGTCATGCTGCCCCAGCACACACCCCATTGAATTTTCCAAAACGGTTAGATACATGATCAATGGTCTTCCCTCGACTGGTGGCATTAAAACAGGAGGCTCTTGTAAGTACTCTTTGATCTTGCAGAAAGCAGTTTGGCATTCATCATTCCATTTGACTATTTAATCTTTCTTCAGTAGTTTGAAGATTGGTTCACAAGTAGCTGTTAGGTGAGAAATGAATCTGGAAATGTAGTTCAAACGTCCCAAGAATCCTCTGACTTCCTTCTCAGTACGAGGAGCAGGCATCTCTTGTATCGCTTTCACTTGGCGGGATCTACTTCAATACCTTTATTGCTGACGAAAAAGCCTAGGAGTTTACCAGACCTCACTCTAAATATGCATTTATTTGGGTTCAACCTCAGCTTGTACTTTTATAGTCTCTCAAAGAGTTTCTGTAAATGGTCAAGATGCTCTTCTTCTATTTGAGATCTAGCTATCATGTCGTCCACATAGACCTCTATTTCGTGATGTATCATGTCGTGAAATAAGGCTACCATGGCACGCTGATAGGTTTCCCCAGCATTCTTCAGTCCAAATGGCATAACCTTGTAGCAGAATGTGCCCCACTGGGTGATAAAGGTTGTTTTCTCCATGTCCTCAGGCGCCATTTTGATTTGGTTGTAGCCTGAGAAACCGTCCATGAAGGAAAACACTTTGTGCTTTGCCATATTGTCAACTAGAATATCAATGTGGGGAACTGGAAAATCATCCTTAGGGCTTGCCCTATTCAAATCTTTGTAGTCTATGCACATTCTTACCTTGCCGTCCATTTTGGGTACGGGAACAACATTGGCAATCCATTACGGATAGAAGGTGACGGATAAGAATCTGGCGTTGAATTATTTCATGACTTCTGCTTTAATCTTCCCTGACATGTCTGGTCGCATGCGACAGACCTTTTGTTTTACCGGTGGACAGTCTTCTTTTGTGGTAGACAATGTACCACGATATTTGCATCAAGTCCTAGCATGTCTTCATACGACCAGGAAAAGATCTCAACATACTCGTGTAGCAACTGAATTAGACGCTCTTTGACACTGGGTTCTAGATTGGCACCCACCTTGACTTCTCTTTTGTCTTCTTCGGTACCTAGGTTGATTGTGTCCACTGGCTCTTCAAGAGGTTGAATGGTCCTCTCTTCTTGTTGTAGTAACCTGTTGAGTTCCCCTGGAACTTCACAATATTCCTCACCTTCGTCTTCGACTTGGTAGATTAGATTTTCAGAGTCGCAAAAGGCCATAGCAGAACCGTTACCCATGGGATCCCGAATGGATATAGACCTGCATTGTGAGTGTGAGTGTGTGTAAGAGTATATCTATCTTTGAAAGAAATGAAAAATGTAAAAATAAAAACAATGAGCACAAAGTTTGTATGCAAAAACGTCCATGATTCATTGATGTCATATGGAAATGAGATGATAACCCTTACAAATGGACCATTGTGCCTCGGGTAAGACACAAGGTTTTAAGAGTCTTAATTGTTTTAATATTACAGATCCAACAAAATGTAAAGATAAATTACTGTGGGATAAAAGTGATCGGGACAAAATCTCTAGCCTCCCAGTTACTGAGCCCTCCACTGACATTTGGTAAAATCTAATCCTCCAGGTTGTAGTTGTCTTCATCATCCTCCACGGTGGTGACTCGATGGTTGCTGATCTTCAAGGGTTCTCCTCTAGAACGAGTGCGGCGTACAACCTTCTGGGCACCTGAAGTGAAACCCAGACCAAACTTATCAGGTTTGTATGGGATATCTGGGAGTTGACCCCAAATAGTGCACCCACCTTCTTCTATCACTGCCTTGGCATCCTTTAAAGACGACATCTTGAGTGAAGGCCTTGTGATCTTGGGAACTTTAGGCACAACCTTGGTTACTGACACATCTTGCGGGACTTCTTCAAAGTGCTGGAATGGAGTTTCAATAAATTTACCATCTAGTTCCACATATCTGAAGGAATTTACATGGTTGACCATATACTCTTCTTCTCCGTGAACAGTGGTTATTTTCCCTTGAATTGGATATTTCAGCATTTGATGCAACGTAGAAGTAACAGCGCCGGTATTGTGGATCCATGGTCGGCCTAATAAGTAGGAATATAAGGGGAGAATATCCATTACATAAAAATTTGAATTAAATGTTTCGGTTCCAACCTCTATGGGGATATCCACTTCCCCGTGCACCATCCTTTTTGAGCCGTCAAAGGCCCTCACTACTATATTGCTCGGTTTCAATGTCAATCCCTCATAGTCAAACATATCAAGAGCCTTTTTAGGCAACACATTCAGAGACGACCCGGTCTCCACTAAAACATGAGCCAAGGTCGTGCCTCGGCATTCCACTGAGACATACAATGCCTCATTATGCTTCCTCCCCCTTGGCGTTAAATCATCATTTGAAAAACCTAAACCATTATTTGTAGTCAAACTGGCAATGCAGTCTTGGAACTGATCGGTAGATGTTTCTTGGGGTACATGGGAAGTTTTGAGGAATTTTACCAAGGCCTTTGCATGCGCCTCGGAACATAGTAATAAAGCAAGCATGGAAATTTTAGATGGAGTTTGCCCTAGTTGCTCAACTACATTGTAGTCGCTTCTTTTTATGATCTTTAGAATTTCCTCCATCTCTTTCCGGAAGGTCTTAGGGAGCCACTGATTGTGCCTTCGTCTGGACAGGCTCAATTAGAATACCTTTACCTCGAGCCTCGGTTGACTCGGAAGTAGGAATGTCAGTAGGGGTGATAATAGGGATTGTAACAGTTTTGTCAACAGGAGTATTAGAATAGGTGATTGCAGGACTGGGAACAGCCTTTGGAGGAGCAACAACAATAGGAATGATAACGGGTCTAGAAATAGCTTTTGGAGGAGCAATTTCTGGAGAGAATACCCTTCCACTTCGATTGATCTTGCTAGTCCCTGCAATATTACTGATATTAGAGTCAACCTTCTTAGAACTTGAATCTTCGGCAGCTGGCCAATCTTGCTTGATACCGTGGTAGTAGACATCCCCTCCATAATCCCATGGTACAATTTTGTCTAACGAATACGGGATTGGTCCAGGCATTGTAATTATCAACGAAGCTACTTTTGGAACTAATGTAATTCTAACGGGTCTTTTGGTGGAGACCCTGGAAGAATTTTCGGAAATGGTCACGATGGAAACATCATTATAAGAAACAGTTGGAATGGAAGTCTTCTCGAACAAAATTTCCTTGTTATCTATTAGGCACTGAACGCCTGTTTTTAACAAAGGACAGTTGGTTGGTGAGGACAAACAGAAATGACAGCTTTCCTCACAGCCTGGGAACACACCGGCATTCAACAAGTTCTTTTTGATAGTCAAGAGTGGGGTCATAAGTTCATCAACTGAAGTAACAAACATATCTTCCTCATTGGCATTATGGTCGTGTTTGGGCATAGGGGCAGTAATGACATTAGGAATTTCTGGCGCATCGAATTCAATCTCTTTGGCTTCAAGAAGGTCTTGTACTTTGTTCTTCAGAGCCCAACAATTGTTAGTGTCATGGCCGGGAATCTCGGAATGGTATGCACGGCGGGCATTAGGATGATAGTGAGGAGAGGTTGTGTTAGGGTTCTTAGGAGCTTCTTTCAAGGTCACTAGATTGGATCTTAACAAATGTGGTAATACTTGAGATAGAGTCATGTTAATTCTGGTGAATTGTCTGATTGGCCTTTCCATTCTTGGTTGGTTGCTTCTTTTTTGAGCAGGCGCTGGTTTAGGAATCATGATAGCCCCCACCATTGGACGACGTTCAACCATATATTGATTTCTATGAGGATATACAACAATCACCTCTTTCTTTCCGATGAATGTTTTCCTTACAGCAGTAAAGGATGCATCTTTTTGAATCTTTTCATTCTTTATCCTGGCTTCTACCCTTTCTCCGGTCAATATCAGTTTAGTAAAACCTTCCGATGAACTCCCAATTAAGTGATTAAAGAAGGGACCAGACAAGGTGCCCAAAAACATGTCTACCAACTCTCTTTCAGATAGAGGAGGTTGGACTCTTCCTGCTAAGTCCCTCCATTTTTGCGCATAGTCCTTAAAGCCTTCACTTGAAACCATTTCCATACTCTGGAGTTGAGTACGGGTGGGCGCAAGATCAACATTGTATTGGTATTGTTTGTAAAAGGTAGCGGTCAGATCTTCTCAGTTACGAACATTGGCTCTTTCTAACTGATAAAACCAATCAAGTTGAGTTCCAGATAGACTGTCTTGGAAGAAGTGTACCCATAAGTCCTTATCAGTGGTAGGAGGCTGGATTTTCCTTACATAGGACCGGAGATGCATTTTGGGACATGAAACTCCGTCAAATTTGGCGAACACATGTGCTTTGAATTTTGTAGGAATGACAATCCCCGATACTAATCCCAACTCATCAAAGTCCAATCTAGGCACTTTTTGGATTTCCATTGCACTTAACCGTTCTCCTAGATGCTTATACTTGTCATCAGCTGGAGGATATTTTTCTTCAGAATAGTCTTCTTCTTCCTCTTCCTCTTCTGACTCTGATTGGACAACTGTTTCTTTGCCCTTCCCATCTTGATTGTCTTTCTCACCGGATGTCGTTGCAAAGTCTAAGGTCCTTCTTGTCTGCCCTTGGAATCTTCTTCCCATGTTTAGAACTCCGGTTATCTTCTTTGTCTTCTTTTTCTTCTCATCAACCAGCAAGGTCTTCAACTCTTCTTGTCCTTTGGCTAGAGTTAAGAACATTTCTTGAAACTGTGCATTTTGAGCTTGGAGGTCCTTCACCATTTGGTCGAGATCCATCTTACTGAAATAAAGAGTAGAAATATGAGGAGACTTGTTGCAAGAAACCTGCTTATGTTATGATGAATGGTAAATGCATATACAATGATTTCAAGGATTTTAAAGATTCAAATTTGTTTTAGACAAAAAGGAAACACATGTTATATTAATAAATTAAAGCTTGAGTACATCAATTCCTCTTTGGGCAACAAAAGATACAAAAACTCTAAGATAAAAAGGTTGTACGCATCCTCTTTGGTGCGATGTAGGAATTCAAGATCATCTCCTCGTGAAGTTGCTTAGTGAGTTCCAAAACCTTCTTCTTGCTTGCGTAGAATTGGGCTTCGAAAGTATCTCGCTCCCCTTGAGTTGTATCCAATCTCTTTGTAAGTCTTCAAGAGATGTGGGCATGTCAGGATGTAGGATAGTGTATGGAATATCTCCTTCCATGACAGGCTCAATGATTACCGGGAGAATGGAGGGGTAAGACATCGTAAGACTTTGAGCACGAGTTCATACCCATTTAAGGTAAGGCTCAAAAGGGATGGGATTCTTGTGCCCCAATGTCTTGCTATCTACCTTGTTCAACATCCTCCAAGCTCGGATAAATCTCTGGTGAAGACCTTGATCGTCATTCTCGTAGTCAAATACCAAACCTTGAATCAGCATCTCATGCGGGCCATCCCTTCGGGTGTAACCAAACTATCTTAAGGCTAAACAGGGGTTGTAGGTGATGCCACCCCTAATTCCAAGTAAAGGAACATTAGGAAATTCTCCATAACGGTCGACAATAGTAATATTTTCTATGGATCGGGAACACCAATGAATGTCTGAATGTTTGAGCGTCATCAACCTTTGTGGCCAACTTGAACCTTGCTCATTCTTCAATACAGATTGGGGAAGATGCGAAATAAACCATCTTGCCAAGAGAGGAGTGCAACACATAAGGACACCTCTTTTCCTCATAGTGCGAGTATGAAAAGAGTGTAGGATGTCTCCTAACAAAGTAGGCATCGGATTGCGGGATATGAAGATTTTGACGGTGTTCACATCTATGAGTTGGTCAGAATTTGGAAATAAAACCATCCCATAGATGAGGAGAGCCACAATTTCCTCAAAATATTGCAGGTCCAAAGAGTTCCAACAGTTTTAGGCTTTCTCGAACAAGAACTTTGCTAGGAAACCTTTGACGCCACTCCTTGTTTCATAATGAGTTGTGACATCAGATGAGTGAAAGTGTAGAGCTTGAGCAATCTCTTCTGGCTTTGGTTCTCTTTCCATACTGTTGAAAGGTAGTTGATTGAGAATTGGAATCCTTAAGAGTCGGGAGAATTCTTCCAAAGTAGGCACAAGTTGATAATCGGGAAATGTGAAGCAATAGTGTAAAGGATCAAAGAACTGAAAGAGCATATTCATCATGTCTTCATCAGTGTTAGAGGTGACCAAGTTGAGTAGGCGACCATGTCTCTCAGTGAATGGAGAATTTTCTGGAATCCTTGAATCTAGCTCCTTAAGTTGTGGAGGGATTCTTACAAGATTGACTTGAATAGTTTTCCTGCGAAGAGAATCCATATCCTACAAAACAGAACAAAGATAAATCCCAAGATCCTTGAAATGGTTAGTAAATGAGTATGATTTTATGATGTTTATGATGTTATGTACAAGTATGTATATACAAACAAATCAAACAAGTCCTTAGGTTTAGGCTTGCATGGAGTTTTATAGGTAAGTACCCTCTTGAAGTTTAGTTGGCTCAACCTGTCCTAGCAATAGAAATCGGGTTCTAAGGAGCTCAATATCACTAGTTTGTTTCCTTGGTCATTGTTTCAGCACAAGCCTCTTTAATGGTGACCTAAATATCCAAAAAACCAAACCTCAATGAGTGTAGTATCGAGTATCTACCAACTTCGGACTGCACCAAAGTCGGTCATCTCACTACATCCTAAAGGCCAAGTTGGTCAAGTAAAGGTTCTAAAAGTTCATTAGTGATCAGCGGCCCCGTATTCTCCTTGATTAACTCAAAGGCTACCAGTACCCACAAATATGTCGCACTAACGTAGCTATTGCTTAGACCATGTCGGTATACCCCACACAGTTTCTACAACGTATTGCTACTTACCTATAAGGTATCCCAAATTCGGGTAGAGGATTCAAACCCAAATAAAGAACCAAAATGTAAAGCATACAAGACAAACAAAGAAAGAAATTAAATATGATCTAACCCTAAGGTAACCCCACTTTTAGAATTTTCCCCAGCAGAGTCGCCAGTTCTGTGATACGGTGGGAGAACTGACTTGGGTGTTTTGTGTTTGATCGCAAATGTTGCAGTTAGCAAGAGTCGCCACCGACTTTTCTTTTATCCAAAAGGAAAGGTGAAAAAGCACAGGAAAGACCTTTGAGATTATTTCTTGAGTTCGGGTGTAGATTATGAAAAGAGAAGGTATTAGCATCCTTTTCATCCATGGTTTTCCATAAGCTCTTAGTTACTTGCTAGATCACTTGCTTTTGTTTGAAATTGTGCTTTGTGTGGTTTTTTTAAAGTATTTTGTAAAGAGGCCATTGTTTAGGCAAACATTGTAACGATTCTCATTCCTAAGAATGTATACAAATATATTTGATCTTTTGAAAATGTTTTCAATTTTGTAAGATGTTTGAAAGTGTAGGTGTTTGTTTTGAAAATAGCAAGGATGTTTTGTTTGAAATTGAGAAAGTAATTAGGAGCATTCTACCTACTCAAAAGTCTTTCTTGTTCATTTTCTTTTCCTTTGACATTGTTATCTTACCATTGATTTGGTAAGCAAACCTATCTTTGGATGTAAACGAGACGGGCGCGGGTCATCGTATTACCATGATTAGCAATGTTGCAAGGTATCTTAGCATTCTTTTTTAAGGACTAAGATCATTTGAAAGGCAACTTAGATAGCGTCATCGAGGGGCTATGATCATATACTTTTTATTTGTTTTTGCTAAGATACCTCACATGCGTAATATGACTATTTTATAAAGGCAACCAAGTGGATTTCCCCTAGGGGTGCTTGTGTGCAAGTGTATTGTTTTCATGCTTGTTTTTGTCTTGAATTTAGGGTTTTCTAAGTATTTGGTTTTAGTCTTTCCATACAAACCCTTATTACTAACATTTGTATATGAAGCGATAAATTTCTGAATTTAAAGTTACTACGCTATTATAATATTTGTGGGAGGGGGTGTACAAATTATAAATGGGGATTGCAATATAAACCTAATTAATCTATTACAACCAAATTGAATTTGTACAAGAATTGAAATAAATAGTGTACAAAATGAACAAATGTTCAAGAATGTAAATGTGAAGAGAATGAATATTTTTGTTTAGATTTTTTAGAGAAAAGGGATTTTGTTTTGACCTAATTAATTAAAATAAAATAATTAATTAAACCTAAATTTTTTAAGAAAAGATTTTAAATAAAACCCTAAATCTATTAATTGATTAAAAGAAAATAGGTTTGTAAGAAAAGTATTTTTGGTATTTTTGTCTTGGAAATAAATTATAGTATTATAAAATATTTTTGGTCTTTTTCATATTAAAATAATATATTTTAATAAAAAAAATAATAACCTAGTTTTAATTAAATTTATAAGATAATAAGTAAAAATAAATAAAGTATGATTAATAAAAATGATTTTTTGTGTGAGAAAAATAAATAAACTATGTCACAATGTAAATATATTATTTTGTATTTTTTATGATTTTTTTAGTATTAGAAAAATGATTAAGAAAACAAAATAAAAATAAAATAAAAAATAAAATGAAATTGGGCCAGGGGCGTGTAAATGAAACAAGGGGGTTAGCTAGCAAAAACAAAAACAAAAAACAAACCAGGCCCAAAGAGGCCCAGCGCCTGTAAAAAAAAATAAAGTCAGAATGCAAAAATATGAAGAAAAAAATCAAAAGGGTACCACTAGGGCTCGAACCCAGGTCCCAAAGGTTACAGGAGCGCGCTTCTACCACTGGAGTGGCTATACATCCGTTAACATAAGCAAAATAATAAATATATGATACAAAACGCACTCTGATTTACACTTCATCTTCAACCTCCAACCAGACCAACTGTAAGTTGTTCATTTCTCATCAAAAATGAAAACTGTAAACATAAAACTTGTAGCAAATTTCCTCACGGTTTCAGAAATGTACAGCATTAGAACTATAAATCAAAGATAAGCATGAATTTTATTGGCCCTAATCTAAACCCTAAAAATCTCATAAACTTTAATCTTAAAATTCTCTAAGCTCAAGCAAAATTAATGGAAACTATGGACATGGTTAGCTTTAGGGCAATGATATCTACATGTTTTATTCATAAATAAATCCTTGATGATGCTTGTATGAAGAGTTCCAAAGTTATAAAACTTACCTTGCAAGAGGTTATCGGGTTTGAAGTTTGAGCAGCTTTCAAGGAGTTCCAATGATTTGGTTAGCTTCCTCAAGTTCCCAGGAAGCTAATGGAATACTTAGCTTGAGCTGAAAGGGGCTGAGGAGTTCTAGAGAAGTCCAAGTGCAAAGCTCTGTTTTTTAAAATAGTGGATGATGATGGAGGTGTTACAGTGATGCTACAGGTGTTGGGATTGTTTGTGTATGTTATTTAGAAGTTTTTAAAACAAAAGGCCAAGAAACGCACGAGTAGATTTGAAGATTGGCTTCAAAACTCAAAAATGACAAGTTTTAGAGTGTTTTTGGTGATTCTGAGTTCTAGGTATTTTCAGGGCTTAAGCATTCATGTATTTGTGGCAAATAGTTTGTCTCTGTATAAGCAAAAGGACTCGAGTGCATTGGTTTTGTACCCCAAAATTTTCCCTCTCATTTTATCAATATTTCCCCTCACAAGACTCCTTGAACTCCAGACAGGATTAGGGTTTTGCTCTGCTCAAGACATCTCCTTGCACTGATGACCTAAATTAGGGTTTGAGGTTGCACAAGGAATTTTGAACTTCTAATGCTCAAGGTAGCTTTCATACTTCATGTTGGACTTATAAGATTTTCCATACCAGGTTTCAAGCCTTGAATCAAATTTTTGCCCAGTCAATTGGACAGTTGACCTAAAAATCAGTTGTATTGGGGAAAAAGTCAAATGTGGCCAATTTACAGTCAAACCTCATATATTTTGACCCACATCAACTTTATAAACTCATATGAACCATTTGATCAAGTTTGGACCACAACTCCACAAGAAATTTGATCAGATCACCAAAAGGGCAAAATGGTCATTTTTAGGGTTTTGACTGTACAAAGGCAATTTCTGATTTTTAACCTAGCCAATGGAAAATTGGGTTCAAGCATGGACTCAAGGACTCAATGGCATCATCTTGACCTATTCAACAAGTTCAAAAGATCCCAATTGCATTGGATTGACAGATGAATATTTCAGTCAACTGATCAAAATTTGACTGTACACTGAAAAGTCAAACTTTGACTTTTTGGTCAAAATCAAGTGCAAAGGGTCATTTTTCATCAAGAAGTGTCAAAACATGCAACTTATTCATCAAGAAACCCAATTTTGCAAATTAGGGTTTAAAGTTGAAAATTTTCATAACTTAGAATTTTTCTAAGTTATGAAATTTTCTTAATTTTTCCTAACTTTGCCCAACATTTTCACCATGATGAAATTGGATTCAAACAAAACTTCCAACATGAAAGTTGTATTCCTCCACAAATTCTAAAACTTTGATTCACAAAGTTTTCTCAAAAGAAGCTTGGATCTCAAGTTATGATTTTTGGAACAAGGGTCCCTAAAACTTTTAACTTAGAGAAATTTTGCCCTAGTTTAGGCAGGATTTTGACCTATCTTCTTGGACATTTTTCACATAGTTCCACTTGTAATATCAATTTTCATTTCAAATATGGAATGTATGGAATGTTGCAAGCTTTCTAAAATGTCCAAGAACTCTCTAAACACATTTGTGGTTAGGGAGAATCAAAGGTTTGAAGTTGGCAAAAACTCAATTTTCATCCATGGCATGTTCATGTTCATACAAGTTGCAATTTCAAGTCAGCATGCTTTGCACTAGATTACAGGACTCTAAACCACCTCACACTCAATAATTTAATGCAAATCCATTGGTATAAGGTATTGTTTTGGTCATTAGGGCATTGTACACAAAATTAATCCCTAAGTAGAAAAAGGTACATTTCCATTTTTGCCATAATCTTGCTTTATGTCAAACCACAATCTTTGAGCATTGGTCCAGATCTTTGGCAGCTAATCAAATCCACAGGTTGGAGGGGCCAAGGGCAATGTGTACAAGGTGTTGGATATCCTGTACAGGCCTGTCAGATATCACTTCCCACTTTTGCTTCATATACAAGAAATATGCCAAATACATGAGAACTGGAACATCAGCCAAAACAAGCTTGTGCAAACATTTTGAACATCTTTCTCACACTCCTATGAGCTAGAAACACAACCTCTTAAGCCCTCAAACATCCCATAGCCAAAAATTACCTTCCATTGGCAAAACAGGGCAGAACCTGCAACTTGACTTCCATAGCTCAATTTGCTCGTGCGTTTTGCCCCAAGTTGGTTCAAACACCTTCCATTCAACTCATCCAAGCTATCCCAAACCTCAAACACCAACTGTAACTCCATTTACAGGGTTTGCCATTTTCATTTTGAGCTTGTGCAGGTTGAGTTCTGTAGGTTGATTCAAGTACATTCAAGGCAAGCTAGGTGTTGGAGAAGGTCAAGTGAAGTCCAAGCAAGCTCCCAGACATCTCAAGCCTTGTTGAAAAGCTCCATATTGCCATACACGAAGTCAACTGAAACAGGTTTTTGTCAACTTCTTATCTCTCTATTTAGGAATATTTAGCCTTAGGTTTGTGAATAAGAAATATAGTATTCATTGCCATGAAGTTGTACATATGCTCAGTTTTCATTTATATTAAGCATGCTAAGAGAATTTTATCCATGAACATACTGAAAAAATTAGGTTAGATTTTAGGGCCAGAGAAATTCTCTCTGGTCTTTGAGAGTTAGGACAAGTTGTTTATATGGTTGGATTCGTCTTGAAATGCTCTACAACTTTGATGTTATGTGTTTTTGCAATAGAGCTCGTATGCAGGATGTCCATGTTGGATAACAGGTGCACGCGTTTGTTTGAAATTCAGAGGTTGAAGATGAAGTGGTGGGCTGGGCTTGGCCTGGACTTGTTTTTGACACCCCCCCCCCCCATTTGCTGAATGCACCCCTTGGCCCAATTTCTTCATATTTTGATTTTTTGTATTTTATTTTCATTTTTGATTTTATTTTATTATTCCCAAATATAAAAAATACTCAAAAATATTTTTATAATTTTTTTTCACATTTATTTTGCATTTTATTTTTATTTTTCTAACATAAAAAGCAATTTATTTACTTTTATCTTATTTATCAAAGAACTTAAAAAATAATAAATAAGCTATACTTTTATTTTATTAGTTTATCCACACTGAAAAAATATTGTCCTAAGTATATTTTTATTTTTTGTATATATTTTATTTTTTATACATATTTAATATAATTAATACATATATAAACTTTTATCTTATTAAGATACTTTAGAATAAAAAAATATAAGAATATTACACTTTTATTTTTATTATTATTTATACTAGAAAATACTTTTTTTCTAAATATATTTTATTTTGTATATATTATTATATTTTATTGTACATAAATAGTATAATGTATTTATTTTCTTAAAGAAAATTAGGGTTTTACCCTTAATTAAATAAAATTAATCTTTTTATTTATTTCTTTATTTTCACATTAAATATTTTTACATACATAAATAAACAAAAACCTTTTTAGCACAATTCATATTATTTGGTATATTTATTTATTTTGATTATTTAAATATTGTCCATTTAATATTTGTGTCATTATTCAATTTGGATGTAATAGTAAACTAGGGTTTTTATTTCTTGTCAAATACACCCCATTCAAAGATTGTACTCCCATCCCTATAATCATGTTGTAATAGCTTAGACTTTTAATTCTCGCACTTTATACTTTCAATTATGCCATGATTAGAGATTAGAGTTTGTATGCAAAAATCCAAATCAACAAGTAGTTTGACTAATACAAAGACAAAAATGCATGAAAATCAAACACCAATGCACACTTACACCCCTAGGGTTACATTCACTTGTTGCCTTAAAAATGGCCCATGTTATGCATGTTAATTACTTTGGCAAAACAAAAATAAAACAAAAGATCATAGTCCCTCGATGACGCTATCTTGGTTGCCTAAACAAAATGATCAAGTCCCTCGGAAAATTGCCAAAAATATTTAACACAATTGCTATCATGGGCTATACGATGACCCGCTCATGTCCCGTTTAACATCCTAACACAAGGTTGTTCACCAAATACAATGGTGAAACAACACTGTCAAAAGGGTTAAAAACATATAGGAAAGATCTTTGAGTAAAATAGGGTAGATAACTCTTAGTTACTTGATCAAAACTTGCAAAAACATCCTTGCTATTTTCAAAACATATTTCACAACACAAATTCAAAACATTTCCCAAATCAAACTTTCGAAACATTGAAATCTTTTCAAAAGACAAAAACACCTTTGTATATATTTAAAAAAGAATCATTACAAAGGTTTCCACAACGATGGCCTCTTTTCAAAACATCTTTCAATAAGAACACACAAATCACCATTTCAAACAATTGAAAAGCAAAAGGAAGTGATCTAAACAAGTAACTAAGAGCCCATGGATAACCATGGATGAAAAGGGTGCTTGCACCTTCCCTTTTCATAATCTACTCCCCGAACCCAAGAAAACATCTCAAAGGTCTTTTCTGTGCTTTTTGACCTTTACTTAGGATAAAATAAAAAGTTAGTGGCGACTCTTGCTAAACCGAAACATTTACGAACACAAACGCAAAATGCCAAGTCAGTTCTCCCACCGTATCACAATTGGCAAGTCAGAAGTATCAATTTTTAGCTTTTGGCTAGGTTACTTGATTTTGAAGAAAAGAGGGAAACCAAGTTTCAATGTGTAGTACAAGCATGGGATGAGTGATTGTAAGTGTCTAAATCATTTCTCATGTATTGTAAGACATGTATGATCAGATGATAACAAGTGCAAGGCTCGAGAACAAGTTTTGTGCAAAAAGTCACTTTATCAAAATGGCAATGTGCACTTTCTTCCAAAAATGGATATAAAGCATGTACATGCATTGAATACTTGAAATGAGACCTCTAAAAGTTGTGCAAACCATTAATTATGGAGTTCCTAACAATTTTGAGGCCTTCAAAGTATACTTTATGCAGCATAGTTTGAATTTTGAATTTGGTTTATCCCAAAATGACTTGTAATTCAAGTGATAAAACCCTAACTTCACCTCTTCGATTATCCCTACTCAAGAATGATCTCAAGGAGTTCTTGGACATTTTAGAAATCTTGTAATGTGCTCTACAACCGATATTTGAATTGCGTTTTAAGATTACCATTGGAACTATATGAAAAAGTGCCATGAAGTTGGGTCAAAATCCTGACCAAATTAGGGCAAAATTCCACTAAGTGTTTTGTTTCATGACCCCGTGTTCTTAAAATTATAACTTGAGATCCAAGCACTTTTGGAAGATGTTATGTAAAGCAAAGTTGTATATTTCATAGAGATCTATAAATTTCATGTTGGAAGTTTCTCTTAAATCAGCTTGCATCATGGTGAAAAGTTTCCTCAAAGTTATGAAAAAATAAGAAATTTCCAACACTTAGAAAAATTTCTAAGTTTAGAATTTTTGACTTTTCAAAATGAAATCTTGACTTTTTGATTTCTTGATGAATAAGTTTCATATTTTGACATGTTTTGATGAATTTTAATCTTTGGCATTTGAATTTGACCAAAAAGTCAAAGTTTGACTTTTTAGTATACAGTTGACTTTTGATTAGTTGACTGAAAATTCATCTGTCAATCCTCTGAACTTGAGTAATGTTTTGAGCCATGTTATTAGGTAAAAATGATGCAATTGGACTCTTGAGATCATGCCTTAAACCAATTGATCATTTTCTAGGTCAAAAAATCAGAAATTGCCCTTTACCAATCAAAACCCTAATTTTGACCATTTTGCCCTTTTGGAGATTTGATCAAATTTCTTGAGGAATTATGGTCCAAACTTGATAAAACGATACATATGGTCCAAACTTGATAAAACAATACATATGAGTCAAATGTATGATGTTTGACTGTAAATTGGCCATAGTTGACTTTTTTCCCAACATAGCTGATTTTTAGGTCAATTGCTCAATTGACTGAGCAAAAGTGTAATCCAAGGCTTGAAACTTGACATGAGTAATCTTGGGGGTCCATAATTACCCATGAAAGTCATATGGTGCATTGTAAGTTCAAAAATCCTTGTGCAAACTCAAACCATAATTTCGGTCATCGATGCTTAAGGGGGTGTCTTGAGCTGATCAAACCCTAATGCAGTCTTGAGTCAAAGGAGATCTTGTGAGCAAACTCTTGATAAGTGAGAGGGAAAAATTTTTGGTACAACAGCACCCCTAGGGTATCACCACTCTGGTTGCCTTCGGTAAATGGTCATGAAGTATAGGGAGTTTTAGTGGATGCCCTCTAGTCCCAAAAGATCAAAAATGACCCATTCGAATGTTGCCTCGAAAAGATCTTTAGGACTCTAGGGTAACTACTAAGGTTTCCTAACCATTGCTTCAATGACCGTACGTCCCTTTCGATAGTCCCTCAAAAATCCAACGGATAGGGTTGCCTACTCACTAATAGTAGGATAACACGACCTAAAGAATAGGAGGAAAAGAACGCCTTTTTTGAGTAGGTAGATAACTGTTAGGTACTTGCTCAAATAATCCTTTTTACACCGTACACTTTCAAACATACTTTTCAAACAAAGTTTTCAAAAACATTTTATCACACTCTTGAGGACCGATACAAGAGTTACCATAAAGTGAGTCGCTGCACTAAGGCATTTTCAAAGCTTTTCAAACAAACAAACACGAAAGCAATTTTAGAAATGAGCAAGTACCTAAGAGCCCATAGAAAACCATGGATGGAAAGGGTGTTAACACCTTACCTTTCCATAATCTATCCCCCGTACTCAGAAATCTCGAAAAATGTCTTTTTTTGTTCTTTTCACCCATTTCTTTGTTGGATAAAAGAAAAGTCGGTGGCGACTCTTGCTTACCGCGACATTTGCGAACAAAAAACGCAAACCAGTATTAACAGTTGGTTCTGCCACCGTATCACAAAACTGGCGTCTCTGCTGGGGACTTATGATTTATAAAGTGGGGTTTACCTTAGGATCTAGGTCATTTTAATTGCTTCTTAAGCTTGTCTTGTTTGATTTACTTTTAAGGGTATCTGTTTGGGTTGTTTGGATCCTAAACCCAGATCGGGGAATTCCTTTTAGGTAAGTAGCAATAAACTGTAAGGGAGTTGTGCGGGGTATACCGACACGGTTGAAATAGTAGCTACGCTGATGCGATACTTTGGTGTGTACCAGTAGCCCTTGAGTAATCAAGGAGAATATGGGGCCGCTGCATGGTATCATAAAGCGTCAACTGACCTTAGCACCTTAATTGACCAACTTGGCTTTTTAGGACGTAGTGAGATAGCCGTCTTTGGTGTAAACCCAAAGTCGGTTAATACTCGATGCTATACTCATTAAGGTTTGACTCTTGAGTTTTGTTAGGTGGCAAGTCAATTGTCTATCGGAATGAAATTTGGGGCAAAGATAGGTGATATTAAGATCCCTTAGAACTCGGTTACTATATTTAGGACAGGTTGAACCAACCCAACTTCAAGAGGGTATTACCTTAAAACCCATGCAAGCCTTAAACCTAAGGTTTTTGTGTGATTTGCTTGTGTTTGCTATATCTGATATATCTTAGCATAATCATGACATCATAACATAGTATATCATACTAACCATTTCAAGGATTCTTAGGGTTTATTTTTGTCTTGTTTTATCGGACATGGCCCTCGCCCGCAGATTCACTATCCAAGTCAGTCTGGTAAAGGTACCTCCTCAGCTTAAGGAGTTAGTATCAAGGGTTCCTGAAAGTTCTCCCTTCATTGAAGGACGTGGTCGACTTCTCGGCTTGGTCAACTCAAACCCTGATGAAGAAATATTAAAAGTGCTCTTTCAATTCTTTGACCCTCTACATCACTGCTTCACTTTTCTGGATTACCAGTTAGTGCCTACTATGGAGGAGTTTTCTTTGTTACTGGGGGTGCCTATCCTTAACAAGGTACCTTTCAATGGTATGGAAAGAGACCTTAAACCTGAAGATATTGCTAAAGCTCTGTCCTTACAACGGTCTGACATAGTAGCAAATTGGGAAACCAGGAGAGGTGTCAAGGGTTTTTTGGCTAAGTTCTTGTTTGAGAAAGCTCATCATTTTTGGGATACCCTAGACTTACAAGCTTTTGAAGAAGTGTTAGCCCTTCTCATCTATGAATTGGTATTGTTTCCTAATCTGGACCAGCCCATAGACGTGAATATAGTTAAGGTTTTCCGGTCACGCAATCAGGTACCTACTTTGCTTGGAGATATCCTACATTCTCTGCATACTCGCACTATAAAGAAAAGAGGGACCCTTTTGTGTTACACTCCTCTTTTGGCTAGGTGGTTTATTTCGCACCTACCCCGATCCGTCTTGAAGAATGAACAGGGTTTGAGATGGTCTCATAGGCTAATGACTCTTACACATTCAGGTATTCATTGGTGTCCTCGATCCTAAGAGAATGTTACCATCATTGATCGATGCGGAGAATTCCCTAATTTCCCTCTCTTAGGCATTAGGGGAGGAATCACTTACAATCCTTGTTTGGCACTGCGACAGTTTGGATATGCAAGAAGGGATGTTCCTCATGATACACTTATACAAGGAATCACCTTTGACTATGAGAATGATGCTCAGGGTTACCGTAAAAGGTTCATGTGAGCTTGGGGCATGGTACATAGAGTTGATAGCAAGACACTGGGGCACAAGAATTCCATACCTCTTAAGCCTTAACTAAAATGGGTATGAGCCCGTGCTCAAAGTATTATGATGCCTTACCCCGCCATCCTACTTATGATTATGGAACCGGTTATTGAAGGAGACACTCCTTATCTTGTTCTTCATCCAGACATGCCAACTGATCATGAGGAGTTACAAAAATCTTGGGTTCAACTTAAGGAGGAGCTTGATACGTTTGAAGCTCAATTCTACACCAGCGAGAAGAAAGTTCTGGAACTCACTAGGCTACTTCATGAAGAGAGGAATATAAACACCTACATTTCACCAAAGAGGATACACTTATGGAAAACCTAATTTTATTTTTGCTTTAAGTTTTATTTTGTTTGATTGTAAGCTTAAGGGGCACTCTTTGTAACAATTCTAACTTATTAATACAATTAACGTGTGTTTCTTTTGTTCAAGAAAATTTGAGTCTTTAAGAATCCTTGAAATCATTGCATATGCATATCATCCATGACATTGCATAAACAGGTTTCAAAGTAGGATTCTCATCTTCTTTTATTTCAGCAATAATGGCTTCTGAACAAAGTATCAAGGATCTCCAGGCACAAAATTCCCAATTTCAGCAAATGATCGTAGGTTTGGCTAAAGGGCAGGAAGATCTGAAGGCCCTTATTCTGAAAGATAGAAAGAAGAAGGCGAAGAAGATTGATGTTATCGTAAACCTGGGAATAAGATTCAAGGGACTGTTGATGTAAATGGTTGATCTGACCTCTTCATCCAAGGAAGGAGAGAATAAAGAGGGTGAGATAAGGGAGGAAGACATTAGTCTAGGGGAATCTGATAATGACACTGATTACAATGAAGAGCAGTTTCCTCCGGCTGACGAAAGGTACAAACAGTTAGAGGATCGTCTGAATGCAATGGAGATGCAAAGAGTACCAGGGTTAGATTTTGAAGAGCTGGGTTTGGTATTTGGGGTTGTCATCCCACAGAAGTTCAAGGTTATGGTATTTGCAAAGTATGATGGGGTTTCTTGTCCCAAGCTTCATCTCCGTTCTTATGTGAGGAACATTCAGCCTCACACTACTGATAGGAACTTGTGGGTCCATTTCTTTCAAGATAGTCTGTCCGGGACTCAACTTGAGTGGTTCTATCATCTGGAGGGAATCATTGTCCGTAACTGGGAAGATCTGGCTGCTGCTTTTTATAAGCAATATCAATATAACGCTAACCTTGCTCCTACCCGTACTCAACTCCAGAGTATGTTTATGGGTGCAAGCAAAGGTTTTAAGGACTACGCTCGGAAGTGGAGAGATTTGGAGGAGAGTCCAACCCTCTTTGTCCGATATGGAGTTGGTGGACATGTTTCTTGGTATGCTATCTGGTTTGTTCTTTAATCACTTGATTGGTAGCTCCTTAGCTGGTTTTACTGAGCTAATATTGACTGGAAAAAGGGTAGAAGCTGGGATCTGAAGTGGCAAGATCCAGAAAGACACCTCTTCAAGTACAGTGAAAAAGCCACTCAAGGGTAAGAAGGAGGTCAATGCTATTTACAATCCAAGAAGTAAGAATAGAACCGAGCATCATCCAACGGTAGGGGCTGTGATGATACCTAGGCTTGTGGCTACTCAACAATGAAACAATCAGCCAAGGGTAGAAAGACCTCAAAGGTAGTTCACCTAGATCAATATGATGTTGTCTGAGGTTTTACCCCATCTGTTAAAATCAAATTTGGCAACCTTAAGGGAGTCCCCCAAGAAACCTAACACCACATCTCCTTGTTACAATCCAAACGCTCGGTGTGCTTACCATTCTGAGAGTCCAGGCCATGATACAAATGATTGTTGGGCTCTGAAGAATAAAATACAAGATCTGATCGAAGCAAAGGAGATTGAGTTTGATGCTCCTGAGATGCCTAATGTCATAACTGCTCCCATGCCCAAACACAACCATGGTGTTAATGTAGTTGATATTGATCTATTTATTACTTCTGTTGATGAAGTTTCTACTCCTCTCATGACCGTCAAGAAGAATTTATTGCTATTCGATTTATTTCTGGGTTGTGGTGAAGGTTGCCACATTTGTTTATCTCTGCCTTCTGGTTGTTATTTGTTGAAGGCGGGTGTTTAACGCCTGATGGATAGCAAAGATATTTTGTTCGAAAAGACGATGGTTCCAACTGTTCTACATGAAGATATTGCTATCATAACCATTTCCGCCAATCCTTCCAAGGTCTCCTCCAAAAGACCTGTTAGGATTACATCTGCTCCAAGAATTGCTCCATTAATAATCATTTTTCCTAACCCTGTACCATACTCCTCGGACAAAGCTATTCCTTGGAATTATGGTGCTGACGTTTACTACCATGGCATCAAGCAGGATTTGTTAACCATTAAAGAAGAAAAAACTAAAGAGGATGATCCCGATATCAGTAACATTGTCGGGAACAGCAAAATTACTCGAAGTGGAAGGGTTTTCTCTCTTGAGATCTCCCCGAAGACTGTTGTTAAGCCTGTTGTTATTCCATTTGTTGTTCTGGATAGTACTCCTGCTACTACTCCTATCCTTACTCCAGTTGTTACCCCTGTCGATGAGTCATCTGGGACTCGGGGCAAAGAAGTTGTAGGTGAGCCTCCCCGGACGGAGGCACCTAGAGAAGTTATTTTGGAATCCTCTAAACAAGAAATGGAGGAGATTCTAAAGATAATCAAGAAGAGCGACTACAATATGGTTGAACAGCTGGGGCAAACCCCTTTGAAGATATCAATGTTGGCTCTGCTATTATGTTCTGAGGCCCATGCAAAGGCTTTAGTTACATTTCTCAAGACTGCGCCTATGCCGCAAGAAACCTCCGCTGACCAATTCGAGGACTGTGTGTCCAGTCTGACTGTTGATAATGGGTTAGGTTTTTCTGATGTTGATTTGACACCCACGGGGAGAAAGCATAATGATGCTCTGCATGTCTCGATCGAATGCAGGGGCACTACTATGACCCATGTGCTAGTGGACACTGGATCGTCATTGAATGTTCTGCCCAAGAAGGCTCTTGATAGGCTAGATTGTAAAGGTTTGACCTTAAAGCCTAGTAACATTGTAGTGAGGGCTTTCCACGGTTCAAAAAGAATGTTGCACGGGGAGGTGGACATCCCTGTCAAAGTGGTTTCCCAGACCTTTGAATCCACCTTCTACGTGATGGATATCAGACCATCTTATTCCTGTTTGTTGGGTCGTCCTTGGATCCATAAAGCTGAAGCCGTTACTTCTACACTGCACCAAATGTTGAAGTATCCAGTGAAGGGAAAGATTGTCACTATGCATGGTGAAGAGGAGTACATGGTAAGCCATCTGAACTCTTTCAGGTATGTGGAAATGGACGATGAGTTCATAGAGACACCTTGTCAAAATTTTGAAGAGGTTCCCTAGACTATGCAATCAACCGAGACTATTACAAGTGTGCCAAAGATCACCACACCTCCTTTGAAGATGGCTTCTCTCAAGGACGCCTGAGCAGTAGTTGAAGAAGGTGGGTGTACCATTTGGGGTCAGCTCCCTGATTTTCCTTACAAAACTGACAAATTTGGTTTGGGCTTTACTTCAGGAGCTCAAAGGGTTGTTCGATGTGCTCGGGCTGGAGGACCTCCCCTATGCATTAGCAATCATGGGGTCAATGCTATAGAAGACAATGATGAGGATTCTGATATTGATAGATGGATCTACCCTACTACCAACGTTGGACCTAGTAACTGGACGGCCAAAGATTTTATGCCGATTACTTTTGTTTAGCAGTAATTGTCTTGCTTTTTTTCGTATTTGTAATAAACAATATAACTTTATGGCCATGTGTCTTACCCGGGGCCCATCGGTTTATTTATGAGGGTTATCATGTTTCACTTTCATATGGCATCAATAAAGCATTGGACGTTTTGCATACAAATTTTGCGCTCTATGTTTTTCTTTTCTGCTTTTACTTTATCAATACAGCTATGCTCTTACACACACTTACATATCAAACTGCAGATCCATATCCACTCTGGATCCCATTGATAACAGTTCTACTATTGCCAGTTATAACTTCGAAAATTCGATCAACCAAGACGAGGACAAAGGTGAGGAAGATTGTGAGGTACCTGGAGAACTTGCTAGACTGTTACAGTAGGAAGAGAGGGCTATAAAGCCTCATGAAGAGCCAGTTGAGACAATAAACTTGGGCACAAAGGTAGACAGAAAAGAAGTTAAGATTGGAGCAAATCTGGGGATTAATGTCAAACAGCGATTGATACAAATGTTGCATGACTATATCAAGATCTTTGCCTGGTCATATGAAGAAATGCCAGGACTGGATACAGATATTGTGGTTCACCGACTGCCAACTAAAGAAGATTGCCCTCCTGTAAAGAAGAAGGTCCGTTGCATGTGCCCTGAAATGTCAGAGAAGATCAATGCAGAGGTTATGAATCAGTTCAACGCTGGGTTCTTAGATATCACCTCTTACCCCCAATGGGTTACGAACGTAGTGCCGGTGCCTAAAAAAGACGGTAAGCTACGGATATGTGTGGACTACAGAGATCTGAACAGGGCAAGCCCCAAAGATGACTTTCCGCTCCCCCACATTGACGTTCTAGTTGATAACACCGTGCAGCATAAGATCTTTTCCTTCATGGATGGTTTCTCTGGTTACAATCAAATCAAGATGGCACTTAAAGATATGGAGAAGACAACCTTCGTCACTCAATGGGGGCACTTTCTGCTACAAAGTGATGTTGTTTGAATTAAAGACTGTTGGGGCAACCTATCAGCGAGCCATGATCGCCTTATTTCATGACACGATTCACCATGAGATAGAGGTATATGTGGATGACATGATAGCCAGGTCTCAAACTGAGGAAGAGCAGCTTGATCATCTACAAAAGTTGTTTGATAGGTTGAAGACATACAAATTGAGATTGAATCCAAACAAGTGCACCTTCGGGGTAAGGTCTGGCAAACTACTAGGTTTCATTTTCAGTGACAAGGGCATTCAGGTGGACCCTGCAAAAGTAAAAGTTATACAAGAGATGTTGGCTCCTCGCACCGAGAAGGAGGTCAGAGGCTTTTTGGGACGCTTAAACTATATATCCAGGTTCATTTCCCATAACTTCTACTTGTGAGTCAATCTTCAAACTCTTGAAGAAAGATCAAGTGGTAAAATGGAATGACGAATGCCAGACTGCCTTCGAAAGAATCAAGGAATACCTTTAAGAACCACCAATTTTTATGCCTCCGATTGAAGGAAGACCTTTGATAATGTACTTAATAGTGTTAAACAATTCAATGGGGTGTGTGCTGGGGCAGCATGACGAGTCTGGTCGAAAAGAGCATGCAATATACTACCTTAGCAAAAAGTTTACGGACTGTGAGACAAGATACTCACTGTTCGAGAAAACCTGCTGCGCTTTGGCATGGGCTGATCGCCGACTAAGACAGTATATGCTGACCCACACTACTTTGTTGATATCTAAGATGGATCCGATCAAGTACATCTTTGAGAAGCCCGCTCTCTCCGGAAGAATGGCAAGATGACAGATGATCTTAACCGAATACGATATCCAATACACAACCCAGAAAGCAATCAAGGAAAGTTTATTAGCTGATCATTTGGCTCATCATGTCGTGGATGACTACCAATCCATGAATTTTGAATTCCCAGACGAGAATATTATGCTAGTGATTGACTATGAAAAACCTGGATCGGATGAAGGACCTAAAGAAGGATCCCGATGGACTATGGTTTTTGACGGAGCTTCGAACACACTCGATAATAGCATTGGTGCTGTAATCATATCCCCTGAGGGTTGTCATACTCCTTTCACCTCCAGACTATGCTTCAACTGTACCAACAATATGGTAGAGTATGAGGCATGCATCATGGGTCTTAAAGCTACTATTGACCTGAGGATCAAGTTCTTGGGCGTATTCGGGGATTCAACCTTGGTTATAAGTCAGATCAAATGAGAGTGGGATACGAAGCACCCAAATCTCATCCCGTACAAAGAACATGTGCTGACATTGCTTCCACACTTTGAGGAGGTAACCTTTGAACATTTTCCACGAGAAGAGAATCAGATAGCGGACGCGCTAGCTACCATGTCATCTATGTTCAAGGTCAGGTGGGATAGTGAGGCCCCTCTGATCACTATTGATAGGTTGGAGTAATCGGCGTATTGCTACGAGATCGATAGTGAAAGAGTAGAAGACAAACCTTGGTTCTATGAAGTGAAGAGATATCTCGAGGCTCAAGAGTATCTCGAGGGGAAATCTTTCAATGATAAGAAGTTTTTGAGAAGGTTCGCCGTAAAGTTCTTCCTCAGTAATGGAATCCTCTACAAGCGCAACCATGACTCTACTCTACTTCGGTGCATAGACAAGAGCGAAGCGGGGAGGATTAAGACAGATTAACACGAAGGTGCCTTCAAAACCCATTTGAGTGGACATACCATGGCTAAAAAGATCCTACGGGCAGGATACTATTGGTCCACTATGGAAGCAGACTACTATCAGCATTCCCGAACTTATCACAAATGCCAGATTTATGCTGATAAGGTGCATGTACCTCCGGTTCCTTTGAATGTCTTGACGGCTCCTTGGCCCTTTGCAATGTGAGGCATTGACATGATCGGAGAGATTAGACCTACCGCTTCCAATGGGCATCGCTTCATCCTGGTGGCCATTGATTATTTCACGAAGTGGGTTGAAGTTGCCTCTTTTGCTACTGTTACCAAGAATGTTGTGGCGCGGTTTATCAAGAATAACTTGATCTATCGGTATGGTGTGCCAGAGAGAATCATCATTGACAATGGTACGAATCTCAACAAAACGATGATCACCGAACTCTGTAAACAGTTCAAGATCCAGGATCATAATTCTTCCCTTTACCGGCCGAAGATGAATGGCACTGTGGAGGCTACTCACAAGAACATCAAGAAGATCATACAGAAGATAACGGTGACATACAAAGACTGGCATGAGATGTTACCATTTTCTCTTTATGGTTATCGCACCTCAGCATGTACATCGACAGGGGTAACACCCTACTCTCTGGTATATGGTATAGAGGTTGTCCTGCCTATTGAGGTCCAGATCCCTTCTCTGAGAATCATGAAGGAAGAAGGGATGAATGAAGATGATTGGATCCTGACTCGACTTGATCAACTGAATCTGATTGATGAAAAGAGACTTACTGTTGTCTGCCATGGTCAAATGTATCAAAAACAGATAATCAAGGCTTTTAATAAAAAGGTCAGGCGCCAAGTATATCAAGTCGGGGATCTAGTAATCAAGCGCACCATACTGCCGCAAGGTGATCCTAGGGGAAAATGGACTCCCACATACAAAGGGCCATTTGTGATCAAAAGCATTTTTTCTGGTGGAGCCATGATTCTAACCACCATGGACGGTGACGACCTTTCTCACCCTGTCAATGCGGATATAGTGAAAAGATACTACGCATAAATAAGACCCGCTAGGTTGACTGGCCTAGGAAAAATAAGGGGCTTCCCGGCGAACCAAAAGTGTTCGGGCAAAAATTAGGGATGAAAACAAAAAAAAATTTGTACACCCGACAAGTCGAAAACCTGAAAAGGCGGCTTGGGCAAAAAAGGGTATCTCGGTGGACTGAAAACCCGAAAGGACGGTCCATGCAAAAGTCAGGGAGTTAAAGCGTATCACTATGTCCCATTGGATAACCTTGCGACCAGACTTCAGCATCATCTATCAAGCTCAAAATGGCACCAATCAATCCAGTCAGCTTTGGACAAGCAGCAAAGTGATGAGACGCTCGAAGACATATCGGCAATAGAAGAATTGAAACTCAATGGAGGTTATTATGTTAGAACAAAGTTTGAATCTACTACCCTAAGTTTAAGTTTTGATGATAACAAAATGCTAAGATATATTAATTGTATGATTCATATAAGACACATATGCTATCTAAAAATTACATTTTGTTTTACAGAAACTCTGATGGATATCAGCAAGAGAACATCATCATCAGCATCAGAAGATGAGATATCAACATCAGCATCAAAAGATGTTATATCAGATTCCAGAATCAGAAGATCAACTTGTGCTTATGCTGAAGCTTGATGAACAGATCTGCGCTTAACCATCTGAACTTTGATCTAGAAAACAACAGTTCATCAGCACCTAAGCAGTGTCAGAATGAGCCAAAGCCAGAACACATTTTAGTGGCAACGGTACTGTGCATTCAAGATGCTTTATTACCAACGACATCATTCCAGACAAGATCTGCTTAATAAGGAAAGAATGTTATTGGCATTGAAACGGAATTACTACTCCAATGTACCTTATTTCCAATGCTATATAAATAAGTCAATGAAGATTGAATTGGCTAATGCTCTACAACCTTCTACACGCCTAAAGCTATTCATCATCTTCCTCACTCTCAGTTTGCTAAGGCTTTCAAATTCTTTATTCAATTACTTTAGCACTCTAGCTCTCATAAGCTCAAATTGTGTAGTATCACAGTTGTGATAAACAGTTTTTGTAGAAAACATTCAACACACCTAGATTTCAATTATCTGTAAGAAAGTATTTCCTTGAGAAACCGGTTTGTGGTTTGACTCAAGAAGGCTTTAGCAGTTGTTAAAGCAGATTGTAATATTCAGTTGAATATAGTGGATTAAGACCTCGTTGGAGAGAGGCGAAATCACCTTGACGGGTGGACTGGAGTAGTTTGAGAACAAACGAACCAGGATAAAAATACCGTGTTGACTGCAATTGATTTCCATTTTTTTACAATTCAACCCCCCTTCTTGTGTTTTTCACTTCTTCAATTGGCATCAGAGCGCCTGGTTCTGAGCTAAAACACTTAACCGTGTCAGTACAAGATCCAGCGTCAGAAAAACACAATGGCAGGAACTTATCAACACACCAGCAATGACAACAATGAAGACAGAGACAGATTCAGCGGCAAACCTCCAGTCTTTGATGGAGAAAATTTTGATTACTGGAAAGACAGAATTGAAAGCTTCTTTCTGGCACATGATGCTGATCTGTGGGACATGGTGACAGATGGATACACGCACCCAGTGAATGCAAGCGGTCAGAAGATTGACAGGAAAGCAATGTCTGACCAACAAAAGCGTGACTTCAAAAATCACCACAAGGCCAAAACCATCCTTCTCAGCGCCATCTCTTATGCTGAATATGAAAAGATCTCTAACAGAGACACAGCAAAGAACATGTTTGACTCACTCAGAATGACGCATGAAGGCAACGTTCAGGTCAAAGAAACTAAAGCTCTTGCGCTCATTCAGAAGTATGAGGCATTCAAAATGGAAGAAAGTGAATCCATTGAAACAATGTTCTCAAGATTCCAAATTCTGGTGGCTGGTCTCAAGGTTCTGAACAAAGGATACTCTACTGCTGATCATGTCAAGAAGATCATCAGAAGCTTGCCAAAGCAGTGGAGGCCAATGGTTACAGCGCTGAAGCTAGCAAAAGATCTCAACAAAATTTCTCTGGAGGAACTTATCAGCTCCCTCAGAAGTCATGAGATAGAGCTGGAAGCTGATGAACCTCAGAAGCAAGGTAAGCCTTTAGCATTAAAATCTAACAAAAAATCTGAGTCTAAAGTTTTGCAGGCAGTTGAAGAAACATCTGATGGATCCTCATCAGAAGAAGACGAACTTTCCCTCCTCTCCAGAAGAGTGAACCAACTATGGAAGCAAAGGCAAAGGAAGTTCAGGAATCCCAGAAGATCTGATTAGAATGAGTCTTCTTCCAGATACAGAAGGTCAGATTCTTCCTCTGGATACAGAAGATCTGAAGGTTCCTCAGGAAGCAGAAAGCCAAACACCAAGGACATCATCTGCTATGAGTGCAATGAGCAAGGACACTACAAGAGTGACTGCCCAAAGCTTCAGAGCGAAAAGCCCAAAAAGAAGTTTGGAAGAGAAAAGAAGAAAAGTCTCATGGCTACATAGGATGACTCTGACTCATCTGAAGCTGACTCAGAATCAGATGATGAGAGAGCAAACATAGCTCTCATGGCCAACATTTCAGAAGACAGTGAAGCTTTTGAATCAGACTCAGAATCAGACACTGAAGAGGTATTTCCTGACTTTGCAATTAATTTTACTAAGGCTGAACTTGCTAAAAGCCTCAACGAAATTCTGGAAAGATACCAGCAGATTAGAGTTAAATTCAAAAACCTGAATAGGAATCTTGAATCTGACTCTGATAAGACTGAGAGTCTTAAATTGGAAAATTCTGAGCTGAGAAATAAAATTTCAAAATTAGAAAATGTTTTACAAAACTCTCAGAAGGAACCAATTTCTGAAACTCCCAGCAGCGCTGATGAGATCATCAAGGAGTATGATCATAGTTTCCAGAAGTTCCTTGCTAAAAGCATAGATAGAAGAAAAATGGCTTCAATGATCTATGGAGTTAGCAGAAACGGCAGAAAGGGAATAGGATACCAAGGTAAGGTTCCTACACCAAAGAATGCCATGGATTGAACCATTAAACACACTCCTCTGAACTCACATTTTGTGTATGGTCACACACATGATATTAAATACACTAGTAGTAAGTATTCTGTGAAACCAAAATTCAACCAGAGTTTTGGTAAATCTAACAAATCAGGACCCAAGAAAATCTGGGTACCTAAGGATAAAATAATACATGTTGCAGATATCTTTAGCAGCAAATCAGAAACACCAGTCATGGTACCTGGACTCTGGCTGCTCGCGACACATGACGGGAAGAAGGCATATGTTCCAAAGCCTGGAACTTAAGCCTGGAGGCCACGTTGGCTTTGGAGGCAATCAGAGGGGAAAGATCATTGGCTCTGGAACTGTAGGTAATAGAAATCTTCCCTCTATAAATAATGTTCTGCTAGTAGATGGATTAATGCATAATCTGTTATCCATAAGTCAATTAAGTGATAACGGTTATGATATAATCTCTAATCAAAAATCATGTAAAGTTGTTAGTCAGAAAGATGGGACTATCCTATTTAATGGAAAGAGGAAAAACAACATTTACAAAATCAAACTTTCTGAACTGAAAAGTCAGAATGTAAAGTGTCTTCTGTCTGTTCACAACGAGCAATGGATCTGGCACAGAAGATTGGGGCATGTTAGTATGAGAAGAATATCTCAGATTAACAAACTCAATCTGGTTAGAGGACTTCCTAATCTGAAGTTCAAATCAGATGCTCTGTGTGAAGCATGTCAGAAAGGCAAGTTTGCAAAACCTTCTTTCAAATCTAAAAATGTTGTTTCTACCTCTAAGCCATTAGAACTTCTGCACATTGACTTATTTGGACCAGTTAAAACTGCTTCAGTCCGTGGCAAGAAGTATGGGTTAGTAATCGTAGATGACTATAGCAGATGGACATGGGTAAAGTTTTTAAGACACAAGGACGAGTCACACTCTATGTTTGTTACCTTCTGTAACCAAGTTCAGAATGAAAAGGATATTAGAATCGTTAAAGTCAGAAGTGATCATGGTGGAGAGTTTGAAAACAAAGATTTTGAGTCATTCTTTAATGACAGAGGCATTCTGCATGATTTCTCTTGTCCTAGAACTCCCCAACAAAATGGAGTCGTAGAACGAAAGAACAGAACATTGCAAGAAATGGCCAGAACCATGATCAATGAGACAAACGTTGCTAAGATCTTCTGGGCAGAGGCAATAAACACAGCGTGCTACATTCAGAATAGAATCTCAATAAGACATATTCTGGAAAAGACTCCATATGAATTGTGGAAGAACAGAAAGCCCAACATTTCATATTTTCATCCATTTGGATGTACTTGTTTTATGTTAAATACAAAAAATCATTTGAACAAGTTTGACTCTAAAGCACAGAAGTGTATTATGTTAGGATACTCTGAACGCTCAAGAGGGTACAGAGTATACAATACAGAAACACAGATTGTGGAAGAATCAATCAGTGTTCATTTTGATGATAAGCTTGACTCTGAAAAGTCAAAGCAGAATGAAGTTTTTGCAGGTATGGAAGTTGAATTTACAGGTTCTAAAGATAAGTCATCAGAAGCTCTCAACAAAGATACTCCTTCAACATCTGAAAGGAGCACTGCTAGCAATCCTACAACAGCTGCTGATCAACCTCAGAAGAGACTACCCAGAAGCAGCTTGGATCACCCAGAAGAAACTATCTTAGGAAGAAAGGAAGATCCAATCAGAACAAGAGCCAGCTTCAGAAACTCTGAAGAATCCCTCATGGGACTTGTGTCTCTGATTGAACCTTCTTCTATTGATGAAGCACTTCTGGACAACGACTGGATTCTAGCAATGCAAGAAGAGCTGAATCAATTCACCAGAAATGACGTATGGGATCTTGTTCCCAGACCAAAACGATTCAACGTCATTGGAACAAGATGGGTGTTCAGAAACAAGCTGAATGAACAAGGTGAAGTTATCAGAAACAAAGCACGACTGGTAGCACAAGGTTATAGTCAGCAAGAGGGGATAGACTATACAGAAACCTTTGCTCCAGTTGCCAGGTTAGAATCTATCAGACTTTTAATTTCATTTGATGTTAATAAAGGCATCACTCTGTATCAGATGGATGTCAAGAGTGCATTCTTAAATGGCTATATAGAAGAAGAGGTTTATATGCACCAACCCCCTGGTTTTGAAAGTACAAAAAATCCAGAATATGTTTTCAAACTAAAGAAGTCACTATATGGTCTGAAACAAGCTCCCAGAGCTTGGTATGAAAGACTAAGTAACTTTCTGTTAGAAAATGAATTCACCAGAGGGAAGGTGGACACTACCTTATTCTGTAAGTCAGTTAAGAATGACATCTTAGTCTGTCAAATTTACGTTGATGATATTATTTTTGGATCTACTAATCCTTCTCTTGGAAGAAAATTTGCTAAGTGTATGCAGGAAGAATTTGAGATGAGCCTCATGGGAGAACTGAAATTCTTTCTGGGAATTCAGATCAATCAAAACCCAGAGGGAACTTACATTCATCAGAGCAAATATGTCAGAGAACTTCTGAAGAAATTTGACCTCTCAGAATGTAAGCCATCAAAGATTCCAATGCATCCCACGTGCATTCTAGAAAGAGAAGAGGTAAGCAAAAAGGTAGAACATAAGGTCTACAGAGGTATGATTGGTTCTCTCCTTTATCTGACAGCTTCAAGGCCTGATATCTTATTCAGCGTATGTATTTGTGCTAGATTCCAATCAGATCCTAGAGAATCTCACTTAACAGCTGTTAAGTGAATTTTCAAGTATCTGAAAGGTACTACTAATCTGGGTCTATTTTATAGAAAATCTAGTGATTACAGCTTAGTAGGCTACTGCGATGCTGACTTTGCTGGAGACAGAGTAGAGCGTAAAAGTACTTCTGGAAGCTGCCAGTTTCTGGGAGAAAATCTGATCTCTTGGTCCAGCAAAAGGCAATCCACAATTGCGCTATCAACAGCAGAAGCTGAGTATATAGCAGCAGTAGGATGTAGCACACAAATGCTCTGGATGAAAAGTCAGCTTGAAGACTTCCAGATTTTTGAGAGTAACATCCTTATACTATGTGACAATACTTCTGCCATTTGCTTAAGTAAAAATCCTATTTTGCATTCTAGGGCTAAGCATATAGAAATAAAACATCACTTCATTAGGGACTATATTCAGAAAGGAATTTTGAACTTAAAGTTTATTGATACAGACCATCAATGGGCTGATATCTTCACTAAACCTCTTTCTGAAGATAGGTTCAATTTCATTCTGAAACATCTCAGCATGAAACTCTGCCCAGAGTGAAAATGTTTTAATTCTATATATTAACCTTCAGAATGTGTTTTCCTTTTACTGTGAACTTCTGATCAATCCTCTTTCAGAAAGATAGACATGCAGGTTGTATCAGATTCTATTCTAAAAGAGCTGAGCGTTTCAGCTCAAGGATAGACGTGCTGCTCACTAAATCAAACAAGTGTCATCCAATCATCAGCAAATCTCTGAAGCAGAACACGCGTGCACGCTTCTGAGAAGGCAAAACGCTGATTGGGTGCATTGAGACACATGTCTGGTAACCGTTTCAAGTATCTTTCTCAAATCCCCCAAAATCAGCAAGCATTAAATGCACGTAATCATGTTTTAAAATGTAATCATGAATTAATTCTCTTTCTTAAAACCGTTTACATTTTCAAAACACTTTTTGAAATCTATTTAAGCACATTAACATCATTCATTAATATTTTACCGTTTCTCACAATCATCCAAAATATTTTCTGCATTCTTGCCTGTGTATTCATCTTTCTCAAAAGAAACCCTTCTCTCAAAACTTTTTCTCAGAAAACCCTAAGTGTGAACATGGCAACCTCTAGCACTATTTCTGCAGGTTCTCAAAAGGAGGCTTCATCTGAACAATACCAAGTTCCCTTCAGAACTCTACTTACACCAGTGAAGAACTTGGAAGTTTTGTCTGAACTGATTGTTGATTTCTCAAGTCTGAAAGAAAATGGATTCGATTTGACAGAAGAAGTTAGGGCACAAGGATGGGAGAGATATTTTGATAGGTTGGTGGGTCCAACGTTTCCAGTATTGGTCAAGGAATTCTGGATTCATGCGTCTTCATTAACACATCAAGTTACTTCCTACATAATGGGAAAGAAGATTGTGATCACTGAGGATCACATTGCAAGATTGATTGGATACAGTGGTGGTGGTATCCGCTGTATCGACATGGCAGAAAGATGCTCTGACGCTGCTGTCATTGCAAGAGAAATATTCACCCATGGGGTTCCCAGCAGCAAAATCAGAGACTTAAAGGATCAGCACAGAATATGGGCGAAGATTATTCTGGGGTGCTTTAATCACAGGAAGCCAACAAGCTCCCCTGATTATATAAACATAAATCAGCAGTTTCTGATCTATTTTATTAATCAGAAGGTAAAATTAACTTGGCTCATCTTCTGTTTAATCACCTCAGGACCAGCGTCAAGGAGACAAGGGAAGAAGAAAGGAAAAAAAGGGACTAGATACCCTTTGGCAGGTTAATATCAGATATTTTGACTGAGAATAGGCTGATAGAACACCTTACAGAAGCTCAGGAATTAAGTTCTATTGAACCTACTGTTGGCAAGCCTCTGAACGCCAAGAATCTGAAGAAAATGAAACTGATAGAGAATATCAGAAAGGAGGCCAGCGTCACTCCTCTTGCTGACATCACCAGCAGAAGAGTCCCTCTGGACGACTTTCCAATATTTTCTGAGATTGACTCTAAACCAGTCATTCTTCTCAGATACTTGGATGCTTGCAAGGCTGATGGCACAGATCCCACTCTGAACATTAAAGATCTGCACCAGCAAAATCCAGAAGTTACTGTGAAGAAGACGAAGAAAAGAAAGGCTACTTCAGAAGGACCATCCCAGCAGACCCCTAAGAAGAGAGGTAATCTATCTGCTGCTAATGTTTTAAATTATTCTGCTATTCCAACATCAATCCCAACCCCAGCTTCATTTGAACTTCCAATCCCCATACCAACCATTGATGAAACCGAACCACAGGCTGACCCTTCTGAGTCACTGACTCTCAGGAGATCCCGCACCAAATCCCAAACTCCAAAACCCACAACATCAACAGAATCAGAACTTGACAAAGTTCTTTCTGAAATTGATCAACGTGCTTCCGCTCCCCTCTCAGAAAATCCAAACACTCAACCAGAAATTGCCCACTCTCCTCAACCAGAACATACTCTCTCACCCATACCAGAACAACCAGAAATTCCATCTCCTTCTCCACAACCAGAAATTCCACCTCCCTCTCCTCAACCAGAACTTCATCCACCCTCACCTCAACCACCATTTCCACAACCTGAGTTTCATCACTCTGAAACTCCTTCACCTGAACCTCAAACCCCTGAACCTCATTCTCCTCAATCCTCTGAGCCACAACCCTTGGCAATTCAGCTGCCATGTGGTACAACTGTAAACATGGCCCAACTGCCATCCTCACCAGAAACTACCCCTCCAAATACTCCAAACAGTCCAATAATCATTTCTGATTCTCCCACTCCATCTCCCAAACAAAATACTGAAGACCACAGCAGGACCTTTATTGATTTAACAAGCCTTAATCGTCTTGTTGACCTTAAACACAAAATAGCCATCCCCAAACCCAAACAACTAGATGTTGGTGCTGGCATTTTGAATTTTGAAACAGGCTTGCAGAATTGGATTGCTTCTCTAAAGCAGGTTTGTCCTGGAATGATTGACCCTGCCACTTCATACCATCTCTGGACTCAATTCAGAAAGTGGGTACGCGCTGAAGCCCTCAAGCTGCAAGACATCAACTATGAACAAGCCCAACAGAACTTCAGCAAACTGCTGAAGGAAGTTGAAAGTCAGCTGCCACAGGACGAAGTGCTCTTTCTGGACAGTGAGCCATGGTCTGAAAAGCGTCCAGCTTCAAAAGTTCAGCAAGCAGAAGATCAGACTATTCAAGCTGAAGATGTTGCAGAAAGCTCTCAGAAGTATCCTGCTTCTGACGTTTCTCAAGCTGTCTTGGACAGGCAGACTCTGGAAGAGCTGAAGCAGAATGATATTCGTCTGCAACAAAGAATGGATGAGAATGATCAGAAGATGAAGGAAAGGATGGATGTGTAAGATAGCAAGATTGATACAGTAGTCAGCATGGTGCACAAGCAGAATGAAACTGTTGATCAGATTAAGACAATGCTAGAGACTCTGTTCACACGCCTTCCACCCCAACCTTAGTTTTTTCATTCATGATATTTTCACTGTTTTCTTTGCATATCATTTGTACTGTTTGTCTGGCTCTGAATTTAATATAACAAGTTTTTCTGCTCTGATTGTTTTAACTTATATTACTTGCACTTTTTGATTGCTGACAAAAAGGGGGAGAACAATAATGATATTTTTCAATAACGGATTACTGAGACAAAAAGTCTCAAACATTCTAACACTCTGATATACTTGAATGTTTTATGTTTTGCATAAGCCTACAGGTACAAGAAGTTAATCATCTTTGATACACTGAAGCTCTGATATTCTGGTCTGAAGCTCTGATACTCTGATGTTCAAAGAAAGTCAGTAAAGATCTGATCCTGAAGAACTCTTGGAATTAAAAAGGGAAGTAATAAATTCAGGGGGAGTATCTCCGATCTAAACTCTGATATCTCTTTATCCTTTATCCTCTTATCTTTTGATAACTTCCTATTTAATTCTGATACAACTTATTATTTAGTTATCTCTGATACTTTTCACGCTAATTTTCAATTAAAAAATATCTAGTTTTTGTCATCATCAAAAAGGGGGAGATTGTTAGAACAAAGTTTGAATCTACTACCCTAAGTTTAAGTTTTGATGATAACAAAATGCTAAGATATATTAATTTTATGATTCATATAAGACACATATGCTATCTAAAAATTACATTCTGTTTTACAGAAACTCTGATGGATATCAGCAAGAGAACATCATCATCAGCATCAGAAGATGAGATATCAACATCAGCATCAAAAGATGTTATATCAGATTCCAGAATCAGAAGATCAACTTGTGCTTATGTTGAAGCTTGATAAACAGATCTGCACTTAACCATCTGAACTCTGATCTAGAAAACAACAGTTCATCAGCACCTAAGCAGCGTCAGAATGAGCCAAAGCTAGAACACGTTTAAGTGGCAACGGTATTGTGCATTCAAGATGCTTTATTACCAACGGCATCATTCCAGACAAGATCTGCTTAATAAGGAAAGAATGTTATTGGCATTGAAACGGAATTACTACTCCAACGTACCTTATTTCCAATGTTATATAAACAAGTCAATGAAGATTGAATTGGCTAATGCTCTACAACCTTCTACACGCCTAAAGCTATTCATCATCTTCCTCACTCTCAGTTTGCTAAGGCTTTCAAATTCTTTATTCAATTACTTTAGCACTCTAGCTCTCATAAGCTCAAATTGTGTAGTATCACAGTTGTGATAAACAGTTTTTGTAGAAAACATTCAACACACCTAGATTTCAATTATCTGTAAGAAAGTATTTCCTTGAGAAACCGGTTTGTGGTTTGACTCAAGAAGGCTTTAGCAATTGTTAAAGCAGATTGTAATATTCAGTTGAATATAGTGGATTAAGACCTCGTTGGAGAGAGGCGAAATCACCTTGACGGGTGGACTGGAGTAGTTTGAGAACAAACGAACCAGGATAAAAATATCGTGTTGACTGCAATTGATTTCCAGTTTTTTACAATTCAACCCCCCTTCTTGTGTTTTTCACTTCTTCATATTACACATAGTTGTTTTATTTTATTTGTACATAATATTGTATAGATTTCATTTTAACGGCGGCATTCTCTTACTAGAGCGTCAGCTTCTTTGTACAAAAACGCCTGTTATAGGCCAACTTCGAAATTAATACAAGTCATTTTTACAAAACCATTTGTTTTTGTTTTTCTATTTTGTTTTGCAAAAACGTCCAATGATTTATTCTTGGCATATGCATTTGAATATGATTGCTATTCACAAATATTTACATAAGAAACAAAAAGACAGTTGCTTATAACTTAAGGAAGAGGGGCAAAGACTAAAAAACCATGTTAATCCTGTCAATTACTCCTTCCAACAGGTACAGGGACAGGTACAATTTTGAAACAAGGTCACCATTACATGCGTCATATTCAGGTGTTCTTTCGCCAAGATATCTCTGATAACATATTCTCAAATTCAGGTTCCTCTCAAGAGTCAATTCTTTAAAGAAGGTCTCTGAATGTGTGAGTTTTCCCGAAGAAACATGGTGAAAAAGTATGCTGAAAGTGCAGTTTTTACGCACTAAAATATTCATAACTTGAAGATCGTGGCTTGTTTTGAACCCGTTCTGGTGGCTAAAATTTCATCTTGACGTCATCTATGTTTCATCTCTCACAACTGAAGCCAATTTTGATCAGAAGGTCTTCAAAAATGCGGATTTATCAAGTATTTTCATACAGAAAATTTATGACAGAAGTTTATTTGCGTCATGTTCAGAAAATCATAACATGGTCGATTTTCATCGTATTGAGCTGGTTCCGGCGCCAAAATTTCAAAAATTGAGTTGGATACATTTTCACAGGAGATATCAAGTTTGAAAGGTATCCAAAAGGCATTCTTTTTTTTCCCAGAGTGCACGTGATGCGCCAAAAATCCTGAATGCTGAATATTATTTCATCTGGGTCGAAACTTCGAAAATTCATAACTCGGTCAATTTTTATCGGATAGGGTCCATCTGTTTACAAAAGGTCACTGACTCAGAGATCTATAACTTTTCTTCCAAAGTCGAGACTAGATTCGGCTCCAATCAATACCAGTTTTTTATTGAAGAACGTGTCAGAGCTGACACTGGAGTCCAAAATAAGTTTGTTTGAGACGAAACTTCAAAAATTCATAACTAATTCACCGTTTATCCGATTGAGCCCATTTTCTGACAGGAGTTAGTTCTCGATGTAGGCTATATTATGTTTTCATATTTTAACTTCAAAAATTGCACTTAAGCCCCTGCAATTTATCCTAGAATGTGACGGACTCAAATGAATAAAAATCTGCATTATTGCTGGTGGTTATTGGAGGCCCAATTGCACATTCAAAGCCTATATCTTTTCTCTAATTTCCATTATATAATCTCACTTTTTCACATAAATAGGACGACAAAATAAAAAAAAACATTGGCCACAACCCTGTCAAAATATCAAATACTTTCAAGAATCCTAAAAACCTTAAAATCCTTGTTACAAACCCCTATATCACTATAAACAAGTCATCTTTGTTACAAACTCACATCTCACTACTTCTCCAGTAAGGGTAAGGCTGATTTGATCTCCATGATCAAAAGTATGTAGAAACACTCATACATGCCATATCGGTTTTAACATTAAAAAAATTTTCATATATTTATTTTCTTTGTATTTTATGATATAGTAACTTATTTAATATGTTAATGAGATTCAACATTGCAGATTTAGACATGGTCCCGTGCAGGTTTATCACAAAGCGCAGAGTCCAAAACAGAACAACCACCAATATATGACTCATGACAAGGCAGGCATCCTGAGGATGCTAAGGGCGTGAGTTCAACACTCACCCCTATTGGTTTTAGTTTTCTTCCTTTCTATTTATCCTTTTACCTATTTTCATTCTTTCTGTTTAAAACTTTTTTCATAAAACTTAACATTTTTCACATATCTTAGGTTTTAAATTAACTTTTGGTCACCCCTGGTAATATGTATAATTTTGCTTATTTTTAACCCTTTTTGCCTCATTTCTTTCTTTTTAATATCTTCCTTAAAAACCCTAAATTCATATAAACTCTAATTTTATTTTAATCCAAAACCCTATTAATTGGCAAACTTAACCTTTTTTACAAACCCTAATTAATTTAGGTTTTAAATTTTTATTATTATTATTAACTCTTTTTTTTATTAACTCTTTAATTTAATTAATTAACTTTTTTTCTAAAAATTACGAAAACAATTAGGTTTTAGGTTTTCTTTGTAATTAACCCTTTAATTAACCATTTTTTAACAAATTAGGATTAGGTTTTTGTTTTAGTTAGTAACTGAATTTTTGGATTTTTTTCTCATTTATTAATAAATTAAGTTAATTAGCTTTTTTTTTTAATTAAAATTAGTTAGAATTAGGTTTTTTAATTAACTTAAAATTATTTTCTACAAAAAACACCAAAAACATTAACTTAGAATTTTAGGTTTTAATTTTTCCTTAATTTCTTTTTATTTATTCTTTTACATTTTAATTTCTAGGAAAATTGTATAGGTCGCATTATCAATGTATAGCGTAGATTTATCTTTTCTCGCATTTTTTTCTAATTATGTAATTGCTTCCGGGATGTAATAGTTTTAGGATTTCTTTTCCGCACTCTTCATTATTATGTAACTGCCCCAAAGCTCTGTAATAGCCTAGGTTTACATTTCTGCTTTTACCTTCTGCTACTATATTTTATGCAATGCTTAGACTAATAGGATTGTATGGAAAAATTGGTAAACTAATTGAACATAGAATAACCTAATTCAAAGATAATATATCTGAAAACAAACACTGTTGCACACTTTCACCCCTAGGGTATATCTCACTTGGTTGCTTCGGAAATAATGGTCATGTCCCTCGAATATAGGGGTATATTAGCAAAGACCCTCGGTTAAAGTCATCATAAAGATCATAGTCCCTCAATGTCCCTCGATGTTGCCTATATGATGATCGTCCCTTCGAAATGCTAAGGTATCCTTACATGTTGCCTTCAATGACCATTTCGTCCCTTTCGATTGTCCCTCAACATCCAGCGACTAGGGTTACCTACTCACTAATAGTATGATAACACGGTCTAAAGGATAGGAGGATAAGAACAACTTTTTTCCAGTAGGTATATTAGTCCATAGGCACTTGCTCAAACAAACATCATTTTTATACCCTACACTTTCAAAACTCTTTTAAAAACTATAGTTTTCAAAACACTTCATAACACTCTTGAGGACAGAAACAAGGGTTAAAACGAAGTAAAATAAAACTTTTCAAAGCAAGCACACACAAGCAATTTCAAAATGAGCAAGTACCTAAGAGCCCGTGGAAAACAACTGATAGAAAGGGTGCTAACACCTTCCCTTTCTATAATCTACCCCCCCCCCCCCCCCCCCCCGTACTCAGAAACATCTTGAAAAAAGTTTTTTCTGTTCTTTTTCCTTTTCCTGATTGGATAAAATAAAAGTCGATGGAGACTCTTACTTACCGCGACATTTTGCGAACAAAATATGCAAACTAGTATTAACAATCGGTTCTGCCACCGTATCACAGAACTGGCGACTCTGCTGGGTAATATAAAGTGGGGTTTACCTTAGGATCTAGGTCATTTTAAAATTGCTTTCTTGTTTTGCCTTGCCTGCTTTAAATTTAAGGGTTTTGCTTGGGTATTATTAAAGATCCTACATCTGGATCTAGGGACACTTCTTAGGTAAACAGCAATAGATCGTGGAGACTGTACAACATAGACCGATATGGTTTAAGTGATGGTTGTGTTGGTGTGACACTTTGGTTGGTACCGATATCCTTCGTGTGGAAACGAGCAGAATACAGGGTCGCCGCGTGGTGTTGTGAAGCACTAACGGACCTTAGAACCTTAGTTGAACAAAGTTGGCCATTATAAAGTAGTGAGATAGTCGGCCTTGGTATAAAGTTGAGGATTGGTTGATACTCGATGCTACACTCATTGAGATGAGACTTTCAGGATATTTCGGCTGCAAGAAAAGATTGCTTGAGCTAAAACAATGCCCGATAAAGGATGATCAGTGATATTGAGAATCTTTAGAACTCGGTTACTTTTCTAAGACAGGTTTGAAGCCAACTAAACTTCAAGAGGGTACTTACCTATGGAATCCATGCAAGCCTAAACCTAAGGCTACTTGTGTGACTTGTTTGCTTTCTTTGCCTAACAATTTGAACTTATTGCAGAGCTTGGTTTGTATTCCTTGCAGGACTTTTTTTGTATAAATCCAATAAATTGGTTTTTTACCCTGCATTTTTGCTTGATGCATAGCATATACATCATAGCATCATAACATGACATATCATACTAACCATTTCAAGGATCTCGAGGGCCTGCGATGCAGGTTATGATAAATCAGACGTCTAGCAAGGGGCAAGGGGATTTATTTTCCTCTAGCCAATGTCGTCAGAAGATCAAACCTCAATAACTTGAGTCGGGGGCTATGACCCACTTGATATGGTGAGCTTCACTCTTGTAGAAGGACATTCAACGATATGAAGTTCTTCAATCAAAGCTGCAAAATTCAACTTCTGATATTTTCTTGTTTACCCTGCGAGATCCTTGAAAACATTGCATATATATATAATACTTATCATTTCATAAGCAGGTTTCAAAGCAGTTCTCTGATGTTCTCGCTGTTTATTTCAGCAATGGCTCTCCAACAAGACAACAGAGATCTCCAAGCTCAAGATGCCCAGTTCAAGGAAATTTCTCCTGAATCTATCCAAGGAGTAAGAAGACCTGAAAACACTCTTCGCCGGGAATCTGACCAACGAACGTCCTGACAACAACAAGGATGAACAATTGGAACAACTGCAAGCTGAGGTAGAAGCAATGAGAATCCAGATGCTGGGGCAGATGGCTCTTATTCAAAACTTAGCTCGAGGAAAAGAAGGGCTAAGAGCCTTCCTCAACAAGCTTCATCAAGATGGATGCAGATCCATGAAACAAACAGTTAAAATTGTGGATCAAGGCATTAATCAGACCCTAGTGAGAGAAGAGGTTGGTTTGGTCAGGAACAGACCTCTCCAGATTGCTACTACATCACAAGCCCAACCACAACCTCGCTAACGACAATGGGGAAATCAGCATAAGAAGAATACATCTGAAAGACGCTTCACCAAAATCAACATGTCATTGGCTCAAGCATTGCAACGCATGTTGAAGGCCAAGTTGGTTATGTTAAGGGACCCTCCTCAGAATCCCAACATAGCCTCCCTAAGGTACAATCCAAATGCAAGATGTGTGTACCACTCCAATAGTCTTGGACATGACACCAACAGCTATTGGGTGTTGAGAAATAAAATTCAAGACCTGATTGATGAAGGAGCACTAGAATTCGCACAAGACGGTCAGGCTGAGTTCTTCTGCCATCCCTCCAAGGCATACCATCTTAAGGGACAAGTTCTCATAAGAATAATTTTCGTTCATTAGAATTTTCAATGTGTAATTTTCTTTTGATTTGTTTGAACATTTATTCATATCAAACCTCGTTATTTCATCAATGCATTGCACATGTTTGTCTTGAATCATATTCATTCGTAATCACTATTTCAAAAATGCGTTCTTATTTCCTTTTCTGATATTCAACTCTCGATTAAAAACTCTAAGCCTTAGAGGGAGGATGACGAAAATGATACCACAATATCTACAATATGCTTTTGAGCAGACCCCGCTGATGATGTATAGGCGTTGTTTCAAATCCTAAATAGTGGATTTATAAGGAAGATAATCCCTAGTCAACCCCTTCGAGCCAAAGAAGTAGGAGTTTTTCTTTTCATACAAATTAAAACCCTTAATCATAACCTGGGGCAGGGTAGTTTTCTCAGTTAATTCAGAGGCGTATTCTGTCACAATCTGTCATTTCATAGACAATGAATGGCATCGAAGACGTCCTTCCAAAACAAAAGACGGTGATGGTTCCGTATAATTGTCAAGACAGGCAATCATTATCTCTCGAAATAAAATCCCATTAAGTCAAAACCTATAAAGGAGACTTTAGAGAAAAATTGGGGCATCCCCGCTGACTGTAATCACAAAAGAAACAGTTCAGGCAAAATAAGGGATAACGAAAACAAAAAAAAAGAGGTTACTACAAATCCTCGACAAAAAAAAAAGATTACAAAATGACTGCCTCTTCAAAATAAACCTTTAGTATCCGAACCATCATCGGAACATCAAGGACAAGATTCCAGACTCAATCGGGATCTAAACGCGCAATTAACTGAGCATAAGACTGAAGAACATCACGAAGAGCGGGTTGGGTACAAACAAAATTTGAGCCTTTATCCTTTTTTTCTTGAACCATAAACCAGGCCACGTTATAACCCTTAAAAGTCCTAGCTGAAGCGTGGGTTAGTTTGAGAGCATATTGTTACAAAGGTATCCTAACTCCTGTAGGCTTTGTTACGAATCCTGAGTTGATATCACATTCTTGCAAATTTCGTTTTACTACACAAAACACATTTTCAAAAAAATTTCAAGACAGACATGAGTTTTGCATTCTTTAAATAACATTGTTTGCATATGACTAATTGTTTGACAGCAGAGAAATCTGCACAATGGATATTCAATGAACAGACATCCTCTCAATGGACAGAATCACCTCAGTGGGAAAGACACTTCCAATAACAGGTCTTCCATAAGCAAGGGGCATGACATGATTCCTAAACACACCTGGGGCAGTCTCTCCAAAAGTGCCAAATAACCAGGGGGCAGATCTCCATCTGAATCGCTTGGGGCATTACGCACGCATTCCAGCAAGGAATCATGTGCCATCAAGAAATTTTTTGACAGTACTACAACACAACACTATGGACAGTGACAACTCTCTACATACTGAAAGCATGGACATAGACGTAAAATACTACGCATGAAAAAAAAGACCCGCTAGGTTGACACACCTAGGCAAAAATAGGGGAATCCCGGCGAACCAAAAGGGTTCGGGCAAAAATTAGGGATAAAAAAATGAAAAAAATCTGTACACCCGACAAGTCAAAAACCTGAAAAGGCGACTTGGGCAAAAAGGTATCCCGATGGACTGAAAACCCGAAAGGGCGGTCCATGCAAAAGTTAGGGATTTAAAACGTACGTCTATGTCCCGTCACCTGTCTATCAGTGGAAGACTTATACCTTGATCATCATTCATCAAGAGCACATGTTTCAGATACAGTTCAGATAAGCTCCAGATACGGATGCCATTCTGATACTCATTCATATTCAGCTTTCAGATACAGTTCAGATACGCTCCAGATATGGATGCCATTCTGATACTCATTCATATTCAACTTTCAGATACAGTTAAGATACGCTCCAGATACGGATGCCATTCTGATACTTATTCAGATTCAGCTTTCAGATACATTTCAGATACGATCCAGATACGGATGCCATTCTGATACTCATTCAGACTCAGCTTTCAGATACAGTTCAGATACGCTCTAGATATGGATTCCATTCTGATACTCATTCAGACTCAGCTTTCAGATACAGTTTAGATACGCTCCATATACGGATTCCATTCTGATACTCAATCAGATTCAGCTTTCAGATACAGTTCGGATACGCTCCAGATACGGATGCCATTCTGATACTCATTAAGATTCAACTTTCAGATACAGTTCAGATACGACCCATATACGGATGTTATTCTGATACTCATTCAGATTCAGCTTTCAGATACAGTTCAGATACGGATGTCATTCTGATACTCATTCAAATTTCAGATACGCTCCAGATACGGATGCCATTCTGATACTCATTTAGATTCATATTTTAGATACAATTCAGATACACTCCAGATACGGATTCCATTCTGATACTCATTCAGATTCAGCTTTCAGATACAGTTCAAATACACTCCAGATACGGATGCCATTCTGATACTCATTCAGGTTCAGCTTTCAGATACGGTTCAGATACAACCCATATGCAGATGTCATTCTGCTACTTATTCAAGATTTTCATACATCAAGAAACAGTTCAGACACGATCCAGAGACGGATGTCATTCTAACACTCATTCAACACATGTTTCAAGTATAGTTCAAATACGATCCAGAGACGATGTCATTCTGACACTCATTCAACACATGTTTCAAGTACAGTTCAGATACGATCCAGAGACGTATGTCATCCTGACACTCATTAAATACAAGTTCAAGTACAAACACGACATAGATCCATCCACAAAATCTCTGCATGTACTTTTTCCATCATGGTACAAGGGGCAGAGACAGTTGGAAGCGAATTCACTATCACATACAAGTCAGTGATACCTATATTCCCCACAGAGCCGAGACAACCAAGGTCCGACCTCTGTATCCCTAAGCAGGAATTCCTTCCCCAGCGGGTTCATTCAGAAAGTTAATGCCTGCATTCCTCAACCGAGCTTTATAACCATAAACAATTTATAAAGTTTTTTCTCCCGAGCAGAGTTTATTTCTCTCACGGCGGAAGCTCGATCTCTAACAGAGCTCTTCTCTCCAGCAATGGAAGTTCATCCCCAATTGAGTTTATTTCTCTAAATTAGCAGATCTTCCAAAAGAGTATCTCTCTTCCCAACAGAGTCATTCCCCCGCAGGATTATTCTCAGACAGAGTCTCTCCCGGCAGAATATTCTCAGGCGTAATGGATGTAAATCTCCAGCTCATCATCTTCTATCACTATCCCCAGCGGAAACGAAGAACTCAACTCCTCATGCTCTCCAGCAGAAGTCCAGGATTTATTTTCCCCAGTTAGAGAATATCACAATAGCATTGCATATCTATACATCATGGCATGTGCATACATGTTATACAACACAATCTCTTTTATTTTGAGAACATCATTACTTAATACATTTCATACATCATGACATTACATACGACTAACTCTTTACCTTTCAGGGAAAGACGCAATCAAGTTCTCACGAGTTCTCTCTGGTTCAGTCAAACCGACACCAAGGTTTCTATTCTAGTTGCAGATAGTCCAACATTTTCTCTGGTTCAGTCAAACCGGCACTAAGGTTTCTATTCTGGTTGAAGATGCTCTAAGACTTTTGTCTGGGTCAGCCGAATCGCTGTTAAGATTCCCCTTATTTCTATGCCAGTCAAAGTTAATCCAAGACCTCTCCCAGGATCAGTCAAATTGATACTAAGATTTCTCTCCTAGTTGAAGTTCTCACAAGTTTTCACTGGTTCAGTCAAATCGATACTAAGATTTCTATTCTAGTTCAAGCTATAAAGCCCGAAAATTGACCGGATAATATCTTGATTTCTCCAAAATACTATGAAGCCTGGAATCGACCAGATAGATGTATATCTTAAATTCAAGCTATGAAGCCCGGAAATCGACCGGATAACAGTTTAATTTCCCCCATCATACTGTGAAGCCTGGAAATCGACCGGATAACAGTACAAGATATTATGAAGCCTGAAATCGACCAGATAGTGGTATAAGACACCGTGAAGCCTGGCGCATGACCAGATAACGATATAAGACACTGTGAAGACTGGAGCACGACCAGATAGCGGCAAGAGACACTGTGAAACCTGGAGCACAACCAGATAATAGTATAAGGTACTGCGAAGCTTAGAATTCGACCAAATAGCAGTTTACTCGGCCAATTACTATGAAGCCCAGAAATCGACTGGATATTAGTATGCCTTAAATTCAAGTTGAAACCTGGATGTGACCGGATAACCACTTAATTCCTTCTGAAGCCTGGAACACGACCAAATAAGAGTTGAGAAATTGCAAAGCTTGGAGCACGACCAGATAGCCAATTTAATCTCATATCCCCAGTAAGTCACTGTGAAACCTGGAGCGCGACCAGATAGCAGTTAATCTTATTATCCTCAACGAATCATTGTAAAGCCTGGAGCACGACTAGATAGCAGTTCACTTTCACCTCCTCGACTAAGAGACGATTCCCCAGTAGAGTAACGGACAACTGAAGCTCCTAAAATTCCATTTCTCCCAAGATAGAGACTGTGATCGGTGGATCTGGAACTGACTGTTTAACGCTGGTTCGCGAAATTTCGCGGAAGCAAGAGTCGCCACCGTCTTTTATTTTCTCCAAATGGAAAGGACAAAAGCACAGAAAAATTCCTTTAAAGAGATTGCTCTCGGTTCGGGAGGTAGATTATAGAAAGGGAAGGTGTTAGCACCCTTTCTATCCATGGTTATCCATGGGCTCTTAGATACTTGCTCAATGTGTTTTCAAAAAATGTTTGTTTGCTTTTCAATGTGAGTTTAAAAAAGTTTCTTTGAAAAATTTCAGTTCGACTCGTACGTCAGAGTGTTTGAAAAGTTTGTTTTGAAAGCTTTTGAAAATGTGTTGGTGTGAAAAGATTTTTGTTTGTTTTTGAAGAGAGCAAGTATCCTTGAGAACCTACCTACCCTAAGGAATTCGTCTGTGTAAATGTCCTTAAAAGTAGTGCCATCCCACCATTGAGAGGTAGGTAGCACCACCGTTGGAGGTGTTCGGGTCAATTCGAGTTTTAGGGACGTGGTGATCACCAGAGCAATGGGAAGACACCTTAGAAGCTACCCTCATGCCAGGTTCCCGGATCATGAGGACTTACTAAGACGTCCTCTACTCGACGATCACCTTTCGAAAGGCAACAGTGAGGCGTACCCTAGGGGTGGTGTGTGCGATTCGTGTGTTGTTTTCATTTGCATTTGTCTTTTGTCAAGTTCATGGTGATCTACGCTTGATTTTATTTAGGGCCATTCATTCTTGCATGCATATTTAACAGTTATAAAGTTTGCGAGAGAAATAAATCTACGACTATTACAAATGGCGCGGGTCCACATCGCCAAAATTAAACCGGACCCGATTTAGCGGAAAGTAAATAAAGCAATAAAAGTGCGAGAAATAAAATTGTTACAAGGCTTTGGGACATGTACATAATTATAATAAGCGACAAAGTAAAATGCGCGAAATTAATAATTAAAGGTATGGGCGTTGGACCCTTTCATAAGAAATTAAAGTTAATAAGAATTAATTAATTAGAATTAAATGTTTTTTTGGTATTTTATGTTTTTTTAAGATTTAAAAGAAAAAAGAATTTATTGAAATTAAAAATAAAATGCTAAACCCTAGTTCTAATGTTTTTTTTTTAGTTATTATGAAAATGTTATATTAAACTAAGTTAAACCCTAAATTAATTTATATGTATTTAATTATAAAAATAAATAAATAAGTAAATAATATTGTAATAAAAAAGGAAAATTAAAAGGTATAAAAATTATCAATTAACCTAATTCTATATTTTTTTGGATTTTTATTATGAAAAGAATTAACAATAAACCCTAATTTAAATTAACTAATTAACATGCAAATTTTTATGAAAAATAATTAAGATAAAATAAATATTATATTTTGCTTTTTTTCCGATTTTTCTGTATTTTTTATGTATTGTAAAAAATATTTAATTAAATTAAAGCAATAAAATAAATAACATAATGATTAACAATAAAATAAAAATAAGTAAAAAATTGAAAGAAATTGCAAACCAGAGTGGGGTGTAGTCCCAATTTGTGAGGTTTTGGTTCAGCAAATCAGGCCCAATAAGCGTGGCCTTGTGGACTTTTCCAGATTCCATATGGTGCGTTGACTAAGGCATACTGCGTTCCCTGAATCTTGGCCTTTGGATCTGGTGTTCTTGGATGCGTGTAGGGTCTGATCTGGATGGAATATGGTAAACCATCGCGCTGAAGCTGCATAGGATTAATTGATGAAAAATAATATGGGAATTGTACAGACCTGGGACTTGAACCCAGGTCTTTGATGTTACCAACACATGTCCCTGCCACTGAGCCATTGAATTTCATTTAATATATTACAGTAAATAAATAACAAAAGGTAAAACCAACGCGTAGTGGAGAGAACGCGCGAAATTTCAAACTGGCGAATCACGCTTCGCCAACACATCATCTTCCCCATTGTCTTTTTTATTTTTTCTGAAACAAAAGCCTATGGAAACGGTTTTGCACGCATGGCCTTAGGCTAGCTACGAGAAAATAGCGACTAGCGCTATAAGCTTCATAAATTGTTCGCGAAGGTTGGTTTATGTCCGTCTCAATGCACTGAATTCAATGGCCATGGTCTGAAGCTTTGATTTTTCTTCTTTGTAAAAGCCCCAAATTTAAAACCTGCAAACCCTAATATCCAAACATGGTAGATTCGCATATGTGGCACCAAAACACAATTGAATACGTTGGTTAGCTTAGAAACATCATTATGAGTATGAATCAATAAAGAAAAATGCAAAAAGATGCTTGAATTATGCTATACGATTTCAAGAATTTCGTGACTCAGTTTGAACATAATCTACCAATTCTTGGAGCTTTGCTTGTTGTTTATGATTGGCACACGTTCAGGAATGCCTAAGGAAGCTATTGGAAAAGGAATGGAGGCTTGAATCCACCTATAACCTTGAAATCAGTTTTGTGTTTTATGGGAAAAAATTCAAGCTTGTGTATGGCTTCTGAGCGCAGCTTCTAGTCTCCTTCCTTTAGGGTTGTGATTCTGATCATATAGTGAGCATTTTAGGTTAACAAAATTAGTACAAATCTCTTGCAATTATGGATTAAGATATTTGATTTTCTTAAGATTTTTCCAAATCTTTTCCATGTGCATTTTGCTCTCAATCATGCCAATCAGCTTCAAATCTTTCCCCTTTTGTATTTACACGACATATTGAGTCCAAACCTGCATAAAAAGATTTGTTTTCATTAGGTTTGTATTTTTTATGCATTTTATTTAATTAAATGAATTATAAATGATAAATAATCCAAATAAATAAATAAAAATGGAGAAAAACTTCCTTTTGGGCCTAATGGTCGTGCATAGGCTTGGAATGATGGATCATGGAAGAAAAATGGGCCCATTTGCATTTTTAGGTCATTTGAACCATTGTTGACTTTTCAAAATTCCCAAAAATTTCCCAACTTCCACAAGGCATAACTTGCTCAATTTTTAAGCTTTTCACATGTTCTTGGACATTTTGGAAAGGTCTTTGAGTCCTTTAACCAATGCCTTTGGTCCCATGTCATTTTGATTTACCAATCTCAAGTTATGGCCTTTGACTTAAAGTCCCTTTTTGTTGACTTTTGAAAATGACCTATAATGTCGAAATTGATAACTTTTTGTGAGAGCATTTCTTGGACTTGGAATATGAATATGAGTTGTAGGAAATGTCTTTCTCTTCAAAATGAGCTTTGGATGGAATTTTTCTGATAATCCATGTGAAAGTTATGCCCTGGTCAATTTCAGTTGACTTTTTCAGCTGTCCAAATATAGCAACTTTTGCATCTTTGATGATTTCTGAGCCAAATTTTGAGAATCATGATCAAGCATTGATCAAATGATGTTTGTGGCTTCAAAATGATATGTTGACCAAAAATTTGAACTTTTGACTGCCAAATGACCATTTTGCCCCTACAGTTGACTGTAGTGCAATCTAGGGTTTTGACTGTGCAATTTTGAGCTGAATGCCTTGAAACTTGATATGAGGATACTTGACCATATTTGTAGGCATGTGGGACTTGATTGGGCCTTTGAAAACTTCCTTTTCTTGATCAGAACCCAAACCCTAGTTTTGACTATGGTGGAGACAGTTGAACTGCATAACCCTTGGGGAATTTTGTGACCTTGACTTGACAAATCTTGGAGAATATGGGAGAGCAAATTTTGGGGTACAACAGAGACCAATATTCCTCAGCAAATTCCTCCTCAACGACAGGAACAGGAATTCTCATCAAAGGAATATCTCAGTAAATCAACATCCTCTAGATGGCATCTTTAAGCCCATCCCCGACGATTCTCCGTCATATCTTCCGAATGGCATCTTTAAGCCCATCTCCGGTGACCTTTTATCATCTCCTTCAAATGGCATCTATAAGCCTATTCCTGATACTACCTACACAGTACATCACCATCTCAGATGAGTGCAAATTTCTGGGCACTCTAGTGTTCAATCATCTTCTACCTTCAGATTATGAAAGGCAGACAGACAATCTACATCCTCAGGTTTAAGAAGATTGAACAGGGGCAGCTGTTGTAACCCAAAATTTACCCTTTTTATTTCGACCTTTTGGCTTACATTTCATTATTACATACATGCATATCATTGGTTTTATGGTTATGGAATCAAGGTATATTTATCAAACTTCTTCAGGTTACAAGTGATGTTTATTTCGCCAATGGATGTTCTCAGAGTATTTTCCGTGCTGAAGATCGGTTCGCTGTTTTGTAACGATTCGGGGTTCAAAGATTCACAAGTCCAATCCGGTGCATCATATTCATGTGTTCTTTCGCCAAGATATCTTTGATAACATATTCTCAAATTCAGGTTCGGCTCAAGAGTCAATTCTTTAAAGAAGATCTCCGAATGTGTGAGTTTTCCCGAAGAAACATGGTGAAAAAGTGTGCTGAAAGTGCAGTTTTTACGCACTAAAAAATTCATAACTTGAAGATCGTGGCTTGTTTTGAACCTGTTATGGTGGCTAAAGTTCTTTCTTGACGTCATCTATGTTTTCATCTCTCATGGCTGGAAGCCAATTTCGATCAGAAGGTCTTCAAAAATACGGATTTATCAAGTATTTTCGTACATAAAATTTGTGACAAAAGTTTATTTACGTCATGTTCAGAAAATCATAACTTGGTCGATTTTCATCGTATTAAGCTGGTTCTGGCGCCAAAATTTCACAAATTGAGTTGGCTACATTTTCATAGGAGATATCGAGTTTGAACGGTATCCAAAAGACATTTGTATTTTGCCCACAATGCACGTGACGCGTCAAAAATCCTGAATGCTGAATATTATTTCATCTCGGTCGAAACTTCGAAAATTCATAACTCGGTCAATTTTTATCAGATCGGATCCATCTTTTTATACAAGGTCATTGAGTCAGAGATCTACAACTTTTCTTTCAAAGTCGAGACCGGATTCGGCTCCAATCAATACCAGTTTTTTATTGAAGAACGTGTCAGAGCTGACACTGGAGTCCAAAATAAGTTTGTTTGAGACGAAACTTCAAAAGTTCATAACTAATTCACCGTTTATTCGATTGAGCCCATTTTCGGACAGGAGTTAGTTCTCGATGTAGGCTACATTATGTTTTCAAATTTCAACTTCAAAAATTTCACTTAATACCCTGCGATTTACCCTAGAACGTGACGGACTCAAGTGAATAAAAATCTGCACTATTGCTTGTGGTTATTGGAGGCCCGATTGCACATTCAAAGCCCATATCTTTTCTCTAATTTTCATTATATAATCTCACTTTTTTCACACAAACAGGACGATGAAACGAAAAAAAACATTTGCCACAACCCTATCAAAATATCAAATTCTTTCAAGAACCCTAAAAACCTTAAAATCCTTGTTACAAACCCCCATATCACTACAAACAAGTCATCCTTGTTATAAACCCACATCTCATTATTTTCTCAGTAAGGGTAAGGCTGATTTGATCTTCATGATCAAAAGAGTGTAGAAATACTCATACATGCCATATCGGTTTTAACATTTAAAAATTTTCATATATTTATTTTCTTTGTATTTCATGATATAGTAACTTATTTAATGTGTTAATGAGATTCAACACTGCAGATTTAGACATGGTCCCATGCAGGTTTATCATAAAGCGCTGAGTCCAAAACACAACAACCACCAATACATGACTCATGGCAAGGCAGGCATCCTGAGAAGGCTAAGGGCGTGAGTTCAACAATCACCCCTATTGGTTTTGGTTTTCTTCCTTTCTATTTATCCTTTTACCTATTTTCATTCTTTGTGTTTAAAACTTTTTTCATAAAACTTAACATTTTTCACAAACCTTTAATTTTTCATAATAAACTCAAATAATTAATTTTAAGGTTTTTTTTAATTTTAGGTTTTAAATTAATTTTTGGTTCAACATCCACCTCTGGCAATATGTATAATTTTGCTTATTTTTAACCCTTTTTGCCTCATTTCTTTCTCTTTAATATCTTTCTTAAAAATCCTAAATTAATATAAACTCTAATTTTATTTTAATCAAAAACCCTATTAATTGGAAAACTTAACCTTTTTTACAAATCCTAATTAATTTAGGTTTTAAATTTTTTTTATTATCATTAACTCTTTTTTTTATTAACTATTTAATTTAATTAATTAACTTTTTTTCTGCAAATTAGGAAAACAATTAGGTTTTAGGTTTTCTTTGTAATTACCCTTTAATTAATCATTTTTTTAACAAATTAGGATTAGGTTTTTGTTTTAGTTAGTAACTGAATTTTTGGATTTTTTTTCACTTATTAATAAATTAATTTAATTAAATTTTTTTTATTAAAATTAGTTATAATTAGGTTTTTTAATTAACTTAAAATTATTTTCTAAAAAAAACACCAAAAACATTAACTTAGAATTTTAGGTTTTAGTTTTTCCTTAATTTCTTTTTATTTATTCTTTTACATTTTAATTTCTAGGAAAATTGTATAGGTCGCATTATCAATGTAATGGCGTAGATTTATCTTTTCTCACATTTTTTTCTAATTATGTAATTGCTTCCGGGATGTAATAGTTTTAGGATATCTTTTTCGCACTCTTCATTATTATGTAACTTCCCCGAAGCTCTGTAATAGCCTAGGTTTACATTTTCGCCTTTACCTTCTGCTACTATATTTTATGCAATGCTTAGACTAGTAGGATTGTATGGAAAGACCCGTAAACTAATTGAACTTAGCATAACCTAATTCAAAGATAATATATCTGAAAACAAACACTGCGGCACACTTGCACCCCTAGGGTATACCTTACTTGGTTGTCTCAGAAATAATGGTCATGTCCCTCGAATGTAGGGGTATCTTAGCAAAGACCCTCGGTTAAAGTCATCATAAAGATCACAGTCCCTTAATGCCCCTCGAGTTGCCTACGAGAAATGACTTATCCCTCGATGTTGCCTATATGATGACCGTCCCTTTGAAATGCTAAGGTATCCTTACATGTTGCCTTCAATGACCATTTCGTCCCTTTCGACAGTCCCTCAACATCCAGCGACTAGGGTTACCTACTCACTAATAGTAGGATAACACGGTCTAAAGGATAGGAGGAAAAGAACAACTTTTTTCGAGTAGGTAGATTAGTTTTAGGTACTTGCTCAAACAAACATCATTTTTACACCCTACACTTTCAAAACTCTTTTCAAACTAAAGTTTTGAAAATACTTCGTAACACTCTTGAGGACAGAAACAAAGGTTAAAACGAAGTAAAATAAAACTTTTCAAAGTAAGCACACACAAACAACTTCAAAATGAGCAAGTGCCTAGGAGCCCGTGGAAAACCACGGATAGAAAGGGTGTTAACACCTTCCCTTTCTATAATCTACCCCCCGTACTCAGAAACATCTCAAAAAAGGTTTTTTTTTGTTCTTTTTCCTTTTACTGATTGGATAAAATAAAAGTCGGTGGCGACTCTTGCTTACCGCGACATTTTGCAAACAAAAAATGCAAACCAGTATTAATAGTCGGTTCTGCCACCGTATCACAGCCGATATCTATATCCCCCGGCCGAATTTTATAATCGCAAGCAGTTCATAAAGTTTTCTCCCGAGTAGAGTGTATTTCTCTGAATGCAAAAGCTCAATCCCCAACAGAATTTATTTCTCTAGCTACGAAAGTTCATCCCCTGGCGAAGTTTATTTCTCTGAATCGGAAAAATCTTCCCGCAAAACATCTCTTCTCTCAAACAGGGTTATTCCCCTATAGAGTTATTCTCAGGCAGAGTCTCTCCCCGACAGAATATTCACAAACAGAAAGGAGTAAATCCACAGCATAGTCATCTCCGTTCACCATCCCCTGCGGAAATGAAAAACTTGGCCCCCTATTACTTTTCAGCCGCAGCCCGGGATTTATTTTCCCCGATTAAGGAGTATTGTAATAGAATCCCATGTTCATACGTCATGGCATGCGCATACATATTGCATACAATACAATCTCATTTATTTTGAGAACATCATCACAATTCATTTCATACATCATAACATTGCATACGACTAACTTTTTACCTTTCAGGGAAAAGACCAAATCAACAAGCTACGACTATTTCAGCATTTTCTTCAAGAAGGTGTCCTCACAAGACTTTTATCTGGGTCAGTTGAATCGCTACTAAGATCCTCCTGATTACTATGCCAGTCAAAGTTAACCCAAGATCTCTCCGCTCACTATGTTGGTGGAAGAGATTCTAAGACTTTCGTCTGGGTCAGTTGAATCGCTACTAAGATTCTCCTGATTACTATGCCAGTCAAATTTAACCCAAGATCTCTCTGCTCACTATGCCGGTGGAAGAGATTCTAAGACTTTCTTATGGGTCAGTTGAATCACTACTAAGATTCTCCTGATTACTATTCCAGTCAAAGTTAACCCAAGATCTCTCCGCTCACTATACCGGTGGAAGAGATTCCAAGACTTTCGTCTGGGTCAGTTGAATCGCTACTAAGATTCTCCTGATTGTTATTCCAGTCAAAGTTAACCCTGGATCTCTCTGCTTACTATACCGATGGAAGAGATTCCAAGACTTTCGTCTGAGTCAGTTGAATCGCTATTAAGATTCTCCTGATTGTTATGCCAGTCAAAGTTAACCCTAGATCTCTCTGCTTACTATACCGGTAGAAGATATTCCAAGACTTTCGTCTGGGTCAGTTGAATCACTACTAAGACTCTCCTGATTGTTATGCCAATCAAAGTTATCCCAAGATCTCTCTGCTCACTATGTCGGTAGAAGAGATTCTAAGACTGGGTCAGTTGAATCGCTACTAAGATGCTCCTGATTACTATGCCAGTCAAAGTCAACCTAAGATTTTCTCTGGATCAGTCAAATCGATACTAGAATTTCTATTCCAGTTAAAGAAACTATAAAGCCCAAAAACTAACCGGATAATAGTCAATCAACAATGCAAGACACTTTGAAGCCCGAATCCTGACCGGATAACAGTTTAATCTCATTTCCCTAGTAAGTCATTGTGAAGCCTGGAATACGACCAGATAGAAGTCAGCCTTATCATCCTTAACAAGTCACTGTGAAGCCTGGATCCTGACCAGATAGCAGTTCACTTCTGTCTCTTCAATCAAGAGATGACTCCCCAGTAGAGTAATGGACAAACTAAATCTCCTAGACTCTATTCCCCAAGACAGAGACCAACATTCCTCGGCGAAGGTCACCCTAACAACATGAACAAGAATTCTTACGAAGGAATATCTCACAAAATCATCATTATTCTGGATGGCATCTTTAAGCCCATCTTCGACGACTCTCTGTCACATTCTCTAGATGGCGTATTTAAGCCCATCTCCGACAGCTCTCAGTCATCTTCTCCAAATGGCATCTGTAAGCCATTTCCCGACGTCATCAACTATCAATATTACTTCATGCGAGTGCAAATTTCTGGGCACTCTAGTGTTCAATCATCTTCCACCCTCAGATCATGAAAGGCGGACAAGCCAATCTAAATCCTCTGGTTTAAGAAGATTGAACAGGGGAAGATGTTGTACCCCAAAATTTTCCCTCCCATTTTCACACAAGACATACTCCCAGAGGTCCTCAATGGCTCAAGTTGACTAAGGATGGACCAGACAAATCCTCCTCCTAAGACAATGAGCCTCAAACTAGGGTTTCACTACTCATCAAGATGGTTGAGTTCAAAGGGTACCAAATGGTATCCATTATCCTAATATGTCCCCTAGATCATCCATGCCAAGTTTCATGCCTTGCACAACAAGTTTGCTCAGTCAACTGCTCAAATGCCTGAAAATCAATTGTACTAGGGCAAAAGTCAATTGTGGCCCAAATACAGTCAAACTTCAAGTTTTTGGTCAACATAAATATTTTGAAGTATTATCCATCATTTGATCAAGGGTTAATCATGATTTCTCATAAAATGCTCCTAACTCATCAAAAGTCAAAAATGGCAATTTAGGGTTTCTATAGGAAAAGTCAACCAAACTTTGACCATGCATAACTTTCTCATACTTTTTCAGAAATTTTCCAACCAAGGCTCGTTTTGAAGAGAATCCAATTCCCTACAACTCCTATTCATCCCTCAAGTTCAAGAAATGCCTCAATCAAAATATATAAGCCCATACATTATAGGTAATTTTAAAAAGTCAACAAAAACACCTTTTGGGTCAAAGCTCCTTACATGAACATGGAAGATCCAGTTGAGGTGAAACAAAAAGGGTTGTTTAGAGCACATCCTAAGATTTCTAAAAAGTCCAAGAACACCCTCTTAGGGTTAAAATTGAGAGATATGCATTATCAAAGTTGGCCATTTTTGGAAATTTGCATAAAGTCAACAATGCCCAAATTTGCATTTTTTTCCAAATTGGCCTAACTTTTTCTACTTGAAACACATTTCTAGCCTGGTCCATGACCCAAACACCTTTCCATGCATCATTGGCTTTATTAATTTAATTTATTTTGATTTTAATCCTTTAAAAATCAAATTAAATTAAATAAATGATATAAAAATAATGAAGATTTGTTTTGATTTGATTTCACATTGAATTACAAACCAAATATGCTATATAATACCAAGAAAAATCATGCAACATTGAAAAGAGAGTAAATCTCCACATATGGAAAGATCGGAAGCAAAAATTGAAAAGGCATTATTTGCTGGATTCTTGCCATACATAGTGACCTAATTTAATTCACATATTTATACACAAGCATTCTCAACCCTAAGGACAAGTTTTGAGACGCATGGCCTGCCTCCGAAGCAAGAAACGAGTTCCAAATTTTATCAAAAAAGTGCAAGACCTGTCTTCTTCCACAGGCTATTTCAAGGAGTTTTGAGTCTTCAGTAATCATCCATGCATACTCAGGAAGCTTTTCCCATTATTTCCAAGCCTTAAAGCTTCAAGAATCTCCATCTACACATCACGGTTTGCACTCCCTTAATTCAAAATCATTTTCAGGGTTTTATGTGTTTTACCTTTGATTTGCTTGCATAAACGTGTTCATAATCATGTTTGTGATCTTTTGGATAGCCTGGATTTTAGTTTTAGTACAGGAACAAGTCTGTGCCATAACTAGGGTCTATGAGCTCAAAGTTGGGGTTTCTTTATCCAGGGAAAATTGAAGGGGATCATGGGCACCAATAGACTCATGGCAAAAATCTTGGTTGATCTATGCTTTTAGTTTTGGTTAATATGGCTTATTTTGTGTTGTAGAAATCTGCAGGGTTATAGCTATGCACGAAAATTGTCACTATAGCCTTTAGTGACAACTTTGTCCGTAGGTAAAAGGCTGGTATCAAAAACAACGGTTGCAAGAAGAAGATAATTAGGTGGTGGCATCCCATTGGAGAGTTTGAATTTGGCGTGTGTTTCTGGGCATAACACTTTGTTGTGCTTATAATTTATTCGTTTAATTATATAAATGAATAACATTCCAGTGCAGATGGTTAACGGGCAAGGCGTGCAATGCAAACGTCCTGGGTTCGATCCCAGGCGTACGCATTTTATATTTTCTCAATATTTTCCACGGGATCTAGCGCGCAACATCCAAAGGGGAGTATCATGCAACTCCTAGATCCATCCATCAGGTCATCATCAATCCAGATCTAATGGTCCAGCAAAGGAAGTCCATGATGCACACCAGAGAAATCAGCATCACTGGATTCACAAGCAGGTAGATGGGCCACCAACTTTGGGCTTTGTCAAATTCCAGCAATATACCCCCCCGTTTTGCTCATCACATCAGACCCAGTTTAATTCTTTTTTAATTTAATTTCTTTTATTTGTTTTAATTATTTGTTTTAATTATTTATTTTAATTATTTTTTACAAAAAAAAATCATTATTTTTTAACTAAATCATAAAATCAAGAAAAACATGAAATATTAGAACTAGATTTTTTTTATCATTAAAAATTAATTTCTTTTTCATAATTTAAATTAACTAGAGACTAGGTTTTAATTGCAATTAAATTACTTTTCTCAAATAAAAATACAAAAACATTAGGAGTAGGTTTTTTTTCATAAAAATATTTAATTTTATTAATTAATTAGGTTAATTAGGATAATTTAAATTCCTTTTTCATAATTAAAATTAATTAGAAATTAGGTTAATTTGCAAAATTAATTACTTTCTCAAAACCCAAAAAATATTTTTTTTTATTCACTAATTAGATGTCTTTGGATTTAATTGTTAATTCCCCATATTTAATTTTGTCGCGCGTATTCTTTTTCCATTATTTTTTTAAATTATTGTAATTGTGTCGAGATTGTAATAGTTTTAATTAGGTTATTTGTTGTCGTTCCCTATTTAGTGTTTAATCCCCAAAGTTTTTGGTCATGTAATCTCCATTCCCCGAAGCCTTATAATAATTAGATTTACTTTTCCGCTTTTACTTTCTGCAAATATATAAACTGTTTAGATGTATGCGTAGGATTGTATGCAAAAGATTAATAATTTGAAACACTAGAAAACCATAAATGTGCAAAGATAAATAACTGAAAAACAATCACACGCACATGCGCACCCCTAGGGTATCACCACTCTGGTTGCCTTCAGTAAATGGTCATGAAGTATAGGAAGTTTTAGTGGATGCCCTCTAGTCCCAAAAGATCAAAAATGACCCATTCGAATGTTGCCTCAGAAAGATCTTAAGGACTCTAGGGTAACTACTAAGGTTTCCTAACCATTGCTTCAATGACCATACGTCCCTTTCGATAGCCCCTCAAAAATCCAACGGCTAGGGTTGCCTACTCACTAATAGTAGGATAACACGATCTAAAAGATAGGAGGAAAAAATGCCTTTTTCGAGTAGGTAGATAACGGTTAGGTACTTGCTCAAATAATCCTTTTTACACCATACACTTTCAAACATACTTTTCAAACAAAGTTTTCAAAAACACTTTATCACACTCTTTAGGACCGATACAAGAGTTACAATAAAGTGAGTCGCCGCACTAAGGCATTTTCAAAGCTTTTCAAACACACAAACACGAAAGCAATTTTAGAAATGAGCAAGTACCTAAGAGAACATGGAAAACCATGGATGGAAAGGGTGCTAACACCTTGCCTTTCCATAATCTACCCCCCGTACTCAGAAATCTCGAAAAATGTCTTTTTCTGTTCTTTTCACCCATTTCTTTGTTGGATAAAAGAAAAGTCGGTGGCGACTCTTGCTTACCGCGACATTTGGGAACAAAAAATGCAAACCAGTATTAATAGTCGGTTCTGCCACCGTATCACAGCAGACAAGTCAATCTAAATCCTCTGGTTTAAGAAGATTGAACAGGGAAAGTTGTCATACCCCAAAATTGTCCCTCACCTCTTGGATATATTTTGACTCAACAAGTTCCTTACACTTATAGGGATCTCAAGAGCTCAAGTTATCTCAAGAATGGGCCATGCACATCCTCCTTCTAAGCAATGGTCTCAAACTAGGGTTTTGGTTTTCACAAGGAAGATTGGACTTTCAAGATCCCAAATGGACATAATATGGTATCATATGCTCCAAGTAATCTCCATGTCAAGTTTCATGCCTAATAATGCAAGTTTTCTCAGTCAAATGCTCATAAGGTCAACAGTCGATTATAAGGTTTAACAAAGTCAAACTATGGTCAACATGCAGTCAAACTTTAAGATTTTTGGTAAACATCAAGGTTTTGAAGTCACATTCATCATTTGATCAAGAGTTGATCATGATTCATCAAGAAAACCAAGATTCCACAAAGGTCAAAAGTTACTAAGTTAGGGTTTCTCAAGAAAAGTCAACTGAACTTTGACCAGCCGTAACTTTCACATGCTTCATCAGAAACTCTCCAACCAAAGATCATTTTGAATAGGATCCAATTCCCTACAAATTATCTTCAGGCCTCAAGTCCAAGAAATGCACCATTTGAGAAATATGGTTTAAAACATTATAGGTCGTCTTAAAAAGTCAACAAAAAGTCATCTTTTTCCAAAGAAGCATACATGAACATGGAAGACTCAATTGAGATGAAACCAAAAGGAGCTCTTAGAGGACATCTTGAGCTTTCCAAAATGGCCAAAAACATCTCCATAGGACAAAAATTGAGAGAGTTATGACTTGTAGAAGTTGGGAAATTTTATGAAAATGCACAAAAGTCAATGTGAGCAAATTGGATTTTTTGAACTAATGGGCCTAGTTTTTAGATCTCAAACATATCTATGGACTTATTCAAAACATTTAAATCCATTATTTTATTTTTATGCTATTTGTTTTTATTCATTTGAATTTTTATTCATTTAAATATTAATAAATCAAATAAAATAGTAAAATGATGAATTAAATCCAAAAGATTTGTTTTATGATCATATCATGAGCTTAACGTCAGAAGATTGAGTCAAGAATTCGTGTGAGGGGTGATTAAAGAGAGATGACCAAGTTTTGGCAAAATTTAGAAACATAAAATTCCAAGATTAAAATCAAATCTTTTCCATTCAATCTCCATGATTCTAACCATTTTTCTTGCCCTAATACATCCCAATATATAAACACAACATTGCCAGACCAAAAGGACAAGGGTTGGCGGCACAAAACTCACGTTCAAATTCCAAATTTTCAAGAGAAAATTTTCAATTGGTTTTGTAGTTAGAGGCAAATTCTAAGGCTTTTGAGGACTCAACAACAATCCATGGACATCACTGAAGGTGTCACGATCACCCTCAAGCTCTAAAGCATCAGAAAATGATCCCTATAAGTCACGGTTTGCCACACTTTTTTACCAAATTCGTATTCTTACATTCTTGCATTATTAATCAATTTTGATTGTATATTTGTGTTTGTATGGATGCGTAGAAGGTTTCTGGATTGTCCAGTTGAAGCTTAGGTACCGATATGGCGTTTCACCATTATTAGGGTTCGAAACCATAAATTTGGGGTTTTCTAATTCCAGGAAAAATCAGGCCAAATTAGGCCCACCAACGTGATCAGAAGAACAAGACGAGTTAAACCATAGGCATGGGGGGAATTTTGGTTGATATTTCACAAGTTTGATGTTTGCAGGTGCTATAGCTACGGAGAGGAGCGTCACTAAAGCCTTTAGTGACGACAACGACCGTCACTAAAGGTATGTGTATTTCAAACGAAGACGGTGATGAACTGTCACCTACGCGCGTTTTTCAAATTCAAATCTAATGTTTTATATATTATTTGTTTTCTTTTTTTCTAACAGGAATAACAAAATGGCTGAGGGGTCAAGCTACAGGCCAATGAAGCAGGGGTCCTGGGTTCAAGTCCCAGCGACCCCGCTGGTTTTTTTTCCTTTTTTCTTCCATTATTTTTGTTAAAAAAAAAAGAAAAGACTTTTTTATTAAAATTAATTCTAATTAACTTTTTTCAAACCAATCAAATTTCACCAAACAAATTAATTTTCTTCATGAACATAATTTTTAAATAATTAACGTTTTTTTTGTAAATAAATTTTATCATTTAATTAACTTGATAATTAGGGATCATTCACATGCTTAATTTAATTTCTTTTATATCAAAAAACATAAAAAATATGTTTTAATTAATTTTATTTTTCTTGTAAATAAATCATCAATTAATTTTATTTTTGTAATTAAAGGTAATTATATTTAAATATATTTTTGTAATTAACATTAATTAGATTTAGATATTTTTGCCAATTAAAATTAATTAGACTTAGGATAATTTAATCAAATCCTTTCTTAAATTAATTCAATCAAAATTCTTTCTTCTCTTCTTAAATTAATCAATTTCGAATCTTTTGTCGTTAATTTTTAAATATTTCTTTTTCTACTAACCCTAATCCTCTCAACCTCCTTTCTCCTGATTCTAATGTTTTCTTACCACTTTATTTTGTTAGTTTACTTTCTCGTATTTTTTAATTATGTAACTGTTCCCGGTTTGTAATAGTATTAATTAGAGTTTAAGCTTCTGCATCTAATTATGTAACTGCCCCAAGGCCTTGCAATAGTTTAGGAGTTTTATTTTCCGCAATTTACTTATTGCACCCTACTGAATTACTTAGATGTATGGCTAATAGGATTATATTGAAAGATAATGACTAATTGAACATAATATAACCTAATTCAAATATAATATATCTGAATCAAGCACAACTACACATGCGCACCTCTAGGGTACCCACTTCGGTTGCCTTCAGAAAAACAATGGTCATGTCCCTCGAACGTAGGGATAGCCTTAGCAAACACCCTCGGTTAAAGTCATCATAAAGATCATAGTCCCTCATTGTCCCTAGATGTTGCCTACGAATATATGATGACAGTCCCTTCAAACTGCTAAGGTATCCCTACATGTTTCCTTCAATGACCATAACGACGACCTTACGCTTGTCTCTTATACATCCAACGATAGGACTACCTACTCACTAATAGTAGGATAACACTATCTAAAGGATAGGGAGAAAAGAATGACCTTTTCGAGTATAAGTAGATAAGCTCCTATATGCTTGCTCAAAACAAATTTTTACACCTACACAAAAACATTTCAAAACACTTTCAAAAATATTCGCCTTGTCAACACTCTTGAGGACTGATACAAGAGTTATCACAAAGCGAATCGCTGCACTAAGGCATTTTAAAAACAATTTTCAAAACACACAACGCACAAACAATTTTTAAAACATTAGCTAGCATCTAAGAGCTCATAGATAACTACGGATGAAAAGGGTGCTAACACCTTCCCTTTCCATAATCTACCCCCTTACTCAGAAAACTCTCAAAAGGTCTTTTTCTGTTCTTTTCACCCTTTCCTTTGTTGGATAAAAGAAAAGTCGGTGGCGACTCTTGCTTATCGCAACATTTGTGAACAAAAACCCAAAACCAATATAACAGTCGGTTCTGCCACCGTATCACACCAACCCTAACTCTTCAAAGTCCAAGCCAGGTATCTACTGAATCTCCATAGCATTGAGGCGATCCTCTAGTTGTTTGTATTTATCATCAGCGGGAGGATATTATTCCTCAGAGTAGTCAGCTTCATCTTCATCAGTCCCCCAGTTGTTATCTTCTTCATGATTACCCCCTCATTTGATGAAGTTGAGAGAACTAGAGCTCTCTTGACTGGTCCTCTAAGTCTTCTTCCCATATTCAAGACACCAGTCGGTTTATTTTACTTCTTCTTCTCTTTGATGACGAGAGCTTTCTGTTCTTCTTGCCCCTTAGCCAGAGCCAGAAGCATTTGTTGGAACTGAGCCTTTTGAGTTTGAAGGTCTTTTACTGTCTATTTAAGAGCCACTTCTTTTGCTGAAATAAACAACGAAAAGATAAGAAACATGTCTTGAAATACCTACTATGCAATGACATGTATGGTATGCTTATGCGATGTTTTCAAGGATCTCGCGGGGTAAACACAAGAAGATGTTAGGAGTTGACCACAACTTTGATTGAAGAACTTCATATTGTTGAATGTCCTTCTACGAGAATCAAGCTCACCATATCAAGTGGGTCATATCCCCTGACTCAAATTATCGTGTTTTGGTCTTTTACGACATTGGCTAGAGGAAAATAAATCCCCTTGCCTCTTGCTAGACATCTGGTTCATCATGACCTGCATCACAGACCCTTGAGATCCTTGAAATGGTTAAGACAATACTATGGCATGATGTTATGTTGTGTATGTTATGCATCAAACAGAAATTTAAGGTGATGAAGATAAGTATATCTTGCAAGAAAACCAGTTTATTAGATAATGTATACAAATAAGGTCCTGCAAGGAATACAAACAAAAGCCTTGCAATGAGTTTAAGTTGTTAGATAATGAAGGCAAACAAGTCACACAAGCAGCCTTAGGTTCAGGCTTGCACGAGGTTTGTAGGTAAGTACCCTCTTGAATTTTTGTTGGTTCAACTTGTCCTAGAAAAGTAATTGGGTTCTAGGGGATCTCAATGTCACTGATCTTTCTTCACCGAGCATTGTTTCAGCACAAGCCTCTTTATTGGGGACCGAAATATCCCGGAATTTAGATCTCAATGAGTGTAGTATCGAGTATCAACCAACTTCAAACTGCACCAAAGCCGGCTATCTGACTACTTCCTAATGGCCAAGTTGGTTTAATTAAAGGTTCTAAGGCTAGTTGATTCTTCATGACACCACACAGCGGCCCCGTATTCTCCTTGACTACTCAAGGGCTATCAGTACCAACAAATGTGTCACATCAACATAGTTATCGTTTCAATCGTGTCGGTATACCCCGCATAGTCCCCACAATCTATTGCTACTTACCTAAAAGGTGCCCCAGATACGGGCGCAGGATATTTACAAGTAAACCCAAGCCAAAACCCTTTAAGATAAAGCAAACAAGCATACAAGGAAAACAAGTTAAATATGACCTAAGCTCTAAGGTAACCCCACTTTTTATATCCCCAACAGAGTCGTCTGTTTTGTAACACGGTGGTAGAACCGACTGTTATACTGGTTTTGCATTTGTGTTCGCAAATGTTGCGGTAAGTAAGAGTCGCCACCGACTTTTCTTTTATCCAACAAATGAAAGGGTGAAAAGAACAGCAAAAGACCTTTTAGGAGTTTTCTGGGTAAGGGGGTAGATTATGGAAAGGGAAGGTGTTATCACCCTTTCCATCCGTAGTTATCTATAGGCTCTTAGATGCTTAGCTCATTTTTAAATACCTTGTGCTTTGTGTTTTGGAAAAGTATTTGAAAATGCCTTAGTGTGGCGATTCACTTTACAGTAACTCTTGTATCAGTCCTCAAGAGTGTTGATAAAGTGAATGTTTTTGAAAGTGTTTTTAAATTGTTTTTGTGTAAGTGCAAAAGTTTGTTTTGAGCATAGCATCTAGGAACTTATCTACTTATACTCAAAAAGGTTTGTTCTTTTCCTCCTATCCTTTAGACAGTGTTATCCTACTATTAGTGAGTAGGTAGCCCTATTGTTGGATGTATGAGGGACATTCGAAGGGACGTTTTCATAGTCACAAAGGCAACTGGGCAAGAAGCTTTAGTAACTAACCTAGGGTTCTAAGATCATATTTTTACTGAGGAAACATCGAGAGGGTCATTGAAGGACTTATGATCTTTTTGAACCAGAGGGTAGCCATTAAAACCTCTAACGTTTCGAGATTTGTGACTATTTTCGAAGGCAACAAAAGTGGGGTACCCTAGAGGTGTATATGTGCAAATGTGTTGTATTCAGTTATTTTTGTCTTTTTGTTAGGTTTGCTAGCGTTTTGATTTTAATCTTTTCCATACAATCATATTAGTCATACATATAGCAGTTAACATGAAAGCAATAAAAAATGTGGAAAATAAGGGTCCTATGCTATTACAACCAAATCGAAAGGCAAGAAAATGTAAAACAAGAACAAAATAAAGAGGGGAAGTGAGTCCTTCGATCCAGGCAGTAGATTCCTTCGATCTACCCTTCTTTTTCCTTCTTTCGATTGAGCTTGGGAGTTGGTATGAGCAACCTTTGATTGCACCTTTTCCTGCTTCTTTCGATTGAGCTTGGGAGTTGGTACGATCAAGCTTAAATTGCACCCTTTCCTCCTTCTTTCGATTAAGCTTGGGAGTAAGTATAAGCAACCTTCGAATGCACCCTTTCCTACTTCTTTTGATTTAGGTGTCAGAAACCTTCGATTGCGACCTTCTCTACTTCTTTCAATTAGACTATGAAGCAATATGGACCTGCAGAGCAGCATGAGTGTATATCCTATGTTCATACCCTTTTTGTATTTCATTTGAGTCTATACAGGTTAGTTCCAACATATATATGGACAAGAAAAGCAAACAAACAAAAAGGACAGAAATGAAGAATATAACTAAATGGCTATTTACATGTTATGTTGAAATGGAGAAAAAAATAAGTGAAAGGCTATTTATATGTTATGCTGAAATGAGAGATGCAAGGTCAAGAGGACTTACCTTGCTTGAAACTGAAACTTGTGTATGGATTAGAGTTGTTGGATGCTTTTGGATTCGAAAAGATAGATAGAGAGTGTGTGTGGTGTGATCTTGTTGACTTTTGAGAATTTTTGGTATGCTTCTCTTAGGCTGTGTATGCGTGTAAGGCAATATATGTATAGTTCCTGGGCTTCTGTCTTTAGTCTCCTATCAAATGTCCCCCCTTTATGTATGTGTCTGGATTTGTATTTATAGGGATATGAGGGTGCATGGAAATGGCAAGGGACAACCAATAACTAGGCTTTGAAGGTCATGATACAAGAGTCCAACATATTGAAAGTTGGCCATTTTTGGGTAAATTCTTGCCATTTTGAAATCTTGAGTGAACCTGGGCACATTTGACTCTTTTGAATACTTTCCAGCCTTGCTCTTCGAATGGCCCTGAGTTGCCTCCTTCGAATGGCTCTAATTTCGTTCTTATAGCTCCTTCGATTGGGTCCATCCTCATCAATTAGAATTGTTCATATTTTTGATGACTCTGAATTCCAATTATTCAGAGTTTTCCCTTATTATAGTTTCTTTAATTAATTCATCATCTGCATCAATTCGAATTGCCCAGAATTCTCTTTGTCAGAGCATTGCTCTTTTTAATGATTCTGAATTCCAATTCGAACCTGTTCAGAGTTCCCCTCATCAAGGCTTCTTCGATTGGCTATGACTTGCTCCTTGTGTCTCCTTCAACTGGACTCATCTATTTTCCTTAGCTGCTTGATTCAAATATCCCAAACGAGAACTTCATTCTGGCCAATCGAAGCCTCTTTTGTCACTTCCTTCGAATGCCATTGTGCAGGAGGCTTGGGACTGGCAACATGTAGGACCAAGACTCGTCATAAGACAAACTTGCTTTCAATAATTATGTGTTTTCTTTGAATGGCCACCAATGTGTGTCCTTTGAATGGACCTTTGGAGTGCTCTTTTGAAGGGGTCATATTGTGTGTCATATTGCAAAAATTGTGTTAAGGGGTCTTGGCCTTGTGCATTGAAGGCAATCATAGAAGAAGCCTTTTCCCTTGTGAATCCAAGACAAGTATGAGGAAACCTCTGCTTAGTCGAAGCCTTGTGAATTTAACTTGGTCGAAGAAGACCCAACACCCAATCGAAGCTTGTTGCCATGCCAATCGAAGGACATTATTCAGATGCCAATCAAAATACATTGTTGGCATGCCAGTCGAAGGACATTTGGTTGACATGCCAGTTGAAGGACACTATTTAGATGCCAATCGAAGGACACTGTTGACATGCCAATCGAAAGGCACTTTGCTATCATTCAAAAAAATTCATTTTCTTTAGGCAAGTGTTTGTAATCACCCTTGTAAGAGAAAACCTTGGAAGACATGAGAGGGCAAATTTTGGGGTACAATAACTTTCATATGTCATAAATAAATCATCAGACATCTTGCATACAAATCTTGCGCTCTTTGTCTTTCTTTTCTGCTTTTACTTTATCAAAATAACTATGCTCTCTTACCCACACCCACTTATCAAATTGCAGATCCACATCCACTTTGGATCCCATTGATAATGGTTCTATTATTGCCAGTTATGACTTTGAAAATACGATCTACCAAGCTAAGAACGAAGGTGGGGAAGATTGCGAAGTACCAGGAGAACTTGCTAGACTGTTACAATAGGAGGAAAGAGCAATATAGCCTCATGAAGAGCCAATCGAGACGGTAAACTTGGGTACCGAAGAGGATAAAAAGGAAGTCAAGATAGGTTCCAACTTGGAGCGTGGCGTCAAGGAGCGATTAATCCAGATGTTACATGACTACATTGAGATCTTCTTCTAGTCGTACAAAGACATGTAGGGGTTGGACACTCATATTGTGGTTCATCTTCTACCAACGAAAGAAAACGGTCCTCTAGTGAAGCAAAAGGTTCGTCGTATGCGCCTTGAGATGTCATAAAATATCAAAGTCGAGGTTATGAAACAGTTTAACGTTGGATTCTTAGTTGTTATTTCTTATCCATAATGGGTTGCAAACGTGGTACCAGTACCTAAAAAAGATGGCAAGGTGCACATGTGTGTGGATTACAGAGATTTGAGTAGGGCGAGCCCCAAGGATGACTTTCCGCTTCCCTATATTGATGTTCTGGTTGACAACACCGTGCAACATAAGGTATTATCCTTCATGGATGGTTTCTCCTATATAACAAGATTAAAATGGCGCCTAAAGATATGGAGAAAACAACTTTCGTCACGCAGTGGGCACCTTCTGCTATGAAGTTATGCCATTTGGATTGAAAAACGTTGGGGCAACCTACCAGCGTGCTATGGTAGCCTTATTTCACGATATGATCCGTCACGAGATAGAGGTCTACATATACGATATGATACCTAGGTATCAGACTGAAGAAGAACACCTTGATCACCTGAAAAAGCTGTTTGAAATACTGAGGAAGTATAAGTTAAGACTAAATCTGAACAAGTGTACTTTTGGAGTAAGATCTGGTAAGCTATTAGGTTTCGTTGTCAGTGAAAAAGGTATCGAAGTAGATCCTGCAATGGTTAAAGCTATTCATGATATGCCAACTCCATACACCGAGAAGGAGGTTAGAGGATTCTTGGGACGTCTAAACTACATTTCCAGATTCATTTCCCACCTAACCGCTACTTGTGAGCCAATCTTCAAATTACTAAAAAAGGATCAAGTGGTGAGGTGGAATGACGACTGCCAGACTGCCTTTGACAGAATCAAGGAGTATCTTCAAGAACCTACAATTTTGATGTCATCGATTTAAGGAAGACCTCGGATCATGTACTTAACAATATTAGAAAATTCAATGGGGTGTGTGTTGGGGCAGTATGACGAGTCTGGCCAAAAAGAGCATGCAATATACTACATGAGCAAAAAGTTTACCGACTACGAAACCAGATATTCACTGCTCGAGAAAACTTGTTGCGCTCTGGCATGAGCTGCTCGTCGGCTAAGACAGTATATTCTAACTCACACTACCTTATTTATATCTAAAATGGATCCTATCAAATACATATTCGAGAAGCTCATTCTCTCTGGAAGAATAGCAACATGGCAAATGGTCCTGACCGAATACGACATTCAGTACACTACCCAAAAAGCAATAAAAGGAAGTGTACTAGCTGATCATTTGGCTCATTAGGCTGTGGACGACTATCAATCCATGAATTTTGAGTTCGCAGACGAGGACATCATTTTAGTGAATGATTGTGAAGAACTTGGACCGTATGACAGACCTGAACAAGGATCCCGATGGACTATGGTTTTTGATGGAGCTTCCAACGTACTTGGAAATGGAATCAGTGTTGTGATCATATCTTCCGAAGGCTGTTATACTCCTTTCACTGCCAGGCTATGTTTCAACTGTACCAAAAATATGACTGAATATGAAGCATGAATTATGGGTCTCAAAGCTTCTATCTACTTGAGAATCAAATTCTTGAGCGTATTTGGAGACTCGGCCTTGGTGATCAGTCAAATCAAAGGAGAATGGGACACAAAGCATCCTAATCTCATCCCTTATCTAGAGCATGTGTTGACACTAACTCCACACTTTGAAGAAGTTACCTTTGAGCATTTTCCACGAGAAGAAAATCAATTAACAGGCACTCCAGCTACTATGTCATCCATGTTTAAAGTCATATGGGATAATGAAGCTCCTCAAATCACCATTGAGAGATTGGACGAACCAACATATTGTTATGAGGTGGATAGTGAAGAAGTATGGGAAAAACCTTGGTTCCATGAAGTGAAAAGATACCTCGAGACCTAAGAGTATCCTGAGGAAGCTTCCGTTAATGATAAGAAGTTCCTAAGAAGGTTCTCTACCAAGTTTTTGGTCAGTAACAGAATCCTCTACAAGCACAACCACGATTCTACTTTGCTTCGGTGTGTAGACAAGAATGAGGCGGAGAAGATTATGGCAGATATGCACGAAGGTACCTTTGGCACCCATTCTAGTGGGCACACAATATCTAAGAAGATTCTGAAGGCAGGGTACTACTGGTCCACTATCAAAGCAGACTATTATCAGCATTCCCGAACTTGTCACAAATGCCAGATCTATGCAGATAGAGTACATGTGCCTCTGGTTCCCTTGAATGTCTTGAATGCTCCCTGGCCTTATGCAATATGGGGCATCGATGTTATCGGAGAGATTAGACCTACCGCTTCTAATGGGCACCGCTTCATCCTGGTTGCCATTGATTACTTCACAAAGTGGTTCGAGGCAGCCTCATTTACTTTTGTTACCAAAAACATCGTGACCCAGTTCATCAGACATCTATCTGTATGGTACTCCAGAAATAATCATCACAGATAATGGTACCAATCTCAATAATACTATGATCACCGAGCTCTGCGCACAATTCAAGATTCTACATCATAATTCTTCTTCTTACTGATTGAAGATGAATGGCGTTGTAGAGGCTGCCAATAAAAACATCAAGAAGATCGTACACAAGATGACGGTGATATACAAAGACTGGCACAAAATGTTACCATTCACTCTTCGTGGTTACCGTACCTCAGTACACACGTCAACAGGGGAAACTCCTTTCTCTATGATATACGATATGGAAGTTGTCCTACCCATCAAAGTCCATATTCCTTCCTTGAGAACCATGAAGGATGCAGGTTTGAATGAAGACGAATGGGTTCAGACTCGACTTGACCAATTGAACCTCATTGATGAGAAAAGGCTCACGGTTGTCTGTCATGGTCAAATGTACCAGAAATGTATGATTAAAGCTTTTAACAAGAAGTTCGGGCATCAGGAACATCAAGTTGGCAACCAAGTAATCAAACGCATTATCCTGCCAAAAAGTGATCCCAGGGACAAATGGACTCCCACATACGAAAGACCATTTGTGATCAAGAACATATTTTCTGGTGGAGCCATGGTATTAACCATTATGGACAGTGTCGAACTTCCACATCCTGTAAACACAAAAATAGTTAAAAGATACTACATATAAACAGAGACCCATTAGGTTGACTAGCCTAGGCAATAATAAGGGCATCCCAGTGAACCAAAAGGGTTCGGGCAAAAGTTAGGGGTACATACATGAAAAAAATCTATACACCCGGCAAGTCAAAAACCTGAAAAGGCGGCTTGGGCAAAAAAGGTTATCCCGGTGGACTGAAAACCCGAAAGGGAAGTCCAGGCAAAAGTTAGGGATTAAAAGTGTACAACTATGTCCTGTTGGATCACCTCACAGACAAACTTCAGTATCAAGTGTCAAATTCAAATGGTACTAATCAATCCAGTGAGCTTCGACTAATCAATCCAGTGAGCTTCGGTCAAGCAGTAAAGTGATGAGACGCTCAAAGATATAAAGGCAATAGCAGAATGGGAATCCAATGGGATTATTTCACATAGCTGTTTTCTCTTTGTATACTACTTTGTATAGTTTTCATTTTTACGATGGCATTCTCTTACTAGGATGTCTGTCTCCTTGTACAAAAACACATGTTATAGGCGGACTTCTTTAGATTAATACAAAAAGTACCTCTTTGAAAGTGCATAAACTATCTGTTTTTTTTTTCCTGTTTTTTTTTTTTTTTGAAAAAAATGTCCAGTGTTTATTTTTAACATATGCATTTGAATATAATCACCGTTTACAAATACATGCATAAAAAACAGAAAGACAATTATTAATGGCTTTAATAAACCAAACAATGTCTAAAAAAGTCATATGCAAATCCCCAAGCAGGTTACAGAGTTTTCTTTCCCTGGTAGAGTTTATTTCTCTAGCCAAGGAAGTCCATCTCCCGGCAATTCAATTTCAACAAATAACAAAGAATCACATTCTTCATCCCTAACTGAGTTGGTCTTAAAAAAAAAGAGGGAACCGCGCGGATTTCTCCCTAAAGAAAACACCTCCCCAGCAGGTCGTCAAAATATCCTCTTCAACAGGGTTTATTTCCCCAACAAACTGTAAATTCCCCAGCTAGAGTTTGTTTCTTAGACGACTACAAATCAATGGACGAAACTCCTCCTCCACAGTAGAGTTTTCCACTATTCCCAGTGAGTTGCTGCAAAGCCTGGAATCCGATCAGATAACAGTTAACTTCTTTACCCTCAAGAAGTTGTTATCTTTCATTCTCTCCAATCAAGAGGTAACTCCCCAGTAGATCAGCAAATAATTAAAACTCTTGAACTCTTTTCCCTCAAGCAAAATCAATGTCCCACAGCGGATTTCTCCTCAAACAACAAAACAGGAATTCCCAGTGGAAACATTCCAAACAAGGTTGAAGATACACATACTCTTCATCCCCAACAGCAGTCAGGGATTTATTTTCCCTCAATTCAACGATGCTATAATGAACAACTGATTAGTTCATATGTTGCATCCATACTTTTGTACCCCAAAATTTGCCCTCTCATTTTACTCAACACATGTCAATTGAGGTCCCCAATTGGCTCAAGGAAGCCCAAGAGTTGACCAGACAAACTCTCTCCTAAGGCAGTATACCTTAAATTAGGGTTTCCATTTTCACCAAGATGGGTGAACCACAAAGGCCTCATATTCTCTCCATGGTCCTAATATGTTCTCAAGACCCTATATGTCAAGTTTCACGCCTTGCACAAGAGGTTTGCTCAGTCAACTGCTCAGATGCTTGAGAATCGACTATATTAGATCAAAAGTCAATTGTGGCCCACATACAGTCAAACTTCAAGATTTTTGGTCAACATCAACATTTTGAAGTGACTTTCATCATTTGATCAAGGGTTGGTCATGATTTCTCAAGGAATGCTCCAAATTCATCAAATCCCAAAAGTTGCTAAATTAGGGTTTCTCAAGAAAAGTCAACCAAACTTTGACCAAGCATAACTTCCACATACTTTGTCATAAATTTTCCATCCAAAGCTCATTTTGAATAAGACGTGATTCCCTATAATTCATCTTCATCTTACAAGTTCAAAATATGAACTCATAAAAAGATATGAATTTCTACATTATGGGTCCTTTTGAAAAGTCAAGAAAAACACCTTTTGGGTCAAAGCTTCTTACATGAACATGGAAGACTCAATTGATATGAGACCAAAAATGTTGCTTAGGGGACATCCTAAGCTTTCTAAAGAGTCTAAGAACATCTCTTTAGGGTTAAAATTGGAGGAGATATGCATTGTCAAAGTTGACCCTTTTTACAAAATTGCCAAAAGACAAATGTGCTCAAAATGCATTTTCTGCTAAATGGACCTAACTTTCTATGCTCGAACCTCACTTATAATGTGGTCCACGACCCAAATATTCATCCACCCATTATTTGCTTCATTTTTTATTTTATTTTGATTTTTTATTAATTAAAAATTGAATTAAATCAAATAATTGATGAATAATAGCAAAGATGTGATTTGGTTTGGTTTTTGGACAGGTTGGCAATCAAAATATGTTGAGTTATCAAGGCCAAAATGAATCAAGCATAATTGGTACAAGAAAGGGATGATTTGGCTCAAAATAGAAAGTTTACATGTAGCTTTAAAATCAAATCAAATCTCTCATAATTGCAAAGATTCAATCCAATTTCACAACCCTAATTCATTCATAGATATATAATGGACAAGAACAAAGCATGGGGCAAGGTTTTGCAGTCGTGAAAACACCAAACAAAATTCAAAAAAGTTACAAAAAGTGTTGGATCATTTTTGAACTTAGAGATCAATTCAAGCCATCCCAACACTTCCAATCGTTTCTTGGACCTTCCCAGAAGCTAATACGATCAGTTGCACGCATTCTCACGCCCAGAATCTCCCCCTAGCATTCATACAGTTTGCCCTTTATTTCAAAATTGATTACAGTAATCCTTGCATCATAATCATATTTTAATGATGTATTTGTGATTATTGATGTATTTGCAGCATCCCTGGATGATTTAATTGAAGTTTTAATGCTTGTATTCGTGTTTTCCATTGTTAGGGTTTACATGGTCGTCTTAGGGTTTTTCTCTGCATGCTAAATTAGGCCAAGAACAGGGTACCATGATGATCGTGGCACCAAGAAAAATTGAACCATGTAACTAGAATTTATTTATCATGCGTTTTGATGATTTTTGAAGTTTGCAGGGCTACGACTACGAAGCTTGTCCGTAGGCAAAAGGAAAGGATCTAAAACGACAGATGAGGAAGAAGAAGATAACGTGTTCAATCATCATTGGATTATTTGAAAGCTGGCGCGCGTTTTTTCTTTTATTCATTAATCAACTTATTTTTTATATAATATTAATTGTTGTTATCATACTAACAAACAAGTCACATGGCTCAGATGGCAAGGCACGTTTGGTATTGAGTGTGAGGACCCCAGCAATTTTATTTTCCTAACTTTCACTTGCAGTTTCCTATGCATTGTCATCCCAAATGCCTACCATGCGCTGTCACTATCCTGCCATTGGATTCATCGCTAGCCAGATCCAACGCCCATCAATGAAAGACTATGGTGCATCCACAGGCTTGCACAATAAGAGATCGAGAGCTGACTGGGCTTGGAGCGTTTTTGGGCCTGAAAAATTCATATTTGCACCCCCCATTTGCTAGTGCATACAGGCCCAGTTTGTCTTTTCTTTTATTTTCTTTTTAATTTCTTTAATTAATTTCTTCATTTTGTTTTAATTAATTAACACAAAAAAATTGTTTTTTTTATAAAACTAAAAAATCACCAAAAAATACAGAAATATTATTTATTCAAATTAATATTTTTTGAAAATAAATTAGGTTAATTAGTTCATTTGATTATTTTGTTTCAATTAAAATTAAGTAGAAATTAGGTTTTAAATTTTACAATTAAATTTCTTTCCTCAAATAAAAACCACAAAAATATATAAAAATCTTTTTTTGTAAAATATTTTATTTTTCTTGAAATTATTTAATTTGGTTTAGATTAGGTTAATTTCAATTTCTTTTTATAATTAAAAATAATTAGAATTAGGGTTTTAGTCGTACATAACTTAATTAATTATTTTCTCAAAAAATAACTTAAATATTTTCCGGTCAGATATTTAGGGTTTTCAATTTCTCCTCGCATTTAATTTGCCGCGCGCATTTTAATTTGTTTTATTATTATTGTAACTGTTTCGAGTTTGTAATAGTTTTAATTAGGGTTTTAAACTTCTGCATTTTTATTTTCCGTCAAGATAATTATGTAACTGTCAAAGCCCTGTAATAGTTAGGTCTATTTTCTCGCACTTTAAATTCCTGCAAATATTTAACTATCTAGATGTATGCTAATAGCATTGTATGGGAAGATTACTTGAAATTAAAACGGTAGATCACCTAATGTGCAAAGATTAAATAACTGAAACGATTCACATGCACATATTCACTCCTAGGGTTTACCTCACTTTGGTTGCCTTCGGTAAACAGTCATTAAGCATAGGAGATTTTAGTGGTTGCCCTCCAGTCTAAAAAGATCAAATTGTCCCATTCGAATGTTGCCTCAGAAATGTTACCTCAGAGATGTTGCCTCGGAAAGATCTTAAGACTCTAGGGTTACTACTAAAGTTTTCTAACTATTGTTTTAGTAATTGCACTTGTCCCTTTCGAATGTCCCTTACAACTCTAACGATGGGGCTACCTACTCCTTAATAGTAGGATACCGTTGTCTAAAGGAAATGAGAACAAACAATCTTTTTCCGAGTAGGTAGAATCTTAAGCACTTGCTCAATAAAAACTTTTCACACAAACACCTTTCAAAACAAATTTTCAAAATAAACTTCATCACATCCTTGAGGATTGATACAAAGGTTATCACAAAGTAAAACATTTTCAAAACAAGCACACACACAAGCAATTTGAAAAAATGAGCAAGTACCTAAGAGCCCATGGAAAACCATGGATAGAAAGGGTGCTAACACCTTCCCTTTCTATAACCTACCCCCCGTACTCAGAATATCTCAAAAAAAGGTTTTTTCTGTTCTTTTTCCTTTTCCTGATTGGATAAAATAAAAGTCAATGGTGACTCTTACTTACCGCGACATTTTGCAAACAAAAAACGCAAAATGCAAACCAGTAATAACAGTCGGTTCTGCCACCGTATCACAGAACTTGCGACTCTGCTGGGGAGTTTTATAAAGTGGGGTTTACCTTAAGATCTAGGTCATTAAATTGCTTCTCTTGATTGTCTTGATTGCTTTACTTTTGAGAGTTTATTTGGGGTTACTATAGATCCTACACCCGGATCTGGGGGCACTTTTAGGTAAACAACAATAGATTGTGGATATTGTACGGCGTAGACCGATATGGTTTAAGCGGTGGCTGTGTTAGTATGGCACTTTGGTAGGTACCGGTATCCTTCATGGGGAAACGAGGAGAATACGGGGCCGCCGTGTGGTGTCGTGAAGCACTAAGCCATTAGAAAGTAGTCAGATAGCCAGCCTCGGTGTAGAGTTGAGGATTGGTTGATACTCAATGCTACACTCACTGAGATCAGACTTTCGAGATATTTCAGCTACAAGAAAAGATTGCTTGAGCTGAGACAATGCCTGAAAAAGGATGGTAAGTGATATTGAGATCCTCTAGAACCAGGTTACTTTCTAAGACAGGTTTGAAACCAACTAAACTTCAAGAGGGTATAACCTTTAACCATATGTCGGCCTTAAACCTAAGGACTTTGTGTGATTTGACTATGTTTGCTATACTTGTGGTTTATCATGACATCATGCATCATAACATAGAATTCATTCTTATTTCACTAACCATTTCAAAGACCAAGGGAATTTATCTTTGTTTTGTTTTGTAGATCATGGCTTTCGTTCGTAGAAACATTATCTGAATCAGCTTTGTGAAGATACCTTCCCAACTCAAAGAGCTAGCATCAAGGGTTTCTGAAACTTCTATGTTCACTAAGAGACATGGTCGACTTCTCAACCTGGTTACTTCAAACTTTGATGAAAAGATGATGAGTGTACTCTTTCAATTCTTTGATCCCAAGCACCACTGCTTCACCTTTCCAGACTATCAGTTGGTACCTACCTTGGAAGAATTCTCTCAGTTGTTGGATATACCCATTCTTGAACAGTTGACCTTTACTGGTCTAGAAGAAGTTCCTAAACCAGAAGTCATTGCCTCAGCTCTGCATCTGAAACGGGCCGATATGGTATCCAATTGGGAAACAATAAGCGGGGTCAAAGGTTTTCTAGCTAAGTTTCTGATAGACAAGGCCCAGCTGTTATGGGATGATATGGATTTTTAGGATTTTGAGGAGGTCTTGGCTCTTCTAATTTATGGGTTAGTCCTATTCCCTAATCCGGACTCATTCGTAGATGTGAATGCTATGAAGATCTTCCTCTCTTGCAATCATATGCCTACATTGCTCGGAGATATTCTGCATACTCTCCATACTCGCACCATGAAGAGAAGAGGGGTTCTTATGTGTTGCATGCCATTGTTGTCGAGGTAGTTTATTTCTCACCTCCCTAAGTCCATATTGAAGAATGAAGAAGGTTTAGATTGGTCGCAAAGGATAATGTCACTCGCTCATACATATATTCTTTGGTGTTCTCGAGTTATGGAAAACACTGCTATTATTGACCACTGCGGGGAGTACCCTAATGTCCCATTGCTTGGTATCAGAGGAGGTATAACCTACAATCCTTGTTTAGCTCTACGACAATTTGGTTACGCTCGAAGGGATGGTCCCCATGAGTTACTTATCAAGGGCATTGTATTCAACTATGAGGATGACGCTCACGAGTATCGCCGGAGGTTCATACGAGCTTGGGGCATGGTAAACAGATCTGGCGCCAAGACTTTGGGGCCAAAAACTTCCATTCCTATGGAACCTTACCTCCAATGGGTACGAGCTCGTGCCCAGAAGCTTATGATGCCCTATGTGGCTGATTTACCAGTGATTGTGGAACCCACTACTGAAGAAGGTATTCCTTACACGGTTCTCTATCCTTACATGCCCACTGATCTTGGAGAATTACAGAAGTCTTGGATTCAGTTGATGAAGGAGCGGGATACTTACAAGGATCAGTTCCATGATCAGGAGAGGAAGTTTTTAGAGCTCACCAAGCAACTGCATGAAGAAAGAGGGCTCAATGACTATCTCGGCACAAAGAGGAAGCATCCATGGGAATTTTGATGTCTTTTATAGTTTTAGATTTGTTTTTTAATTGTAACGCCTAAAAGGCATTTTGAACCTTCAAATTTAGCTAATAAAATCTTTGTTTATTTTGGTTTGCAAATTTAAATTTCCAAAAGTCTTTGAAATCATTGCATATGCATCCCATTATCATACACATCATTACAGGTACCATTACAGGTTTCTCATCTTCTTCGTTGTTTATTTCAGCACGAGATGTCTTCCGAACAAACCATCAAGGACCTTCAGGCACAGAACGCCCAGTTCCAACAAATGTTCAGAAGTCTGGCAAAAGGGCAGGAGGATCTGAAAGCCCTCATCTTGAAATAGAAGAAGAAAAAGAAGAAGGTTGTCGGTGTTCTGAATATGGGTAGAAGGTTTGGAGAGCGGTTGAAGCGACAAGTCAATCTGACCTCTTCATCTAAGGAAGGGGAGAATCAGGAAGAAGAGAAGGAACCCAGTCCGGTAGTTTCTGACAATGATACTGATTACAATGATGAGCAATATCCTCCTGCTGAGGATAGATACAAACAGTTGGAAGATCGTCTGAGTGCCATAGAAGTTCAGAGGATACCTGGACTGGATTTCGAAGAATTGGGATTGGTGTCGGGGGCGGTCATCCCTCAGAAGTTCAAAGCTCTTGTTTTTGCTAAGTATGATGGGGTGTCCTGCCCAAAGCTCCATCTCCGTTCCTACGTCAGAAAGATCCAGCCCCACATTGCTGATAGAAATCTGTGGGTTCATTTCTTTCAAGATAGTCTGTCAGGGACTCAGCTTGAATGGTTTTACCAGCTGGATGGAGCCAATGTCCTAAATTGGGAAGATCTAGCTGCTGCTTTCTACAAGCAGTATCAATACAACACCGACCTTGCTCCTACTCTTACTCAACTTCAGAGTATGTCCATGGGTGCAAGTGAAGGCTTTAAGGACTATGCATAAAAATGGAGAGACTTAGCTGGGAGATTTCAACCCCCGTTGTATGATAGGGAGTTTGTTGATATGTTTCTGGGTACGCTATCTGGTCCATTTTTCAGTTATTTGATCGGCAGCTCATCAGCTGCTTTCACTGAGCTGATTCTAACTGGAGAAAGAGTAAAATCTGGGATTCGGAGTGGCAAGATATAGAAAGATGCCTCTTCAAGCTTAGTAAAGAAGCCATTTGCTGGTAAAAAGGAAGCCAGTGACATCTATAGTCCTAGGGGCCAAAACAGGGTTGAACATCGTCAGACAGTAAGTGTCGTGATGATACCTAGACCTGCAGTTGCTCCACAACGCAACAATCAACAAAGGGTGGAAAGACCACAACGACAGTTTACCCGCATCAACATGACATTGGCTGAAGTGCTACCTCATCTGCTAAGATCCAACTTGGCAACCTTGAAAGAGGCTCCCAAGAACCTAAATACTACATCTCCCCAATATAATCCGAATGCCCGGTGTGCCTATCATTCTGAGGGTCCTGGCCATGATACAAATGACTGTTGGGCTCTGAGGAACAAAGTACAAGACTTGATTGAAGCCAAGGAAATAGATTTTGATGCTCCGGAAAAGTCAAATTTCATAACTGCTCCCATGCCTAAACATGGTCGTGGAGTTAATGATATTGATACTGACTTGTTCGTTACCTCTATTGATGACGTTTCTACTCCTCTCATGACTGTCAAGAAGAATTTGTTGTCGGCCGGTTTATTTTCGGGTTGTGGTGAAGGTTGCCACATGTGTTTACCTCACTTCGGTTGCCTTCGGTAAACAGTCATTAAGCATAGGAGATTTTAGTGGTTGCCCTCCAGTCTAAAAAGATCAAATTGTCCCATTCGAATGTTGCCTCAGAAATGTTACCTCGGAGATGTTGCCTCGGAAAGATCTTAAGACTCTAGGGTTACTACTAAAGTTTTCTAACTATTGCTTTAGTGATTGCACTTGTCCCTTTCGAATGTCCCTTACAACTCCAACAACGGGGCTACCTAATCCTTAATAGTAGGATATCACTGTCTAAAAGAAACGAAAACAAACAATCTTTTTCCGAGTAGGTAGAATCTTAAGCACTTGCTCAATAAAAACTTTTCACACAAACACCTTTCAAAACAAATTTTCAAAACAAACTTCGTCACATCCTTGAGGACTGATACAAGGGTTATCCCAAAGTAAAACATTTTCAAAACAAGCACACACACAAGCAATTTGAAAAAATGAGCAAGTACCTAAGAGCCCATGGAAAACCATGGATAGAAATGGTGCTAACACCTTCCATTTCTATAACCTACCCCTCGTACTTAGAATATCTCAAAAAAAAGGTTTTTTCTGTTCTTTTTTCTTTTCCTGATTGGATAAAATAAAATCCGGTGGCGACTCTTGCTTACCGCGACATTTTGCGAACAAAAAACGCAAAAATGCAAACCAGTAATAACAGTCGGTTCTGCCACCGTATCACACATATATTACTTTACAAACATAATAACATATGCATAACAAAATACAGTAGCATAATCTCATTCATTTTGAGAACATTATTACACAATGAGTGTCATGCATCATGACATTGCATTCATCTATTTCTTTACCTTTTCAGGAAAGATCAACAAACAAATATCATCATCAATTTTCAACAAGTTCTAGATTAATACATGAAACAAGACAGGACAACTATCTGTGAACAACTTATTATAGATTAATACTTGAAACAAGACAGGATAACTATCTACATGGGCAGATTGAAGATTAACTCCTGAAACAAGTCAGAGAAACTATCTTTCTTTCAAATAGGTCAGAGGTTAATTCCTGAAACAAGCCAGGGCAACTATCTCTACGGCCAACAAAAAAAACAAGTTCCAGATTAATACCTGAAACAAGATAGGACAACTATCTATGAGCGACTGATTATAGATTAATACCTAAAACAAGACAAGACAACTATCTACATGAGCAGATTGAAGATTAACTCCCGAAACAAGACAGGAAAACTACCTCTCTTTATTTATGGTCATAGATTCAGTTCCTAAAACCAGACAGGGCAACTATCTCTACGGCCAACAAAAAATAAGTTCCAGGTTAATACCTGAAACAAGACAGGACGACTATCTGTGAACAACTGGTTATATATTAATACCTGAAACAAGACAGGACAACTATCTACATGACCAACACTTCCTTCAAGACATCTACTATTTCAGTATAAATCGGCCAAAGATTTATTCTGATACTTCTTCCAATTTCTACCAACAGTCACTCTAGATGGCATCTGTAAGCCCATCTCCGACAAACTCTTTATCGCCTTTCCAACTGGCATCTTTAAGCCCATTCCCGACACAATTAACAACCACATCATCAAGTGCAAATTTCTGGGCACTCTAATGTTCAATCATCTTCCACCTTCAAGTCACGAATGAAGGACTCGCCAATCTAACTCTTCAGGTTTAAGAAGATTGAACAAGGGCAGCTGTTGTACCCCAAAATTTGCCCTCTCTTTTCTTAAGGAATTTCTCACAAAAATTTCCAAAAGCTCAAGTTTGCACAAGTACAATTGTATTTTTAAAGCCCCATATGGTTTCCATGGATCATATTGGGCTTTCAAGATTCAGGTCGAAGAGGAAACTTTCAAAATGGAAAAGCGTACAAAAAAGGTGTGTCGAATTCAAAATCTGGTTCAGGTTGTTCGAACCACATGACTGATCAAAAGGAGTGGTTGGCAGATTTTAGCAAGACGAAGAAGAGCAAGCTTGCTTCGATTTCCCAAGTTTCGTCTGGGCAATGGCTTCCTTCATGCTTGCTTCGATCCACAAGCTTCGACTGGGCAATGGCTTCCTTCATGCTTGCTTTGATCCACAAGGCAATGGCTTCCTTCATGCTTGCTTCGATCCATAAGGCAGTGGCTTTCTTCATGCTTTCTTCGATTCCACCTCTAAACCCTTTGACACACATAGTTTCTACACTATGAATTACAATTTGAGGTTTGGACATTTGAACTTTAGACCACTTAATCAATTGATGGTTACTGGTAGGAAAGCAATATAGAAATTCTTTAGTTTTGACTATGCCAATGAGATCATCTTGCAGGCTTAAAGTGGTACATTCAGATGAATGTGGTCTATTCGAAGGACACACATTTGGTAGAAACAAATATTGTTTCGTCTGTTGTTAAGTATGGTCGAAGGTTGTGTGGTCCATTCAAAGGACACACATTTGGTGGAAACAAATATTGTTTCGTCTATTGTTGAGTATGGTCGAAGGTTGTGTGGTCCATTTGAAGGGCACACATTTATTGGAAACAAATATTACTTCGTATGTTGTTGAGTATGGTCGAAGGTTGTATGGTCCACTCGAAGGACACACATTTGGTGGAAACAAATATTGTTTCGTCTGTTGTTGAGTCTAGTCGAAGGTTGTGTGTTCCATTCGAAGGACACACATTTGTTGGAAACAAATATTGTTTTTTCTGTTGATGAGTTTGGTCGAAGGTTGTGGATCTATATGATCAAAACGAAAGGGTGAAGTATTCAAGATGCTTGTTGAACAAAGTCCAATGTGCTGCCAAGCCCAAGCTTGTTATACTATCCACATAACATCCTAAAACCATGTTAAAAATAGTCTGTTGTACTGCTATGAAACAGCCCTGCACCAAGCTGCCATAACACTCCAAAACTGCTGCAAAATAGTCCTGCTATGTTGCTCCTAAACCAGTCCAATATTTGCACCAAACTAGCATATAAGAGTTGCACCTCGAAATCTATGAAAATAACATATCCAAATTGTTCAAATTTTACTTGTTTCCCCCCCAAAACCCCAACAAGACTCTTCTATAAATAGTTTGTTTCACAACACGTAAAGGAGGCTTTTAGAAAAGAAAAAAGGAGAAGAAGAAAAAAAAGAGACGAGAGAACACTAAGGTTGAAACCTTAGGAAACTCTTAAATGCAGAACCAAAAAAAAACACAACACCTCTGTTCTTATCTTTCGAACCCAAGAACATTCAAGGCAGCAACTCAAGTTCGAATCACACATTCCAGCTTCAAGGTAAGTCTTCTTGACTTTAAATCCTTCATTTCAAGCATCATTGGTGTTTCATTTTCGAAGATAACATATAATAATCATTGCATTCGAAGCTAACCTTTCGTTTGTATCCCTTTCTTGTCAATTATATGTTAAGAACTAACCTGTACAGACTATAAAACAATGTTGGAGTGAGAAATTATAGCATGGTTCGACACAAAGACTTAGGCTTCGACACACACTGCTTTACAGGCCCAAACATAAGAAAAAAGGGTGTGTGAATCGAAGGGTGCATGCTTCTAATATACTGCATGAATCAAAAGATTTGTTTTTTCTCTGTGAATCGAAGGGTGCCTGCTTCGAACATACTGCATCAATCGAAAGTTTTGTTTTTTCTCTCTTTTGCGTTATTTTTGTCTTTTTTTTTAATATTTTCTATATATTTTCTTTCATTGCTATTCAATATGGTTGTAATAATTAGGACTTTTATTGCTTTTCACCCCATTTGTAAATTTGTATATCCCATCCCCAAATGATGTAATAGCTTAGGATTTTAATTTCCACAATTTACTGCTTTAATATAAATTGTTAGTAATTAGGGTGTGTATGGCAAGATAAAATCAACCGTTATAAAACCCTAATTTCAAAGACAAAATGCATGCAAACAAACACACTATTCACACCCGTGCACCTCTAGGGTAACCTTGCTTGTTGCCTCGGAAAATAGTCATGTCGCTCGAATATGGGTGTTTTAGTAAAGACCCTTGATAAAAAGGATCGTATACCCTCGATGTTGCCTCTTGTTGTACCCCAAAATTTGCCCTCCCATATTCTTCAAGAAATTGCCAAGCCAAGTCACAAAATTCCCCAAGGGTTGTGCAGTCCAACTGTCTCCTATACAGTCAAAACTAGGGTTTGTGTTCTGATCAAGAAAAGGAAGTTTTCAAAGGCCCAATCAAGTCTCATATGCCTACAAACATGGTCAAGTATCCTCATATCAAGTTTCAAGGCATTCAGCTCAAAATTGCACAGTCAAAACCCTAAATTGCACTACAGTCAACTGTAGGGGCAAAATGGTCATTTGGCAGTCAAAAGTTCAAATTTTTGGTCAACATATCATTTTGAAGCCACAAACATCATTTGATCAATGCTTGATCATGATTCTCAAAATTTGGCTCAGAAAATCATCAAGATGCAAAAGTTACTATATTTGGACAGTTGAAAAAGTCAACTGAAATTGACCAGGGCATAACTTTCACATGGATTATCAGAAAAATCCCATCCAAAGCTCATTTTGAAGAGAAAGACATTTCCTACAACTCATATTCATACTTCAAGTCCAAGAAATGCTCTCACAAAAAGTTATCAATTTCAACATTATAGGTCATTTTCAAAAGTCAACAAAAAGGGACTTTAAGTCAAAGGCCATAACTTGAGATTGGTAAATCAAAATGACATGGGACCAAAGGCATTGGTTAGAGGACTCAAAGACCTTTCCAAAATGTCCAAGAACATGAGAAAAGCTTAAAAATTGAGCAAGTTATGCCTTGTGGAAGTTGGGAAATTTTTGGATATTTTGAAAAGTCAACATTACTCCAAATGACCTGAAATTGCTAATGGGTCCATTTTTCTTCCATGATTCATCATTCTAAGCATGTGCACGACCACTTGGCCCAAAGGGAAGTATTTTCTCATTTTTTATTTATTTATTTGAATTATTATTCATATTAATTCATTTAAATCAAATTAAATATGTGAAAAATGTCTAACCTAATTTTTTCAATCTTTTTATACATGTTTTGAGCTCAATATTTCGTGCATATCCCAATATAGAAAGATTTGGATGGAATTGATCTTAATTGATACAAAGTAGCATGAAAAAGATATGAAAAAGATCTTGGAAAATCAATTTGCAAAACCAATGAATGACAAAAGATTTGATTGAAATTTTTGACCTAATTCGTTCACTACATATGCTTGATGAGAAACCTAATGCAAAGGAGACTAAAAGCTGCGCTAGAGACCAATATACAAACTTGGAATTTTCACTTAAAAACTCAATTCTGAAACCATTGTTAGAGGGCGAGTCAAGGCACGAAATTCATTCCAATAGCTTCCTTGGAGACTACTGAACACATTCCAATCAAAACCACCCATCCAAACGCAAAGAATTGGTATACAGAACCTGGAATGCTTTGTGAAAAATTTGTGATCGTGTTTTTAAATTTATGCATCTTCATGACATATTATTCATTGATTCATATTCCTGATGAAGTTTACAAGCTAACCATAACCTTTAATTGAAATTTCATGCGTTCTAGGCCAAGATGCCATGTTAGTTTTCTAGGGTTTTGCAGGACTGGAATTTGGGGCTTTTGCAATAAGGGAAAATTAGCCCTCGAGACCACCACCATTGGTTTTAGAATGCTCAAACGATCATAAACCAACTATTGCGCCTAATTTATGATTGCCCTAATGCTAGTCGCTATTTTCTGTAAAAGCCTTTTCTGCAACGGTGTCAAAACCGTTGCTTATGTTGTTTGTATTTCAGGATGATGGAGACGATGACATCGTGGCAAAACGTGACTGGCTAGTTTCAAATTTCGCGCGCGTTGGGGCCACTGACTTTCTTTTCCTTTTTAACATTTATTAACCATTATATATTAAATGTAATTCAAGCGCTTCAGTGGCAGGTGTACACCTTTGCAATGTCCAAGACCTGGGTTCGAATCCCAGGTCTGTATTATTCTCAATATTATTTTTCAACATGTGTTCACGTGCAGTTCCATAACATGGGCATACCATGCGCTGCCAAGATTCAACGTCCATGTGTCCAAGGGAACCAGATCAATGGCTGAGAACTGAAACCTATGGTGGACTCAGGTCAACGCGTATGTACGTACCATGCAAAAGTCAAAAAAGGCCACTGCTTATTGGGCCAGCATTCTCAAGATATACCTCCATCTGGGGACTGAACCCCCCCCCCCTGGTTTGCATTCTCTATATTTTTTCTTATATTTTATTTTTTCAATTATTGTTATTTATTTTATTGCTTTGATTTAATTAATTAACTATTTTTTCATAAATATAAAAAATACCCCAAAAAATCAGAAAAAGATAAAAAATGTAATAAATATTTTTATTTTAACATTCTCTTGTAAATAAATTGTATATAATAAATTTAGTTTTAAATTAGGTTTAACTTAAATTCTTTTCATGATAAAAATCTAAAAAATGTAGAATTAGGGTTTATTCAATTTTTTCATCCTTTCTATTATTTTCTTTCATAAAAAAATTAAAATTATTTATTTATGCTTATAATTAAATTGTGTGTAAAAATTAGGTTTAATAAGTGTTTTATCCCCTTTTTAATTTTCTTTTTTTCACCATAATATTATTTACCTTATTTATTTTCATAATTAAACTTGTAAATTAATTAGGGTTTCATTTAGGTTAAAAAAGGTCAATATTTTCTTAATAACTTAAAAATAACTAGAATTAGGGTTTGCCTTTTAGTTTAATTTTAATTTTCCATTAAATCTTAAAAAATACAAAAATACCAAAAAACATTCCTTTTTTTATTTTTTATTTTAATTCCTCATTAATTCTAATTAATTAATTCCTTATTAATTTTAATTTTTGCGAAAGGGTCCAACGCCCATACTTTTAATTGTTTAATTTCGCACATTTATTTTATTTCGCTTAATTAATTATGTATCTCTCCCAAAGCTTTGTAACAATTACTTTTCGCACTCTTATTTACTTTATTTAATTTCTTTACTTTCCGTCAAATCGGGTTCGGTTTAATTTTGGCGATGTGGACCCGCGCCATTTGTAATAGCCTTAGAATTTATTTTCCCGCAAATATTTTAACTGTTAAAAGCATGCAAGAATGAATGGACATAAATAAAATCAAGCGTAGAACACCAATTGACATGACAAGACAAATATCAACGAAAAAGACACACGAATCGCACACACCACCCCTAGGGTACGCCTCACTGTTGCCTTGCCTCGAAAGGTGATCGTCGAGTAGAGGATGTCTTAGTAAGTCCTCATGATCCGGGAACCTGGCATGAGGGTAGCTTCTAAGGTGTCTTCCCATTGCTCTGGTGATCACCATATCCCGAACCTCGAATTGACCCGAACACCTCCAACGGTGGTGCTACCTACCTCTCAATGGTGGGATGGCACTACTTTAAAGGACATCTACACAGACGAATTCCTTAGGGTAGGTAGGTTCTCAAGGATACTTGCTCTAATTTCAAACAAATCAAAAATACTTTTCACACCAACACATTTTCAAAAAGCTTTCAAAGCAATTTTTCAAACACTCTGACACAAGAGTCGATCTGAAACTTTCAAAGAAACTTTTTTAAAAACCCACAGTTGAAAAGCAAACAAACAATTTTGAAAACACAATGAGCAAGTATCTAAGAGCCCATGGATAACCATGGATAGAAAGGGTGCTAACACCTTCCCTTTCTATAACCTACCTCCCGAACCGAGAGCAATCTCTTTAAGGAATTTTTCTGTGCTTTTGTCCTTTCCATTTGGAGAAAATAAAAGACGGTGGCGACTCTTGCTTCCGCGACATTCCGCGAACCAGCGTTAAACAGTCAGTTCCAGATCCACCGATCACAGAACTGGCGACTCTGCTGGGGATACCTTTATAAATTGAGGTGTACCTTAGGGCTAAGATCACTGTGTTTTCAATTGTCTTCTTTGCTTGCTTTATTATTGTGGGACTGTCTTGGGAGTTCTATAGATCCTAACCCGGATCTGGGGAATACCTTCTTAGAAAGTAGCAACAAGGCTGTGAGGGAACTGTGCGGGGTATACCGACATGGTTGAAACAGTCTGCTACGTTGATATGGCACTTTGGTGTGTACCGGTAACCCTTGAGTTCAGTCAAGGAGAGTACGGGGCCTCCGCGTGGTGTCGTGAAGCATCAACAGACCTTAGGAACCTTAATTGAACTATCTTGGCCTCTTTAGGGTAGTGAGATAACTGACTTTGGTGCAGTCCGAGGTTGGTTGATACTCGATACTACGCTCAATTGAGGGTTGCTTTCCTGGAATATTTCGGTCGCCAGTTCAGTGGCTAAATCGAAACGATGAACAATGAAAGCAATCTCGTGATATTGGGAACCTTAGAACCCGGTTACTTTGATTAGGACAGGTTGAACCCACCAACTTCAAGAGGGTACTACCCAGACCCCATGCCGGCCTTAAACCTTAAGGGCTTGTCTTGTGTGCCTTGTGTGCCTTACATGTTTGTCATTGTAAATATCTGTGGTGTGTTTAATCATAGCATCATGACATCATCCAGCATCATATGCATTGACTAACCATTTCAGGGGTTCGAATTTTCATCTTTGTTCTTGTTTTGTAGGACATGGAAACTGTTCGTAGAAAGACAATTCAAATCAATCTTGTAAGGATCCCTCCTCAGCTTAAGGAGCTTATATCCAGGATTCCTGAGAATTCTTCATTCAGTGAAAGGCATGGAAGCCTCATCAGCTTGGTCAACACCAACATTGAGGAGGATATGATAAAGGTCCTGTTCCAGTTCTTTGATCCTCTGCATCACTGTTTTACCTTCTTGGACTATCAGTTGGTACCTACATTGGAGGAGTTCTCCCGGCTCCTGAAGATCCCTATCCTTGATCAGCTGCCCTTCAACGGTACAGAAAAGGAACCTAAGCTTGAAGAGATTGCTAAAGCCTTACACCTACAGTCATCTGACCTCAAGGGACATTGGGAAGTTAGAAGTGGTATCAAAGGGTTCTTAGCCAGATTTCTGTTTGAAAAGGCCCTTGAATGTTGGAACTCCCTTGACTTGCAAGCTTTTGAAGAGGTTGTGGCCCTCCTTGTCTATGGTTTGGTGTTGTTCCCTAACCCAGATCAGCTTATTGATATCAGTGTTGTCCAGATCTTTATGTCCAGGAATCCCATACCTACATTGTTGGGGGACATCCTTCACTCATGTTACACTCGAACCATGAGAAAAAGAGGTGTCCTTATGTGTTGCACTCCTCTCCTGGGAAGGTGGTTTATTTCGCACCTTCCGCAATCAGTCTTGAAGAATGAGCGGGGTTTGAGATGGTCACAACGGTTGATGACTCTTACAAATGCAGATATACATTGGTGTCCTAGGTCCAGAGAAGATGTCACCATCATTGATCGTTGTGGGGAGTACCCTAATGTTCCTTTACTTGGAATCAGAGGAGGTATTACTTATAGCCCATGCCTGGCTTGGAGACAGTTTTGTTATGCTCGGAAGGATGGTCCTCATGACATGTTAATTCCTGACATAGTTTTTGACTTCGACAATGATACTCAAGGACTTCGCCAGAGATTTATCAGAGCTTGGAGGATGCCCAGTAGGATAGACAGCAAGACACTGGGGCACAGGAACTCCATCCCGTTGGAACCTTATCTCAAGTGGGTACGAGCCCGCTCCCAGAAGTTAGTAATGCCTTATCCTCATATGCTCCCGGTAATCAAAGAGCCTGTCTTGGAAGGGGAAGTGTCCCGCATTATTCAGCACCCTGATATGCCCACATCCTGGGAAGAGATGCAGAAGAGCTGGATCCAGCTTAAGGAAGAGCGGAATTCTCTTGAGACTAGTCTGCATGCCAGTGAAAAGAAGGTCTTGGAGCTTACCCGCCTGTTGCATGAGGAGAGGAATCTCAACACCTACATAGCTCCAAAGAGGATGCGCAGCATATTTTGGGATTGATTTGATTTTTGTATTTTTGCCCATGAGGCCTTGATGTATTAAACAATGATTTCCTTAATGATAACGTGTGTTCCTTTTTGTCTACAACAAAGTTGAATTTTCGAACCCTTGAATGCATTGCATAACCACATCTCATTCATCATGTGCATAGCAGGTTTTTCCTCTTTTCAGGTTGCTTACAGTTCTTCGCTGTTTATTTCAGCATCATGAATCCCGAATCTGCATCAACCGAGACATCAATCAAGGCTCTTCAGGTGCAGAATGCACAATTCCAGGAATTAATCAAGGGTCTGGCTAAAGGCCAAGAAGAACTGAAGGCTATGCTCCTGAAGAAGGAGAAGAAGAAGAAGAGAAGAACTGTTCTGTTCAACTCGGGCCGGAGGTTTGGCAATACTCTGCAGCATGAAGAGGCTGGTTCTTCTGTTGGCAAGAGTCCTTCTCAGGCAGAAGTAAAGGTCCCTAGTCCGGTAGTCTCCGACAACGAGACAGATTTTGATGAAGAGCAGTACCCTCCTGCAGACGACAGATACAAGCAACTGGAGGACAGGTTGAAGGCTATGGAGGTTCAACAGGTACCTGGGTTGGATTTCGGAGATCTGGGTTTGTCAACTGGTGTGATCATCCCCCATAAGTTCAAAGCACCATCCTTCTCTAAGTATGACGGGGCGTCTTGTCCCAAGCTGCATCTGAGGTCTTATGTTCGGAAAATTCAGCCGTACTCTGCGGATAAGAATTTATGGATCCACTTCTTCCAGGAGAGTCTTTCAGGGACTCATCTCGAATGGTTCTATCAGCTGGATGGGACCAAGGTTCGTAACTGGGAGGAGTTGGCTACTGCTTTCTACAAGCAGTATCAATATAATGCCGACCTTGCCCCCACACGTACCCAACTCCAGGGTATGTCGTTAGGTGCAAGCGAAGGTTTTAAGGAGTACGCTCAGAAGTGGAGAGACCTGGCTGGTAGGGTGCAGCCTCCGTTGACTGATCGGGAGCTGGTAGACATGTTCTTGGGGACCCTATCTGGGCCATTTTTCAACCATCTCATTGGGAATTCTTCTGCTGGGTTCACTGACTTGATTCTGACTGGAGAGAGAATTGAAGCTGGGCTGAAGTCTGGGAAGATTGCGAAGGGTGCATCATCTGGTTCGGAAAAGAAACCCTTCAAGAAGGAGTCCAGTGTCGTATATGGTTCTAGGAAATCAGAGAGACCTGAGCACCGCCAATCTGTCAGTGCGGTGATGATTGCTAAGCCTGCTGCCGCTCCTCGGCCAAACAATCCTCAAAGGGCTGAAAGACCCCGGCGAGAGTTTACCCGGTTAAGCATGACCCTGTCATAGATCCTGCCACAGTTGCTATCCACCAATTTGGTGACTGTCAGGGAGGCTCCGAAGTTCCCAAATACAACATCTCCCAAGTACAACCCGAATGCTCGTTGTGCCTACCATTCAGAAAGCCCGGGGCATTCTACTGATGACTGTTGGGCACTAAAGAACAAGCTGCAGGACCTCATTGACGCCAAGGAGGTACAGTTCGAGGCATCTGACAAGCCCAATGTGGTGACGGCTCCCCTACCTGCTCATGGAGTAAATGCTATTGGGGACGAAGAGGAAGTTGATGAAGCTGAGTTTGATAGCTGGATCTACCCGGCAACCGACAGTGGACTCAACAATTGGAGTGCGAAGGACAACTTATCTGTTTCTCTTGTTACTAAGTAATAAACTTCTTTGTTTCGTTATTTTGTAATAAACAATGATAAACTCTATGGCCCGGTGTCTTACCCGAGGCACCGTGGTATCATTTGTGAGGGCATACAAACTGTCATTTCATATACCATGAATGAAAATCTTGGACGTTTTTCGCATTGCAAATATTGTGCTCCTTTTCTGTCTTTCTTTCCTTTACATAATTTTCGAAACAGCTGTATTTACACACACACTCACTCATACAGGTTTCAATCCACTCTGGATCTTACTGATAACAACTCTGCTACTGCCAATTATGACTTCGAAAATCCGATCAACTTAGCCGAAGACGAAGGTGAAGATGATTGTGAAGTGCCTGGCGAGCTTGCAAGACTGTTGCTTCAGGAAGAGAGGGAAATTCAACCCCACGAAGAGCCAGTGGAAACAATAAACTTGGGTACTGAGGCAGACAGGAAAGAGGTAAAGATTGGTGCCAACCTAGAGCTCAGCGTGAAGCAACGGTTAACCAAGATGCTGCATGATTACATGGAGATCTTTGCCTGGTCCTACGAAGACATGCCCGGGTTGGATACCGATATTGTGGTCCATCACTTGCCAACTAAGGAAGACTGCCCTCCAGTTAAGCAAAAGGTCCGTCGGATGCGTCCAGAGATGTCTGAGAAGATTAAGGCCGAGGTCATGAAACAGTTTGATGCCGGATTCCTTGCAGTAACTTCTTATCCTCAATGGGTTGCTAATGTGGTGCCGGTACCTAAAAAGGACGGTAAGGTCAGAATGTGTGTCGATTACAGGGATCTGAACAGGGTCAGCCCCAAGGATGACTTCCCCTTGCCTCACATTGATGTCCTTGTGGATAATACAGCTCAGCACAAAGTATTCTCTTTCATGGATGGCTTTTCAGGTTACAATCAGATTAAGATGGCACCTGAAGACATGGAAAAGACTACATTTGTTACTCAATGGGGTACCTTCTGTTACAAAGTCATGCCATTTGGATTAAAGAACGCTGGGGCAACCTACCAGCGTGCCATGGTTGCCTTATTTCATGACATGATCCATCATGAGATAGAGGTGTATGTGGACGATATGATCGCTAGGTCCCAGACTGAGGAAGAGCACCTAGATCATCTGCAGAAGTTGTTTGACCGGTTGAGACTGTACAAGCTGAGACTGAACCCGAACAAGTGCACCTTCGGGGTAAGATCTGGAAAACTGCTAGGCTTCGTGGTCAGCGATAAAGGTATTCAAGTGGACCCTACTAAGGTCAAAGCTATTCAAGAGATGCCAGTGCCTAAGACAGAGAAGGAAGTCAGAGGTTTTTTAGGACGCCTGAATTACATCGCTCGATTCATCTCACATCTGACTGCTACCTGTGAGCCAATCTTCAAGCTGCTGAAGAAAGATCAGGTAGTACGTTGGAACGATGAATGTCAGGCTGCCTTCGACAGAATCAAAGAGTATCTCCAAGAACCACCTATCCTTATGCCACCGGTTGAAGGGAGACCTCTGATACTATACCTGACAGTGCTTGACAACTCAATGGGGTGTGTGCTGGGGCAGCATGACGAGTCTGGCCGAAAAGAGCATGCCATTTATTACCTTAGCAAAAAGTTTACCGACTGTGAGACCCGATACTCACTGCTTGAGAAAACTTGTTGCGCTTTGGTATGGGCTGCTCGCCGGCTGAGACAGTATATGCTGACTCACACCACTTTGTTGATCTCAAAAATGGATCCTATAAAGTACATATTCGAAAAGCCTGCTCTGTCTGGGAGAATTGCAAGATGGCAAATGATCTTGACGGAATACGACATTCAGTACACGACCCAGAAAGCCATCAAGGGAAGTGTATTGGCAGACCACCTGGCATATCAAGTTGTAGATGACTACCAATCAATGAACTTCGAGTTTCCGGATGAAAGCATTATGATTGTGACAGATTGTGAAGTACCTGGACCGGATGAAGGACCTGAACCAGGATCCCGATGGTCTATGCACTTTGACGGGGCATCCAATGCTTTGGGAAATGGTATCGGCGCCATCATCATATCTCCACAAGGTACTCATACTCCACTCACTGCCCGGCTATGTTTCAACTGTACCAACAACATGGCGGAGTATGAGGCGTGTATCATGGGTCTTCAAGCTGCGATCGACCTAAGGATCAAATTTCTAAGTGTCTTCGGAGATTCCGCTCTCGTGATCAATCAGATCAAGGGAGAGTGGGATACGAAACATCCAAACCTAATTCCTTACAGAGAATGTGTGTTGACCCTGATCCCCCACTTCACAGAGATAACCTTTGAGCACTTTCCAAGAGAAGAGAATCAGTTAGCGGACGCGTTAGCTACAATGTCTTCAATGTTCAAGGTCAAATGGGATAATGAGGCTCCCCGGATCATCATCTGGAAACTGGACGAACCGGCATACTGTTGTGATCTCGAGACTGAATTGGTGACTGAGAAGCCTTGGTACCACGAAGTGAAGAGATATCTGGAAGCTCAGGAATACCCTGAAGGTGCCTCTGTCAATGATAAGAAATTCCTGAGGAGGTTTGCAGCCAAGTTCTTCCTAAGCAACGGCATCTTGTACAAGCGAAACCATGATTCAACCTTACTGCGTTGTGTGGATAAGATTGAAGCAGAAAGGATCATGGAAGAGCTACACGAAGGGACCTTTGGTACGCATTCCAGTGGGCACACTATGGCCAAGAAAATCCTACGGGCAGGATATTACTGGTCCACAATGGAAGCTGACTGCTACCAACATTCCAAGACATGCCACAAGTGCCAGATTTACGCAGACAAGGTGCATGTTCCTCCGGTTCCCCTGAATGTTCTGACTGCGCCTTGGTCGTTTGCAATGTGGGGCATAGACATGATCGGTGAGATAAAACCTACGGCATCCAATGGACATCGCTTCATCCTAGTGGCGATTGATTATTTCACGAAGTGGGTTGAGGCAGCATCCTATGCTACGGTAACCAAGACTGTTGTGGCACGGTTCATTCGACACAATCTGATCTGTCGGTACGGCGTCCCTGAGCGGATTATTACAGACAACGGTACCAATCTGAACAATAAGATGATCGCTGAGCTCTGCGAACAGTTCAAAATACAGCACCGCAACTCTTCTCCTTACAGACCGAAGATGAATGGGGCTGTAGAAGCAGCTAACAAGAACATCAAGAAGATCGTGCAGAAAATGACAGTGACCTATAAAGATTGGCACGAGATGTTACCATTCGCTCTGCATGGGTACCGTACCTCAGCTAGGACGTCAACCGGGGCAACTCCTTTCTCTCTGGTTTATGGCATGGAGGCAGTCTTGCCAATCGAAGTGCAAATACCCTCTCTCCGGATAATGAAGGATGCAAATCTGAACGAAGATGATTGGATCCAGACACGACTTGATCAGCTCAACCTCATTGACGAAAAGAGACTTGCTGCTATCTGTCATGGTCAGACGTATCAGAAACGAATGATCAGGGCATTTAACAAAAAGGTCAGACCACAGGAATATCAAGTTGGGGATCTGGTAATCAAGAGAATCATCCTTCCTCAGAGTGATCCAAGGGGCAAATGGACCCCTACATACGAAGGGCCATTTGTGGTTAAGCATGTGTTCTCAGGAGGAGCCATGATATTGACCAACATGGATGGTGACGACCTTCCTCACCCCGCCAATGCAGACATAGTAAAAAAATACTACGCATGAAAAAAGACCCGCTAGGCTGACATGCCTAGGCAAAAATCAGGGCTTCCCGTCGAACCAAAAGGGTTCGGGCAAAATGAAGGGATGAAAATGAAAAAATCTGTACACCCGGCAAGTCGAAAACCTGAAAAGGCGGCTTGGGCAAAAATGGGTATCCCGGTGGACCGAAAACCCGAAAGGGCGGTCCAGGCAAAAATTAGGGATAAAAGCGTAATACTATGTCTCATTGGATCACTTTGCATCCAGAATCCGGTATCTACATCAAGTTCAGACGACATCGATCAGTCAGCTTCATCTTCAACCAAGGTCATCAAGTGATGAGACGCTCAGAGTTATAAAGGCAATAGCAGAGTCGAAACCCAGTGGGATCATTCACTTCACACAGCTGTTTTATTTTCTTTCGTACAAAATTTGTATAAATTCCCTTGTTCAGCGGCGTACCTCTTACTAGGACGTCAGCCTCTTGTATACAAAACGCCTATTCACAGGCCATTCAAAATCAATACAAATATATTTTCAGTTAAACGTGCCAAGTGTTTTTCTTTTTCTGTTTTGTTTTGCGAAGAACGTCCAAGGTTCAATTTGTGATATATACATTGACAATAATTTGCTAACTCATAAATATTTGCATACGAAACAAAGGAATTAATTGCAGGTGACGCTAGAAACAGGGGCAATAAAGAGTCGTATGAGCAGTCTAATTGTTCCATCCTCCAAGGTACCAAGGTAGGTTCAGCTAAAGAACATAACCAGTACATCTAAATTCCCCAGAGAGTGGTTCATCAAAACAGTACATTCTTCTCCAAGCAGAGTTAATAAAACTCAAAGAAATTGAGTATCCTCCTGTAGAGCTCAACATTCCCCAGCAGCATATATTCTTAACAAGCATCCCCGGCAATCTTGGTCTAAATATTGTTCCCCGGCGGCATATCAAACATTCAAAGGAATCACTTCCCCCGCAATTCAAAACTCCCCAGGAGAGTCCAATCCAATTTCCCCAGGAAAACTGGAATTCATATCCCCAAGCAATAAGCTTATCCCCAGTAGATTCTGGAAGCTTATCCCTCACAGAGCACGAACGCGTCGTCCGGCTTGATTTAAAGAGTTATTTCCGTAATAGGATATAACTAGGTTATCCTCAGCCAAAAGCCACGGAAAGAGCGTCGTCGACAAAGTCTCCTTAACCCCAGCGAAGTCTATCAACACTTCCAACAACAAGGGTATCCCCAGCAAGTAACTATCAACACTCAGCAAGGCATCCCTTCTCCCACAGAGTATTGCTTCCCAGCATGGTCGTTAGGGTATCTTTTCTCCCCGCAGAATCCTCCATTTGCCAAGTTTATTCCTCAACGGAGTCATCTTCTCCTACCGGTATTCTTGCAATTATTATCCCCAGCGGAAGTAAAAGCTTATTCTCTAACATCAGCCCAGGATATGACTTCCCGGCACCCGTCAAGGATTTGCTTTCCTAAACGAAAACATTCATAAAACATCACATACATCATTATAGCATGCATAGACGCATCATATCATACAAATCTCATTTATGTTGAGAACATCATTGCTTGATCCATATCATGCATTGCATATGACTGACCTTTACCTTTCAGGAAAGACGCAGTTAAAATGCTCAAACATATTTCAAAGCCTTCTCTAGTCCAGCTAAATCGACTCCCAACAGATTTTTCTGATAAAGACTCAGCAGAACTTATGGTCCCCTCTCCAACGGCGAGTGAGGTGGTAAGTCCTTTTCCAGATGTTTCCCTCTCCGACGATGAGTGTGAGGTGATAATCTCCTATGGTCCCCTCTCCAACGGTGAGTGAGGTGGTAATTCCTTTTTCAAGATGTTTCCCTCTCCGACGATGAGTGTGAGGTGATAATCTCCTATGGTCCTCTCTCCAACGGTGAGTGAGGTGGTAATTCCTTTTTCAAGATGTTTCCCTCTCCGACGGTGAGTGTGAGGTGATAGCCTCCTATGGTTCCCTCTCCGACGGTGTGTGAGGTGGTAAGCCCTTTTCAGATGTTTCCCTCTCCGACGATGAGTGTGAGGTGATAATCTCCTATGGTCCCCTCTCCAACGGTGAGTGAGGTGGTAATTCCTTTTTCAAGATGTTTCCCTCTCCCACGGTGAGTGTGAGGTGATAGTCTCCTATGGTCCCCTCTCCAACGGTGAGTGAGGTGGTAATTCCTTTTTCAATATGTTTCCCTCTCCGACGGTGAGTGTGAGGTGATAGTCTCCTATGGTCCCCTCTCCAACGGTGAGTGAGGTGGTAATTCCTTTTTCAAGATGTTTCCCTCTCCGACGATGAGTGTGAGGTGATAATCTCCTATGGTCCCCTCTCCAACGGTGAGTGAGGTGGTAATTCCTTTTTCAAGATGTTTCCCTCTCCGACGGTGAGTGTGAGGTGATAGTCTCCTATGGTCCCCTCTCCGACGGTGTGTGAGGTGGTAAGTCCTTTTCAGATGTTTCCCTCTCCGACGATGAGTGTGAGGTGATAGTCTCTTATGGTTCCCTCTCCGACGGTGTGTGAGGTGGTAATTCCTTTTTCAGATGTTTCCCTCTCCGACGGTGAGTGTGAGGTGATAGTCTCTTATGGTCCCCTCTCCGACGGTGAGTGAGGAGGTAATTCCTTTTTCTTATGGTTTCCTCTCCGACGGTGAGTGAGGTGACAATTCCCTTTCAGATTATAAGTGCCTATGGTTCTCTTCCCGATACTGCAAAGATGGTAATTCCCGCTAAGATTTTTCTCAACGAGCGTTGTTGAGATTAAAGTCGCCCAAGGTTCTATTACCATTCATGCTAAGGTAGTAACCATCCCTGGTTCATTCATCTCCGTTTGAAGCTCCAGACTCAGCTCCTGTAACCAGTCAGGACGCATCTTTACCAAGCATCTGAAAATTAGCTCCTGCAACGTGTCAGGTACTCATTTGTTCTTTTGCAGGTATGCAGGTTCTCGCTAAGGAATCTCCTACGCGATCAACATCCAGATGGCATCTATAAGCCCATCATCCTATTCATCAATCTCTAAATGGCATCTATAAGCCCATTCCCACCACACGGCTACTATGTGAGCGCAAATTTCTGGGCACTCTAGTGTCCAATCATCTTCTACCCTCGGATTACGAAAGGCACGTCAGCCAATCTGCATCCTCAGGTCTAAGAAGATTGAACAGGGGCAACTGTTGTACCCCAAAATTTGCCCTCCCATATTCTTCAAGAAATTGCCAAGCCAAGTCACAAAATTCCCCAAGGGTTGTGCAGTCCAACTGTCTCCTATACAGTCAAAACTAGGGTTTGTGTTCTGATCAAGAAAAGGAAGTTTTCAAAGGCCCAATCAAGTCTCATATGCCTACAAACATGGTCAAGTATCCTCATATCAAGTTTCAAGGCATTCAGCTCAAAATTGCACAGTCAAAACCCTAAATTGCACTACAGTCAACTGTAGGGGCAAAATGGTCATTTGGCAGTCAAAAGTTCAAATTTTTGGTCAACATATCATTTTGAAGCCACAAACATCATTTGATCAATCCTTGATCATGATTCTCAAAATTTGGCTCAGAAAATCATCAAGATGCAAAAGTTACTATATTTGGACAGCTGAAAAAGTCAACTGAAATTGACCAGGGCATAACTTTCACATGGATTATCAGAAAAATCCCATCCAAAGCTCATTTTGAAGAGAAAGACATTTCCTACAACTCATCTTCATACTTCAAGTCCAAGAAATGCTCTCACAAAAAGTTATCAATTTCAACATTATAGGTCATTTTCAAAAGTCAACAAAAAGGGACTTTAAGTCAAAGGCCATAACTTGAGATTGGTAAATCAAAATGACATGGTACCAAAGGCATTGGTTAGAGGACTCAAAGACCTTTCCAAAATGTCCAAGAACATGAGAAAAGCTTAAAAATTGAGCAAGTTATGCCTTGTGGAAGTTGGGAAATTTTTGGATATTTTGAAAAGTCAACATTACTCCAAATGACCTGAAATTGCTAATGGGCCCATTTTTCTTCCATGATTCATCATTCTAAGCATGTGCACGACCACTTGGCCCAAAGGGAAGTATTTTCTCATTTTTTATTTATTTATTTGAATTATTATTCATATTAATTCATTTAAATCAAATTAAATATGTGAAAAATGTCTAACCTAATTTTTTCAATCTTTTTATACATGTTTTGAGCTCAATATTTCGTGCATATCCCAATATAGAAAGATTTGGATGGAATTGATCTTAATTGATACAAAGTAGCATGAAAAAGATATGAAAAAGATCTTGGAAAATCAATTTGCAAAACCAATGAATGACAAAAGATTTGATTGAAATTTTTGACCTAATTCGTTCACTACATATGCTTGATGAGAAACCTAATGCAAAGGAGACTAAAAGCTGCGCTAGAGACCAATATACAAACTTGGAATTTTCACTTAAAAACTCAATTCTGAAACCATTGTTAGAGGGCGAGTCAAGGCACGAAATTCATTCCAATAGCTTCCTTGGAGACTACTGAACACATTCCAATCAAAACCACCCATCCAAACGCAAAGAATTGGTATACAGAACCTGGAATGCTTTGTGAAAAATTTGTGATCGTGTTTTTAAATTTATGCATCTTCATGACATATTATTCATTGATTCATATTCCTGATGAAGTTTACAAGCTAACCATAACCTTTAATTGAAATTTCATGCGTTCTAGGCCAAGATGCCATGTTAGTTTTCTAGGGTTTTGCAGGACTGGAATTTGGGGCTTTTGCAATAAGGGAAAATTAGCCCTCGAGACCACCACCATTGGTTTTAGAATGCTCAAACGATCACAAACCAACTATTGCGCCTAATTTATGATTGCCCTAATGCTAGTCGCTATTTTCTGTAAAAGCCTTTTCTGCAACGGTGTCAAAACTGTTGCTTATGTTGTTTGTATTTCAGGATGATGGAGACGATGACATCGTGGCAAAACGTGACTGGCTAGTTTCAAATTTCGCGCGCGTTGGGGCCACTGACTTTCTTTTCCTTTTTAACATTTATTAACCATTATATATTAAATGTAATTCAAGCGCTTCAGTGGCAGGTGTACACCTTTGCAATGTCCAAGACCTGGGTTCGAATCCCAGGTCTGTATTATTCTCAATATTATTTTTCAACATGTGTTCACGTGCAGTTCCATAACATGGGCATACCATGCGCTGCCAAGATTCAACGTCCATGTGTCCAAGGGAACCAGATCAATGGCTGAGAACTGAAACCTATGGTGGACTCAGGTCAACGCGTATGTACATACCATGCAAAAGTCAAAAAAGGCCACTGCTTATTGGGCCAGCATTCTCAAGATATACCTCCATCTGGGGACTGAACCCCCCCTGGTTTGCATTCTCTATATTTTTTCTTATATTTTATTTTTTCAATTATTGTTATTTATTTTATTGCTTTGATTTAATTAATTAACTATTTTTTCATAAATATAAAAAATACCCCAAAAAATCAGAAAAAGATAAAAAATGTAATAAATATTTTTATTTTAACATTCTCTTGTAAATAAATTGTATATAATAAATTTAGTTTTAAATTAGGTTTAACTTAAATTCTTTTCATGATAAAAATCTAAAAAATGTAGAATTAGGGTTTATTCAATTTTTTCATCCTTTCTATTATTTTCTTTCATAAAAAAATTAAAATTATTTATTTATGCTTATAATTAAATTGTATGTAAAAATTAGGTTTAATAAGTGTTTTATCCCCTTTTTAATTTTCTTTTTTTCACCATAATATTATTTACCTTATTTATTTTCATAATTAAACTTGTAAATTAATTAGGGTTTCATTTAGGTTAAAAAAGGTCAATATTTTCTTAATAACTTAAAAATAACTAGAATTAGGGTTTGCCTTTTAGTTTAATTTTAATTTTCCATTAAATCTTAAAAAATACAAAAATACCAAAAAACATTCCTTTTTTAATTTTTTATTTTAATTCCTCATTAATTCTAATTAATTAATTCCTTATTAATTTTAATTTTTTGCGAAAGGGTCCAACGCCCATACTTTTAATTGTTTAATTTCGCACATTTATTTTATTTCGCTTAATTAATTATGTATCTCTCCCAAAGCTTTGTAACAATTACTTTTCGCACTCTTATTTACTTTATTTAATTTCTTTACTTTCCGTCAAATCGGGTCCGGTTTAATTTTGGCGATGTGGACCCGCGCCATTTGTAATTGCCTTAGAATTTATTTTCCCGCAAATATTTTAACTGTTAAAAGCATGCAAGAATGAATGGACATAAATAAAATCAAGCGTAGAACACCAATTGACATGACAAGACAAATATCAACAAAAACGACACACGAATCGCACACACCACCCCTAGGGTACGCCTCACTGTTGCCTTGCCTCGAAAGGTGATCGTCGAGTAGAGGATGTCTTAGTAAGTCCTCATGATCCGGGAACCTGGCATGAGGGTAGCTTCTAAGGTGTCTTCCCATTGCTCTGGTGATCACCATATCCCGAACCTCGAATTGACCCGAACACCTCCAACGGTGGTGCTACCTACCTCTCAATGGTGGGATGGCACTACTTTAAAGGACATCTACACAGACGAATTCCTTAGGGTAGGTAGGTTCTCAAGGATACTTGCTCTAATTTCAAACAAATCAAAAATACTTTTCACACCAACACATTTTCAAAAAGCTTTCAAAGCAATTTTTCAAACACTCTGACACAAGAGTCGATCTGAAACTTTCAAAGAAACTTTTTTAAAAACCCACAGTTGAAAAGCAAACAAACAATTTTGAAAACACAGTGAGCAAGTATCTAAGAGCCCATGGATAACCATGGATAGAAAGGGTGCTAACACCTTCCCTTTCTATAACCTACCTCTCGAACCGAGAGCAATCTCTTTAAGGAATTTTTCTGTGCTTTTGTCCTTTCCATTTGGAGAAAATAAAAGACGGTGGCGACTCTTGCTTCCGCGACATTCCGCGAACCAGCGTTAAACAGTCAGTTCCAGATCCACCGATCACACCTCTGGTAAACGATCTAGTCCCTTATGAAAATTGCTAAAACGTTTCATAAGTTGCCTCCTATGACTATATGATTGACCTACACATGTCTCTTCACATCCAATGGTGTGGCTTTTTACCAATCAATGGTAAGATAGCAACATCTAAAGGAGGAGGAAAAGAACATATACCTTTTGAGTAGGTAGGACGCTCGTAGTTGCTTGCTCACAAACTAAAACTATTTCCACACTTACACTTTGAAAAGCATTTTCAAAAACAAACATCTCTTTGAACAAATTTCAAAATCAACACTTTGTATTAATTCTTATAGAGACTAGAATCATTATAAAGTTTGTCGCAACAAAGGCGTTTTCAAAATACTTTAAAAAACCCATTACAAAACACATTTTCAAACAAAGAATTTTTTCAAAGTGATCTAGCAAGCAACTAAGAGCCCGTAGATAATACGTATGAAAAGGGTGCTAACACCTTCTATTTTCATAACCTACCCCCCAAAACTCAAGAAAACATTTCTAAAGGTCTTTCCTGTTCATTTCACCCTTTCCTTTATTGGATAAAAGAAAAGTCGGTGGCGACTCTTGCTATCCGCAACAATTGCAATCAAACGTGAAACACCCAAGTCAGTTCTCCCACCGTATAACACATGTGAAAAAGAACGAGAAATGGCTAAGAAAATAAGAAGAATAGGAGAAAGGAGCAAAAAATAAAACAATGCAGTTAATCAACCTGTGGCCCTCGCCACAGGAGCCAGGCAAGCATTTCCCTCGCCACACAAAGCGTGGCCCTCGCCACAGCTTATTCTTGCAGGCCTCATACTTATTTTATCCACTTTACCCACTCAACCCATGATTTTCTCAACTTCTCCAACCATGATCTCCATTATCTCCACTACTTCTCACATGATAACTTCCAACATTTCTCACTATATAAAGGACCTATCATTCATTGTTTGGGCATCAAAGTTTGTACGTGGAAGTGCTGTTCATAGTTTTAGGCAGAAATCACTTTGTAAAAGTTGTAGTTTCTCACATTGGAGAACTACCACACCATTAGTTTTAGGCATACAATCTATGTACTCTTGGATTGCAATCTTGCCGATATTATTTCAAATCTTTATTCAAGTTTCAATATTTATTTCATTCGTAGTTTTATTCAAGTTTATTTCGTCTGCTTTACTTTCAGATTTATTTATTTGCAATTATTTTAGTTTCATGTTCTTATAATATTGTTTTATCATTACAAATATAAATATGCATATGTTCATGGTTAATAATTATAATTGCATGTTTGTTTCTTTAAGTATGTCTGGCTAAATTGTTTCGAGTCTGGTATGTGAAGACCGTCGTTTCCGACAGGACTCGGTAACAATGTTGGCTTAATATTTATATGAAAATCATGTTTTTGTTTTTTGTTTTTAAACTTAATTTAAATAGCCTTGTCACGAGAGTGAGAGGTTACTTAACATGATTTTGTTACGAGAGTGAGAAATTAACTAAGGTTTGAGCCGGTACTGCGAGAGCACGGGGATCGAACCAGATAGTAAAAATAAGACATCAATCTTAAAGATGGCAAGAGCGCTTTAAGTATTGATTAGGAATTGTTCAATTTTCAAAACACATTCCTTAGTTAAAATGGGCGAGCGAGATTAAAATCTCATAGTTAAGGAATGTGGCTTTATTCAAAACCATGAGAGTGTGAGGTCAGATCCAGGATTTGCAGTAACTCACTAGAAAGGATGAAGTTGAACTGATATTTGGTCGAGTCCAGGATTCATTGTAACTTGAAGTGGTAACTATTATCTGGTCGGGTCCAGGCTTCATAGTTTTTGAAAAGTTATACTATTATCTAGTCGGGTCCAGGCTTCATAGTGTCTTGCTGATATTGTAGCTAGTTGTTATCTGGTCGGGCTCCAGGCTTCACAATAACTTGCTTGAAAAGACGAAATTGAGATGATATCTGGTCGGGTCCAGGCTTTACAGTAAATTAATGACATTGAACCGCTATCTAGTCGGATTCCAGGATTTGCAGATTTTTGAGGTGGATAAGGTTAATTGTTATCTGGTCGGGTCCAGGTTTCACAATAAATTGCTTGGGGATTTAGTTGTTATCTGGTCGGATTCTAGGTTTCACAACAAATTTCTGAGGGGAATTGTTATCTGGTCGGATCCAAGCTTCACAACAACTTGTTGGGGTAGAGGCAAACTCTACTGGGGAAAAAAGTTAAACCTTGGTTTGGTTGAGTCCAGGTTCTTCTATATCTTTGAAGGGTTAAACTATTATCTGGCCGAGTCCAGGCTTTATAGTATTTGATAGTTATACTATTATTTGGTCGGGTCCAGGCTTTATAGTATCTCGTGGAGATAGTAAAGGTTTTGTTGATGACTTTACTGGGGATTAGGGGTTGTGGCCCTATGCTTTGCAATAGTCTGAAAGGAAAACTCAAGCTGGAGAGTGTAGACTCAGTCGGGGAGGACAGACTCAGCTTGGGGAGGATACACTCAGTTGGGGATAACAGGCGCAGCTGGGGAAGATAGACTATGCTGGGGGAATACAGACTCAATTGGGGAGGATAGACTAAGCTGGTGAATTTTGTGGTTCCTTGATTGTTGTATGTTGGGGAAGTAAACCCTGTTGGGGAAATAAACCCTTTTGATGAATACTCGATGAACTGCTGACGAAGTGAGTTCTTTGAGAAAGGGATCTGCAAGGCTTCTACTTGTAGGATCAACTTAGTTGGGGAGAGAGCTGCCAAGAGATTGAGACTCTGGTTGGAGATTATCTTGTGCAAAGAAACTTTGTGGGTAACTTTCTTGAATAATGGTTTATTGTAGTCGTCTTGTAGGGATAATGATGATGAAATAACTCTGTGGGGGTATTCCATATACATTAAAGAGATGCTTATTGTCGCTTAGCAGGACACATGTGCCAAATAGTTTTAATTATGTTCATATGCATATGTTCGTTCAATTTTAGTCATTGGACAATTTTGCATTCAAAACAAAAACAGAAAGTTTGCACTTCAAAGTATATTTGTATTGATATTTTTCCCATGAATAGGCGTTTTTTGTACTAAGAGACGGAGATCCTAGTAAGAGGAAATCGTCGAAAGGAAAACAAAGATTTGAAAACAAAAACAAACAGCCATGTGGAAATAATCCCATTGCATTCCAACTCTACTATTCCCCCCAATGTCTTCGAATGCTCCTTGCCGTTGACAAAAGTTGATTGGATTGATCTTGGACCATTTGAACTCGGACCTTGGTGATAAAGTTGACTGTGGTGATTCCGTGGGACATAGTCATATGCTTTCAATCCTAAACTTTTCCCTGGACCGTTGTTGTACCCCAAAATTTGCACTCTCATTTTATCAAGATTTTCCCCACAAGACTCTTTGGACTCAAGACAGGATTAGGGTTTGCTCAGCTCAAGACCTCACCTTACACTGATGACCTGAAATTAGGGTTTGAGTTTGCACAAGGATTTTTGGACCATCAATGCTTCATGTGACTTTCATACACCATCTTGGACTCCTAAGATTTCTCATACCAAGTTTCAAGCCTTGAATCACATTTTTGCCCAGCCAATTGGACAGTTGACTTAAAAATTAGTTGTATTAGGGAAAAAGTCAACCATGGCCAATTCACAGTAAAACATCATAATTTTTTATCCACAGTAACATTATAGGCTCCTATGTACCATTTGATCAAGTTTGGACCACAACTCCTCAAGAAATTTGATCAGATCATCAAAAGGGCAAAATGGTCAAAATTAGGGTTTTGACTGAGAAAGGGCAATTTCTGATTTTTAACCTAGCCAGTGGCCAATTGGGTTCAATCATGATTTAAAGGACTAAATAGCATCATCTTGACCTAATCACATAGTTCAAAAGATCTCAAATGCATAGGATTGACAGATGAATTTTGCAGTCAACTGATCAAAAATCAACTGTACACTAAAAGTCAAACTTTGACTTTTTGGTCAAAATCAAGTGCCAAGGGTCATAATTCATCAAGATATGTCAAAATGTGAAACTTGTTGACCAAGAAACCTAATTTTGAAAATTAGGGTTTTAATTTGAAATTTTTCATAACTTAGAATTTTTTTAAGTTATGGAAATTTCTTATTTTTTCCTAACTTTCCACAACTTTTTCACCATGATGCAGTTGGATTCAAAGAAAACTTCCAACATGAAAGTTGTTTCCTCCATTAAATATACAACTTTGATTCACAAATTTTTCCCAAAATATGCTTGGATCTCAAGTTATGATTTTGTGAATAAGGGTCCATAAACTTTTTAACTTAGTGAAATTTTGCCCTAGTTTAGGCAGATTTTTTACCTAACTTCATGGAAATATTTCACCTAGTTCCAAGAAGTATCTCAAAATTCATTTCAAATATGGATTGTAGAGTATGTTACAAGCTTTTCAAAATGTCCAAGAACTCTCCAATATCATTTATGGTTAGAGAGAATCGAAGAATTGAAAATGGCAATTTATCACTTTTGTGCAAGGCATTTTCACAATGTTACAAGTTACAAATCAGTTTCAAACATGCTTGTACTTGGTATTAAAGGTCCTAATCCTTTCTACACTCCATAATTGAATGCTAATTCAGTGGACAATGGCTTTATTTTGATCTTTGAAGCATTGCACATTGAATTAATCCAAAAATGGCATAAAGTGCATAATACCATTTTGATAAAGCATGCTTTTTGCAATTTTGTAATTCATGAGCCATGGACCTGATCTTTGGTTGCAAGAAAGATCCACAAACATCAGAAAAAGTTTACCAACTCTATGCAGTCCATAAGCTAGCAAGTACAAGCTTTTGCATTGTCACTTCAAAACTTTTCTTCAAAAGCAAGAAACTTGAAAAAGTCAATAGAACTTGTGTATCGGATAAAAAGCAAGCCTTGGTATCATTTAAAATGACTTCAAAACATTGTAACAAGCCTAAGCGCGAATTCATAACTTCTCAAACACCCTAAAACACAAAAATCCCATTTTTCTGCCCAAACAGGGCATCTTCTGCAGAACCTTGGCCAAATCAATATTGGCTTGTGCGTTTTGCTTTGAAACACTTCAAACACATTCCATACCTCCTACCTAAACTATCCAGGCCTTTATCTTGCAACAGTGTTCCCTGTTTTAAGCTTCACCATTTTCATTTTGAAGGTTTGCAGGTTGACTCATGCAGCAAGATTCAGGCATCTACAAGGCAAGCTGAGCATTGGAGAAGCTTGAGAGAACTTCAAGGAAGCTCACAAGAACTTCAGGCCTCACTCAAAGTTCCCACATTGCCATATCCAAACTCAACTGAACAAGGTATTTGTCAAGTTTCTATCTCTCTATTTAGGCATCCTTAAGCTTAGGTTTGTGAAGAAAAAATGTAGTCCTCAACATGCTTAAGTTGTACATATGCGTAGATTCCATTTATATTAACTGAGCTAAGAGTATTTGGATGTTGAACATGATGAAAAAACTAGGTTAGAAATTAGGGCCATTAAAATTCTCCTTGGTCTTTTAGAGTTAGGTCATGTTTTTTATATCATTGGAATCGTGATTAAAAATGCTACAAGTTTCATGTTGCAAGTTTTTGATTTTATACAAAGAATAGCAAGATACAGGTTGAAGAGGAAACACGCGCGTTTGTTGTCTGGAGGTCAGGGACGAAGTTAGCTTGGGCTTGGGCTTGTTGTCTTTACTTTTTGCACCCCCCATTTTACTTTTACACCCCCCCTGACTTATTATTTTTATATTTTTGTATTTTCTTGCATATCTTATATTTTTGACTTTATTATTTTTTTCTGAACATTAAAAAATCTCAAAAATATTTTCTTAATTTTTTGCATTTTATTTTATTTTTTATCTCATTTTTTGCATATAAAAATAGTTTTATTTTAATAAATAGAAATCATTTTCTTAAAATAACTTGTAAATAATATAAAAATCTCATACATTTTTATTTTATTATTTTTCACATTTAAAATATTATTTTCATACATATTTAAATTTTTTAACATTTTATATATATTATTATTATTTTTCTTGAACAAAAAATGAATAAAATGAATAATATAGAATATGTTTTCTTTTAAACAAAAATTAGGGTTTCCCACCCTTTCAAAAATAATCACAATATTTTTTTCTTATTTTAGACTTAAATAATTTTTTTTTCACATACATAAAAATGAATACAAAAACATTTTTGCATATTTACATTTTTGTTGCATATTTAAATAATTGCTTATTTATTTATTGTACCATAAATTCAATTGGGTTGTAATAGTGAATTAGGGTTTTATTTTGTGCAAATATCCCTATTCAAAACTTGTATCCCCCTTCCCATAATATTGTTGTAATAGCTTAGATTTACTTTATGCAATTTATCGCATTATATGCATGTTTAGTAAAACTAGGGTTTGTATGATAAGACAAAAATCAAACAAATAGCAAGACATAATACAAGACAATGCATGAAAAAGACAACACATTGCACACAAGCACCTCTAGGGTTTCATCCACTTTGTTGCCTAAAAATGGCCATGGTATGCATGCTAGGTATCTTGGCAAAATCAAACAAAACAAAAGATCATAGTCCCTCGATGACGCTATCTGGGTTGCCTAAACAAAGATGATCTTAGTCCCTCAAAACATGCTAAAGATACTTGGCAACATTGCTATCATGGTCATACGATGACCCACGCCCGTCCCGTTTAACATCCAAAGATAGGGTTATCTACCAAAACAATGGTAAGTTAACAATGTCAAAGGAATAAAAATGTACAAGAAAGACTTTTGAGTAGGTAGATGCTTCTAGTTACTTGATCAATTTGCAAACCATCCTTGCTATTTTCAAACAAACACACACATATTTTCAAAACATTTTCAAACAACTTTCAAAACATTAAAACATTTTTCAAAAGACAAACATCTTTGTATACATTCTTGCAAACAAGAATCATTACAAAGATTGCCAAAACGATGGCCTCTTTTCAAAATACTTTCAAAACCATACAAAGCACCATTTCAAACAATTGGAAAAGCAAAGCAAGTGATCTAAACAAGTAACTAAGAGCCCATGGATAACCATGGATAAAAAGGGTGCTAGCACATTCCTTTTTCATAATCTACCCCTCGAACTCAAGAAAACATCTAAAAGGTCTTTCCTGTGCTTTTTGACCTTTCCTTTTGGATAAAATAAAAGTCGGTGGCGACTCTTTCTAAATCGAAACATTTGCGAACACAAACGCAAAACCTCAAGTCAGTTATCCCACCGTATCACAGAACTGGCGACTCTGTTGGGGATTTTTTTTAAAAGTGGGGTTACCTTAGGGTTTAGATCATCTTTATTTGCTTATATTGTTTGACTTGTTTGCTTTATATTTTGGTTCTTTGTTTGGGTTTGAATCCTCCATCCGGATTTGGGAAACATTATAGGTAAATAACAATACATTGTGGAAATTGTGCGGGGTATATCGACATGGTCTAAGCAATAGCTATGTTAGTGTGACATATTTGTAGGTACCGGTAGCCTTTGAGTCAATCTAAGAGAATACGGGGCCGATGAGTGATGTCATGAATCACTAATGAACTTCTAGAACCTTTACTTGACCAACTTAACCTTTAGGATGTAGTGAGATGACCGGCTTTGGTGCAGTACGAAGTTGGTAGATACTCGATACTACACTCATAGAGGTTTGGTTTCTTGGGATATTTCGGTCGCCATTAAAGAGGCTTGAGCTGAAACAATGACCAAGGAAACAATTCGGTGATATTGAGCTCCTTAGAACTCGGTTACTATTTTTAGGACAGGTTGAGCCAACTAAACTTCAAGAGGGTACTTACCTATGAAACCCCATGCAAGCCTAAACTAGGAACTTGTGTGATTTTCTTGTACATATATACTTGTGCATAACATCATGAACATCATGAAGCATTATTTGCATCCACTAACCATTTCAAGGATCTTGAAAATTCATCTTTGTTCTTGTTTTGTAGGTCATGGATTCACTTCGCAGGAAAACCATCTAGGTTAACCTTGTGAGAATTCCTCCCCAACTCAAGGAGCTAGCTTCAAGGATTCCTGAGAACTCTCCGTTCACCAAGAGACATGGTCGCCTTCTCAACTTAGTCACTTCCAACACAGAGGAAGACATGATGAAAGTTCTTTTCCAGTTCTTTGACCCTTTGCATCACTGCTTCACATTTCCTGATTACCAGTTGGTGCCTACTTTGGAGGAATTTTCTCAACTCTTGAGGATTCCTAGTCTCCATAAACTACCTTTCAACGGTATGGAAAGAGATCCAAAGCCTGAAGATGTTGCTCAAGCCTTGCACTTGCAACCATCAGATGTCACGGGTCACTGGGAAACCAGAAGTGGTGTCAAGGGTTTCTTGGCAAAGTTCCTGTTTGAGAAGGCCCAAGACTGTTGGAATTATCTGGACCTACAAGCTTTTGAGGAGATTGTATCTCTTCTCATCTATGGGTTGGTCTTGTTCCCAAACCCTGATCAGCTTATAGATGTCAATGCTGTCAAAATCTTCATGGCTCGCAACCCGGTGCCTACATTGCTTGGAGATATCTTACACTCTTTTCACACTCGAACAATGAGGAAAAGAGGTGTTCTCATATGTTGCACTCCTCTACTGGCAAGATGGTTTATTTCTCATCTTCCCCAATCAGTCTTGAAGAATGAGTAAGGCTTGAGGTGGTCACAACGATTGATGACTCTTACACATTCAGATATCCATTGGTGTTCTCAATCCAAAGAGAATGTTATCATCGTCGACCGTTGTGGGGAATTCCCTAATGTCCCTCTACTTGGCATTAGGGGAGGCATCACCTACAACCCCTGCTTGGCTCTGAGACAGTTTGGTTATGCCCGAAGGGATGGCCCACATGACATGCTGATTCCAGACTTGGTTTTTGACTTCCACAACGAAGATCAAGGACTTCGACAAAGGTTCATCCGAGCTTAGAGGATGCCAAACAAGATAGACAGTAAGACCTTGGGACACAAGAATTCCATCCCCCTTGAGCCTTACCTCAAATGGGTACGAACTCGCGCCCAAAGTCTTATGATGCCTTACCCCTCCATTCTCCCTATGCTTATAGAGCCTGTTAAGGAAGGAGAGGTTCCATACACCCTCTTACATCCTGATATGCCAACATCACTCGAAGATCTGCAAAGGAGTTGGATACAGCTCAAGGGAGAACGCGATACTTTTGAAGCCCAATTCTACGCCAGTGAGAAGAAGGTTTTAGAACTCACTCGGTTACTTCACGAAGAGCAAACTCTCAACACCTACATTTCACCAAAGAGGATGCGCAACGTCTTCTTATCTTAGAATTTTGTACTATTTTACCCTAGGGGCATTGATGTAAACAAATTCTATTTTATTAATATAACGTTTGTTCCTTTTTGTTTAACACAAATTTGAATTTTTCTGAATCCTTGAATGCATTACATGAATACATATCATTCATCATATGCATAAGTAGGTCTTCACACCAAGTTTCCTCATCCCTCTGCTGTTTATTTCAATAAAATGGATCTTGAACAAACGGTTAAAGATTTACAAGCTCAGGATTCACAATTTCAACAGCTACTCCTGACCTTGGCTAAGGGGCAGAAGGAGATCAAAACTCTGCTAGAGAAGGAAAAAGAGAAAAAGAAGAAAAAGAGAGCTGGTGAGGCTACCATGGGCAGAAGGTTTGAGGGTCAAGCCAGAAGGGTCCTAGATTTTCCATCAACCTCTGAGGAAGGGGAGAGAAAGGGTAAGGAGATTGCAGTGCCTTCAGATTCGGAAGCTGAAGAAGATGAAGATGAGGACTACTCTGAACAACAATACCCTCCTGCAGATGACAAATACAAAAACTTGGAAGAACGTCTGGCAGCTATGGAGATACAGAGAGTGCCTGGGCTGGACTTTGAAGAGTTAGGGTTGGTATCTGGAATTGTAATCCCTCCTAAGTTTAAAGTACCTCTATTTTCCAAGTATGATGAGTTGTCTTGTCCCAAGATGCACCTACGATCTTATGTCAGGAAAATTCAACCACATTCTTCTGACAAAGACCTGTGGGTCCACTTTTTCCAGGACAGTTTGTCGGGGACGAAGCTGGATTGGTTCTACCAGTTGGAGAGGTCTGATGTGCATAATTGGGAAGACTTGCCAGCCGCCTTCTATAAATAGTATCAATACAATGCGTACTTAGCACCAACCCGTACTCAATTACAGAGAATAGGTATGGTCTCAAATGAAGGCTTCAAAGAGTGTGCCCAAAAATGGAGAGACTTGGCAGGACGAGTACAACCACCTCTATCTGAGAGGGATCTAGTAGACATGTTCTTGGGAACTCTGTTAGGGCCTTTCTTTAATCATCTGATTGGAAGCTCCTCTGCGGGGTTCACTGAGTTAATTCTAACTAGTGAGAGAGTTGAAGCCGACATAAAAAGCGGGAAAATTCAAAAAGATACATCTGCTTCCGCTGCCATCAAAAGGACTTTTCCAGCAAAGAAGGAAGTATCAGTTGTCTACTCCCAAAGAGGTCAAGGAAGAGTTGAGCACCGACCAGCGGTGGGGGCCGTAATGATTCAGAAGTTTGCAGCTGATTAGCCCAGAAATAATCAACCCAGAACCAACCAAACAAAGGTGGAAAGGCCTGTACGACAATTCACCCGGATAAACATGACTCTTGCTCAAGTTCTACCCCATCTCTTGAAGTTAAACCTTGTGAGTTTGAAAGAGGCCCCGAAGAACCCGAATACTGCTTCTCTATACTACCATTTGAACGCCAAGTGTGCTTATCATTCAGAGAGCCTGGGGCACGACACCAATAATTATTGGGCCCTCAAGAATAAGATTCAGGATTTGATAGACGCTAAAGAAGTTGAATTCGACGCCCCTAAAAAGTCGAATGTAATCTCTGCTCCAATGCCAAAGCATGGCCACAATGACCATGTTGTTGAATAGGATCTGTTTGTTGCTACTGTTGATGATTTGATGACTCCGCTACTGATAATCAAGTTGAATTTGCTGAAGGCTGGGATTTCCCCAAGTTGTGAAGAAGATTGCTGACTTTGTTCATCCTTACCAACCGACTGTCCATTGTTGAAGTTAGGCATCCAATGCCTAATGGATAACCAAGAAATCCTTTTTGAAAAGACTCCTGTTACACCGACTCCTGTCAATGATGTTTCAATAATAACCATATCCGACAATCTTTCCAAGGTCTCCAAAAGACCTGTTAAGATTACATACGCTCCAAAGACTGCACCTTTGAAGATAACCATGCCCGGGCCCATCCCATACAAGTCCGACAGATCAGTACCGTGGAACTATGATGGAGAAATATACTACCACGGTATTAAACAAATTGAATCAACTGAAGAGAGTTCTGATGAAGAGACTTCCGACATTAGAAACATTGCTGGAACGAGCAAAATCACCCGTAGTGGAAGAATTTTCTCCCCAGAGATTGCCCCTCCAAAGGAAATCTTTGGACCCTCAGCTGCTCCTAAGGTTACCCCTGCACCGGTAAACATATCTGCGAGAACTCCAATTATTGAAGAAATTGTAACTCCTATGGTTGTCCCCTCTGCTGCTGCTGATGATAGAGGGAAAGGGATCCAAGAAGAGCCCATCAGGACGAGGGTTCAGCCATTGGTCATCCCTGAAACCTCTCAAAAAGAAATGGAAGAGACTTTGAAAATAATAAAGAAAAGTGATTATGATATTGTGGAACAACTGGGGCAAACCCCCTCAAAGATCTCTATGTTGGCCCTGCTGCTTTGTTCAGAGGCTCATGCTAAAGCTTTGATAAGATTCTTGAAGACGGCCCATGTGCCACAGGAAACCTCCGCGGATCAGTTCCAGGAATGTGTAGCTAGCTTAATAGCTGACAATGGTCTAGGATTCTCTGATGCTGATTTAACATCCAAAGGGAGAAAACATAATGATGCTTTGCATGTCTCGGTGGAATGCAGAGGGACTACCCTAGCACACTTACTAGTAGACATTGGTTCATCGCTGAATGTCTTGCCGAAGAAAGCCTTAGATAGACTGGATTGTGAAGGTTTAACCTTGAAGCCCAGCAATATAATTGTCAGAGCCTTTGATGGTTCTAAAAGGATGGTCCACAGGGAGGTGGACATCCCGATTAAAGTGGGAACTGAAACCTTCAACTCCATATTCTATGTGATGGACATTCGTCCTTCCTATTCTTGCTTGTTGGGAAGACCCTGGATTCACAATGCTGGAGCCGTCACTTCTACTCTGCATCAAATGCTCAAGTACCCTGTCCAGGGGAAAATTATAATTGTTCACGACGAAGAGAAATACATGATAAGCCATCTAAATTCTTTCCGCTATGTAGATATATATGGCGATTTCATCGAAACCCCTTTTCAGCATTTTGAAGAGGTAGCTCAGAAGATTGCGGCAACCAAGACAGTGTCTTCTGTACCCATGATTACCAGACCTCCGCCTCGGATGTCGTCTCTCAAAGATGCAAAGGCTGTGATTGAAGAAGGAGGAAGCACAATCTGGGGGCAGCTTCCAGACTTTCCTTACAAATCAGACAAATTCAGCTTGGGGTTCACTTCTTCTGCTCAAAAGGTTGTACATTGCGCCCGTGCTGGAGGGCCACCAATGAAGATCACCCATCATGAAGTCAATGCTTTGGAGGATAGTGAAGAGGAGAGCAGCCTGGAAGACTGGATTTTTCCAACTGTTGACGGAGGACTGTGCAACTGGGAAGCAAAAGACTTTGTTCTGATTACTTTCATACTGAAATAATTTATCTTTCAAACATTTCTGTTAGTTTGTAATAATTCTCAAACAATTCATACACTTTTAACCTTGTGCCTTACCCGAGGCCCATAGGTCCATTTGTAAGGGTTTATTTTTTCATCTTCATGTGCCATTTTAATGAATCATGGACGTTTTCACATATAAACTTTTGTGTTCATTGTCTTTCTTTTTATATTTTATTTGTTTAAAGATGGATATCCCTTACACACACCCACACTCACAAATGCAGGTACCCTTCCATTCCGGATTCCATGGGTAACAATTCTGCTATGGCCTTCAGTGACTCTGAAGATCTGGTCTACCATGCCGAATACAAAGGTGAGGAAGATTTTGAGGTGTCGGGAGAATTGGCTAGACTGCTACAACAGGAAGAAAGAGCAATTCTTCCTCATGAGGAGCTGTTAGAGACAATCAACTTGGGTACTGAGGAAGACAGAAAAGAAGTCAGAGTGGGTTCCAACCTAGAGCAAAGTGTCAAGGAGCGCTTAATTTAGTTGTTGCATGAATATGTTGAGATCTTCGTTTGGTCATACGAAGACATGTCGGGACTCGATACAGACATTATGGTACACCGTCTACCCACAAGAGAAGATTGTCCACCAGTTAAACAAAAAGTCCGCCGCATGAGGCCCAACATGTTAGAAAAGATCAAAGCAGAAGTTATGAAGCAGTTCAATGTTGGATTTCTTGATGTTACTTCCTATCCACAATGGGTTGCTAACATTATTCCCATGCCTAAGAAGGACGGAAAAGTGAGAATGTGCGTAGATTATAGAGACTTAAACATGGCCAGCCCTAAAGATGACTTTCCACTTCCGCACATTGACATCCTGGTTGATAACACAGCTCAGCACAAAGTATTTTCTTTCATGGACGGATTCTCAGGTTACAACCAGATCAAAATGGCACCTGAAGACATGGAGAAAACTACTTTTGTTACACAGTGGGGTACGTTCTGCTACAAAGTGATGCCATTCGGACTGAAGAATGTCGAGGCAACCTATCAACGCGTCATGGTAGCTTTGTTTCATGATATGATACATCATGAGATAGGGGTCTACATAAATGACATGATAGCCTGATCACAGACGGAAGAAGAACACCTCGACCATTTGCAAAAGTTGTTTGTCAGGTTGAAGGAGTACAAACTAAGATTAAACCCTAACAAGTGTACGTTCGGAGTCCGATCCGGTAAACTCTTGGGTTTCATTGTCAGCAAAAAAGGCATCGAGGTTGATCCTGCCAAAGTCAAAGCTATACAAGAAATGCCTGCTCCTCGCACTAAGAAGGAGGTCAGAGGTTTCTTGGGACGCCTAAACTACATTGCTAGGTTCATTTCTCACCTAACATCTACCTGTGAGCCAATATTCAAGCTGTTGAAGAAAGATCAGGTAGTTAAGTGGAATGATGACTGTCAATTTGCTTTCGATAAAATCAAGGAGTATCTGCTAGAACCTCCTATCTTGATGCCACCCATCGAGGGAAGACTGCTAATCATGTATCTGACCGTCCTAGAAAATTCAATGGGGTGCGTACTGGGGCAGCATGACGAGTATGGCCGAAAAGAGCATGCCATTTATTACCTTAGAAAAAAGTTTACCGACTGTGAGACCCGATACTCACTGCTCGAGAAAACTTACTGCGCTTTGGTATGGGCTACCCGCCGGCTAAGGCAGTATATGTTGACTCATACCACTCTGCTGATATCTAAAATGGATCTGATCAAATACATCTTCGAGAAGCCTGCTTTGTCTGGAAGAATATCTAGATGGCAGATGATCCGGACAGAATACGATATATAGTACACGACCCAAAAAGCTATAAAGGGGAGTGTGCTAGCTGACCATCTGGCTCATCAAGTGGTCGAAGATTATCAATCCATGAAGTTCGAGTTCCCTGACGAAAACATCATGACATTGGACAACATTGAAGATATCAGACCATATGAAGAACCTGAACAAGGATCCCGATGGACCCTATACTTTGATGAGGCCTCCAATGCACTTGGCAACGGTATCGGTGTTGTGCTCATATCTCCGGAAGGTTGTCATACTCCTTTTACAGTCAGACTTTGCTTCAAATGTACGAACAACATGGCAAAGTATGAAGCTTGCATCTTTGGACTCAAGGCTGCCATAGACTTGGGAATCAAATCTTTAGTTGTGTTTGGGGACTCAGCTTTGGTCATCAGTCAGATCAAAGTAGAGTGGGACACTAAGCATCCAAACCTCATCCCTTACAAAGAACATGTCTTGACATTGCTACCACATTTCGAGCAGATTACCTTCAAGCACTTCCCGCGAGAAGAAAATCAGCTAGCAGATGCTCTAGCTACAATGTCATCCATGTTTAAACTTAACTGGGATAATGAGGCTCCCCAAATCACCATTGAACGAATGGACGAACCTGCACATTGTCACGAGATTAATACCGAAGAAGTAGTGGACCGACCTTGGTTTCATGAAGTCAAAAGGTATCTCGAGGCTCAAGAATATCCTGAAGGAGCTTCAGTCAACGACAAAAAGTTCTTGAGGAGATTCTCTACCAAGTTCTTCTTGAGTAATGGTATCCTGTACAAGCGCAATCATGATTGCATTCTGCTCCGTTGTATGGACAAGATTGAAGCTGAACAGATCATGGTTGAACTACACAATGGTACCTTTGGCACTCACTCTAGCGGGCATATGATGGCTAAGAAGATCCTACAGGCAGGCTATTACTTGTCTACCATGGAAGCTGACTGCTATCAACATTCCAGGACTTGCCACAAATGTCAAATCTATGCGGACAAGGTACATATACCTCCAGTTCCTCTCAATGTCTTAACAGCTCCTTGGCCCTTTGCTATGTGGGGAATTTACATGATTGGGGAGATCAGGCCTACAGCCTCCAATGGACACCGCTTCATCCTAGTGGCCATTGATTACTTTACCAAGTGGGTCGAAGCAGCTTCCTTCGCATCTGTCACAAAGAATGTTGTTGCCTGCTTCATTAAGCAGAACCTTAGTTGCCGGTACAGCATCCCCGAAAGGATCATCACTGACAACGGTACAAACCTTAATAACACTATGATCACCGCCTTGTGCGAGCAGTTCCAGATTCAATATCACAAGTCATCTCCCTATCGGCCAAAGATGAACGGTGTTGTCGAAGCTGCAAACAAAAATATCAAGAAGATCATACAAAAGATGATAGTCACCTATAAGGACTGGCATGAGATGTTACCGTTTACTCTCCACGGGTATCGTACCACGGCACGCACATCAACTGGGGCAACACCTTATTCTTTGGTATATGGCATGGAAGTTGTTTTGCCTATCGAGGTTCAGATTCCCTCCTCGAGAATCATGAAGGATGCAGGTATGAGTGAAGACGATTGGATCCAGACCTGACTTGATCAATTGAACTTAATTGACGAGAAGAGACTTATTGCTGTTTTCCATGGTCATGCGTATCAAAAACGGATGATCAAGGCATTCAACAAGAAAGTCAGGCGCCAGGTATATCAAGTCAGAGATCTAGTGATCAAGCGCATCATCTTGCCGCAAAGCGATCCCAGAGGCAAATGGAATCCTACTTATGAAGGACCATTTGTAATCAAGAACATATTTTCTGGTGGGGCAATGATATTAACCACCATGGACGGCGATGACCTGCCGCACCCTGCGAATGCAGACATAGTCAAAAGATACTACACATAAGTGACCCGCTAGGTTGACACACCTAGGGGAAAAAAAGGCATCTCGGTGAATCGAAAACCCGAAAGAGCGGTTCAAGCAAAAGTTAGGGATAAAACAAAAAAAATCTGTACACCCGGCAAGTTGAAAACCCGAAAGGGCGACTTGGGCAAAAAAGGGTTTCCCAGTGGATCAAAAACCCGAAAGGGCGGTCCAGGCAAAAGTTAGGGAATTAAAGCATATGATTATGTCTCGTCGGATCACTTTAAGGATAATCTCTTCACAGACAAGCTTCGGGCTTCTGATCAACTCAATCATCTTCGGACGAAGCAACAAATGGACAAGATATTCAGAGTTACGACGGCTATAGCAGAATGGGAACCCCATGGAATTTTCACACATAGCCATCTTGCTTTGTAGAAATTTTTATCATTTTTATGACAACTTTCTCTTACTAGGATGTCTGTCTCCTTTGTACAAAATACTTACACAAAGTTAATACAAAGATACTTCAAAGTGCAGAAAACTATTTGCCTTTTCTTCTTTTTTACACTTGTGTTTTATTTGAAAACGTCCAATGATTTATTAATGAGCATATGCATTTGAATATAATCACATGTTTACAAATAAACGAAATGGGAAAGAATAATTACTGATAGGTTGAAAGTATAGGAAAACATCTTTAGGCTATTTCAGGGGCAATCCCTACAGTACATCATTAAGGTCCCCAGCGAAGCTAAAACTTCAACCTTTAAACCCCAGTGGAAATCCTCCAGTTTTCTAAAATTCCCCTACGAGTTATCTTAAAACCTGATGATTTCCCAACAAGTTGCTTTGAAGCCTGACAACTAATCAGACGACAACCTAGGATAACTCCCCAGTAGAGTGGCAGACTACCCGAACTCCTGAACTTACTCTCCAGCAGGAAGCCTTCTTCCCCATAGAGTTTTCACTCCCCAACAGATTAAAGATTCTCATTCTCATTTCCCCAGTGAAGTCACCAAAGTTTTCATTACTCCTCAACAAAATGAAGATTCTCATTCTTAGTTCCCCGCAGAAATCATCAGAATTTTCCCTATTCCCCATCCGAGTAAGGATTCCCATTATTTAACCCCTAGTAGAAGTCTTCAAAGTTCTCTGGATTTCCCAAGCAGATTTCTCAAGTTGTTTGACATTACTCTCACAACAGATTTTGTCAATACTCCAACTTCAAGACATGAAGGATTCTCACATCCCCACAGAAGTTGTCATGGATTTTCCATCCCCAACAGTCACCAAGGATTTCTCATCCTCAGCAATCAAAGATTTTGAATCTCCAGCAGCGGTCAAGGATTTATTTTCCCCGGCAGCAGTCAAGGGTTTTATTATCTCTAGCCATCAAGGATTTATTTTCCTCAGCAATATAGCAAATCAGCTTACATGCGTATACATTACATTCATATATCATAAACATTAATAAGGCACATTTATTGCATCATACATTACATGCAACATAACTCTGTGTTTCAGCTAACATTTTACCCTTTTCAGGATAAGATTAACAGCTATCATTAACAATATTCAAAGATTTAAGATACAGTAAAGATACACTCCAGACACGGAAGTCATTCTATTACTCATTCAGATTTCAACCTCAGATACAGTAAGGATACACTCCAGATACGGATGTTATTCCATTGCTCATTCAGACTCAGATCTCAAATACAGTTCAGATACGCTCCAGACACGGATGCCATCCTGATACTTATTAAGATTTCAACTATCATATACAGATTAGATACGCTCCAAATATGGAAGGCATTCTATTTCTCATTCAGATTCAACTACCAATTTCAAGTTCAGATACACTTCAGACACGGAAGTCATTCTGTCACTTATTCAGATCCCATATACAATTTAGATATACTCCAGACACGGAAGTCATTCTGCTACTCATACAGATCTCAACTTCAGATACGCTCCATACATGGTTTCCATTCTGTCACTTATTCTGATTTTCCCCAGCTCAGAGACGCTCCAGACACGGATGCTATTCTAGTGCTTATTCAGATTCAACGTTCAGATACAGCTTGGATACGCTCCAGACACGGATTTTATTCCATTGCTCATACAGCTCAGAGACGCTCCAGACACGGATGTTATTCTAGTGCTTATTCAGATTCAACATTCAGATACAACTAGGAGGCGCTCCAGACACGAATGTTATTCCATTGCTCATTCAAATTCAGTCTCTAGATACAACTCAAATACGTTCCAGACGTGGATACCATTCTGATACTTATTCTTTTGACTTACAACTTACAACTCAGCAAACATTCTTGGATGGAATCTTTAAGCCCATCTCCAACAAGATGTCATCTCCAAATGGCATCTTTAAGCCCATTCCCTCAACTACATTTTGACGAGTGCAAATTTATGGGCACTCTAGTGTCCAATCATCTTTTACCTTCGAGTCACGAACGGAAAAACTCGCCAATCTAACTCTTCAGGTTCAAGAAGATTGAACAGGGGTATCTGTTGTACCCCAAAATTTGCCCTCTCATTTTATCAAGATTTTCCCCACAAGACTCTTTGGACTCAAGACAGGATTAGGGTTTGCTCAGCTCAAGACCTCATCTTGCACTGATGACCTGAAACTAGGGTTTGAGTTTGCACAAGTATTTTTGGACCATCAATGCTTCATGTGACTTTCATACACCATCTTGGACTCCTAAGATTTCTCATACCAAGTTTCAAGCCTTGAATCACATTTTTGCCTAGTCAATTGAACAGTTGACCTAAAAATTAACTTTATTGGGGGAAAAGTCAACCATGGCCAACTCACAGTCAAACTTCATAATTTTTGATCCACAGCAACATTCTAGGCTCCTATGTACCATTTGATCAAGTTTGGACCACAACTCCTCAAGAAATTTGATCTGATCATCAAAAGGGCAAAATGGTCAAAATTAGGGTTTTGACTAAGAAAGGGTAATTTCTGATTTTTAACCTAGCCAGTGGACAATTGGGTTCAAGCATGATTTCAAGGACTAAATAGCATCATCTTAACCTAATAACATAGTTCAAAAGATCTCAAATGCATAGGATTGACAGATAAATTTTGCAGTTAACTGATCAAAAATCAAGTGTACACTCAAAAGTCAAACTTTGACTTTTTGGTCAAAATCAAGTGCCAAGGGCCATAATTCATCAAGATATGTCAAAATGTGAAACTTGTTGACCAATAAACCTAATTTTGAAAATTAGGGTTTTAATTTGAAATTTTCATAACGTAGAATTTTTCAAAGTTATGGAAATTTCTTATTTTTCCCCAACTCTTTCACCATGATGAAATTGGATTCAAAGAAAACTTCCAACATGAAAGTTGTAGTACTCCATTAAATCTACAACTTTGATTCACAAATGTTTCCCAAGTTATGCTTGGATCTCAAGTTATGATTTTGTGAATAAGGGTCCATAAACTTTTTAACTTAGTGAAATTTTGCCCTAGTTTAGGCAGATTTTTTACCTAAATTCATGGCAATTTTTCACCTAGTTCCAAGAGGTATCTCAAAATTCATTTCAAATATGGATTATAGAGCATGTTACAAGCTTTCCAAAATTTTCAAGAACTCTCCAAGATCATTTATGGTTAGAGAGAATCGAAGAATTGAAAATGGCAATTTATCACTTTTGTGCAAGGCATTTTCACAATGTTACAAGTTACAAATCAGTTTCAAACATGCTTGTACTTGGTATTACAGGTGCTAATACTTTCTACACTCCATAATTGAATGCTAATACAGTGGACAATGGCTTTATTTTGATCTTTGAAGCATTGCACATTGAAATAATCCAAAAATGGCATAAAGTGCATAATACCATTTTGATAAAGCATGCTTTTTGCAATTTTGTAATTCTTGAGCCATGGACCTGATCTTTGGTTGCAAGAAAGATCCACAAACATCAGAAAAAGTTTACCAACTCTATGCAGTCCATAAGCTAGCAAGTACAAGCTTTTGCATTGTCACTTCAAAACTTTTCTTCAAAAGCAAGAAACTTGCAAAAGTCAATAGAACTTGTGTATATGATAAAAAGCAAGCCTTCGTATCATTTCACACGACTTCAGAACATTGTAACAAGCCTAAGCACAAATTCATAACTTCTCAAACACCCTAAAACACAAAAATCCCATTTTTCTGCCCAAGCAGGGCATCTTCTGCAGAACCTTGGCCAAATCAATATTGGCTCGTGCATTTTGCTTTGAAATACTTCAAACACATTCCATACCTCCTACCTAAACTATCCAGGCCTTTGTCTTGCAACTGTGTGCCCTGTTTCAAGCTTCACCATTTTCATTTTGAAGGTTTGCAGGTTGACTCGTGCAGCAAGATTCAGGCATCTACAAGGCAAGCTGAGCATTGGAGAAGCTTGAGAGAACTTCAAGGAATCTCACAATAACTTCAGGCCTCACTCAAATTTCCCACATTGCCATATCCAAACTCAACTGAACAAGGTATTTTTCAAGTTTCTATCTCTCTATTTAGGCATCCTTAAGCTTAGGTTTGTGAAGCAAAAATGTAGTCCTCAACATGCTTAAGTTGTACATATGTGTAGATTCCATTTATATTAACTGAGCTAAGAGTATTTGGATATTGAACATGCTGAAAAAACTAGGTCAGAAATTAGGGCCATTAAAATTCTCCTTGGTCTTTTAAAGTTAGGTCATGTTTTTTATATCATTGGAATCGTGATTAAAAATGCTACAAGTTTCATGTTGCAAGTTTTTTATTTTATGCAAAGAATAGCAAGATACAGGTTGAAGAGGAAACACGCGCGTTTGTTGTCTGGAGGTCAGGGACGAAGTTAGCTTGGGCTTGGGCTTGCTGTCTTTACTTTTTGCACCCCCCCCCCCCCCCCATTTTACTTTTACACCCCCTGACTTATTATTTTTATATTTTTGTATTTTCTTGCATATTTTATATTTTTGACTTTATTTTTTTTTTCTGAACATTAAAAAATCTCAAAAATATTTTCTTAATTTTTTGCATTTTATTTTATTTTTTATCTCATTTTTTGCATATAAAAATAGTTTTATTTTAATAAATAGAAAACATTTTCTTAAATTAACTTGTAAATAATATAAAAATCTCATACATTTTTATTTTATTATTTTTCACATTTAAAATATTATTTTCATACATATTTCAATTTTTTTAACATTTTATACATATTATTATTATTTTTCTTGAACAAAAAATGAATAAAATGAATAATATAGAATATATTTTCTTTTAAACAAAAATTAGGGTTTCTCACCCTTTCAAAAATAATCACAATATTTTTTTCTTATTTTAGACTTAAATAATTTATTTATTTTCACATACATAAAAATGAATACAAAAACATTTTTGCATATTTACATTTTTGTTGCATATTTAAATAATTGCTTATTTATTTATTGTACCATAAATTCAATTGGGCTGTAATAGTGAATTAGGGTTTTATTTTGTGCAAATATCCCTATTCAAAACTTGTATCCCCCTTCCCATAATATTGTTGTAATAGCTTAGATTTACTTTATGCAATTTATCGCATTATATGCATGTTTAGTAAAACTAGGGTTTGTATGATAAGACAAAAATCAAACAAAAATAGCAAGACCTAATACAAGACAAAATGCATGAAAAAGACAACACATTGCACACAAGCACCTCTAGGGTTTCACACATTTTGTTGCCTAAAAATGGCCATGGTATGCATGCTAGGTATCTTGGCAAAATCAAACAAAACAAAAGATCATAGTCCCTCGATGACGCTATCTGGGTTTCCTAAACAAAGATGATCTTAGTCCCTCAAAACATGCTAAAGATACTTGGCAACATTGCTATCATGGTCATACGATGACTCACGACCGTCCCGTTTAACATCCAAAGATAGGGTTATCTACCAAAACAATGGTAAGTTAACAATGTCAAAGGAATAAAAATGTAAAAGAAAGACTTTTGAGTAGGTAGATGCTTCTAGTTACTTGATAAATTTGCAAACCATCCTTGCTATTTTCAAACAAACACACACACATTTTCAAAACATTTTCAAACAACTTTCAAAACATTGAAACATTTTTCAAAAGACAAACATCTTTGTATACATTCTTGCAAACAAGAATCATTACAAAGATTGCCAAAACGATTGCCTCTTTTCAAAATACTTTCAAAACCACACAAAGCACCATTTCAAACAATTGGAAAAGCAAAGCAAGTGATCTAAACAAGTAACTAAGAGCCCATGGATAACCATGGATGAAAAGGGTGCTAGCACCTTCCCTTTTCATAATCTACCCCTCGAACTTAAGAAAACATCTCAAAGGTCTTTCCTGTGCTTTTTGACCTTTCCTTTTGGATAAAATAAAAGTCGGTGGCGACTCTTGCTAAACCAAAACATTTGCAAACACAAATGCAAAACCTCAAGTCAGTTCTCCCACCGTATCACAACCGCCCTTTCGGGTTTTCAGCCCACCAGGATACCCATTTTTGTACAAGTCTTCCTTTCGGGTTTTCAACTTTCTGGGTGTACAATCTTTTATATATATATCCCTAATTTTTCCCAAACCTTTTGGTTTGTCGGGATGCCCTTATTTTTCCTAGGTGTGTCAACCTAGCGGGTCTCTTATGCGTAGTATTTTTTTACTATGTCCGTGTTTATAGGATATGGGAATTCTTCACCATCCATGGTAGTCAGCATCATGGCACCACCAGAGAACATTGTCTTGACAACAAATGACCTTTCGTAGGTGGGAGTCCATTTACCTCTGGGGTCGCCTTGTGGTAGAATGATGCGCTTTATCACCAAGTCACCAACTTGATATACTTGAGGCTTTATCTTTTTGTTGAAAGCCTTGATTATACGTTTTTGGTACGTCTGACATGACAAACAGCAGCCAGTCGCTTTTCATCGATCAAGTTCAGCTGATCCAATCTCGTTTGAATCCACTCGTCTTCGCCTAAGCCTGCTTCATTCATAATCCTTAATGAGGGAATCTGAACTTCTACTGGAAAAACAACTTCCATGCCATAGAATAAGGAAAAGGGAGTTGCCCCAGTTGATGTTCTAGCTGAAGTGTGGTAGCCATGTAGAGCAAACGGTAACATCTCATGCCAATCCTTATATGTTACTACCATCTTCTGCACAATCTTCTTAATGTTTTTGTTTGCCGCTTTGACTGCGCCATTCATTTTAGTTCTATATGGAGAAGAATTGTGACGATTGATCTTTAACTGAGTGCAAAGCTCAGTAATCATAGCATTGTTGAGGTTAGTCCCATTGCCGGTGATGATCCTTTCGGGGATACCATAGCGGCAGATGAGATTGTGTCTGATGAATCTGGATACCACATTCTTGGTGAATGAGGCAAACGAGGCAGCTTCGACCCATTTGGTGAAATAGTCAATAGCGACCAGAATTAAGTGATGTCCATTGGAAGCAGTGGGCTTGATTTCTCCAATCATGTCAATGCCCCACAGAGCAGTCATGATGTTCAGAGGGATATGAGGCACATGGACCTTGTCAGCATAGATTTAGCATTTGTGACAAGTTCTTGAATGTTGATGGAAATTAGTCTCCATTGTTGACCAATAGTAGCCAGCTCTCAAGATCTTCTTGGCCATTGTATGTCTACTAGAGTGAGTGACAAAGAGACCATCATGCATGTCATCCATAATTTCCTCTGCCTCCTTCTTGTCCATACATCGGAGTGTTAGAACATAATTTGATTCTACAACCCTTGATTAGAGTTTTAATGATAACAAAATACAAAGAATAATTAAATTTAAAGATATATACAAAGAACAATTATGCTCCTTAAAATTATGTTTTGTATATGCAGAAGTTCTGATGGAATCAACATTAAAATGGAATCAGCATCAGAAGATCAGCAATATGTGCTACACGCTGAAGCTACCAGATTATATGCTGAAGCTTGATGACCAGAATCTGCGCCTAAACAAATACACTCTGACTCTGATAAAAGACATCTTTACCAAGTCATCAACACTCTGAAGCGTTATCAGCAGTTTTGCTAAGAATACTCTGAAGCGTTACTGATTATTCAAGACGAAATTAAATGCTAACGGCTTTCTTCAGACAAAGATCTTCTACAAAAGAAAGTGTGTTATTATCATTAAAACCTACTTTATGGACAACGTATCTTTGCTTGCCTATATAAACAAGACTGCTTGTGAAAGAAGCATGTACGTACGCACACAATAATTTGCCAAGCCTTCCAAACCACGCATATTCAAAGCTTTAGCAAATTCATTTTATTCCAAGCTTAATTTGTGTATTTAGCACAGTTGTGATATATTGTTTTGTAAGAAAATGTTAACACATTATTGTTCAATTATTTGTAAAAAGATTTCCTTGAGATAAACCGGTATGTGGTTATACTCAAGAAGACTTTAACAGTTGTTAAAGTGAGTTGTTTTAATCCTTTGAGATTAGTGGATTAAGACCTCGTTGGAGAGAGGCGAAATCACCTTGACGGGTGGACTGGAGTAGTTTGATATCAAACGAACTAGGATAAAAATATTGTGTTGTTAAGCCTTTTGATTTAAGTTTTTCAATTCAACCCCCCCTTCTTATGTTTTTCACTTCTTCAATTGGCATCAGAGCGCCTGGTTCTGAGCTTATAACACTTAACTGTGTCAGTACAAGATCCAGCATCAGAAAAACACAATGGCATGACCAAGTCAAAACATCAGCAATGACAACAATGAAGAAAGGGACAGATTTAGTGGCAAACCTCCAGTCTTTGATGGAGATAACTTTGGCTACTGGAAAGACAGAATTGAGAGTTTCTTTCTGGCTCATGATGTTGATATGTGGGACATGATGACTGATGGATACACGCACCCAGTGGATGGACGTGGTTAGAAGATTGACAAGAAAATGATGTCTGATCATCAAAAGCGTGAGTTCACAAATCATCACAAGGCCAGAACAATTCTTCTCAACGCCATCTCATATTCAGAATATGAGAAAATATCAAACAGAGAAACTGCCAAGAATATGTTTGATTCTATGAGAATGACGCATGAAGGCAACATTCAAGTCAAAGAAACTAAAGCCCTTGCGCTCATTCAGAAGTATGAAGCATTCAAGATGGAAGATAGTGAATCAATAGAAACTATGTTTTCAAGATTCCAAATTCTCGTTGCTGGTCTAAAAGTTCTTGACAAAGGATATTCCACTGTTGATCACGTTAAGAAGATCATCAGAAGCTTGCCAAAATAGTGGAGGCCAACAGTCACAATGCTTAAGCTAGCCAAGGATCTCAACAAAATATCTCTGGAGGAACTTGTCAGCTCCCTCAGAAGTCACGAGATAGAGCTAGAAGCAGATGAACCTCAAAAGCAAGGTAAGCCATTAGCTTTAAAATCTAACAGAAAATCTGACTCCAAAGTTTTGCAGGCTGTGGAAGAAACCTCTGATGGATAGAAGAAGATGAATTGTCTCTTCTCTCTAGAAGGGTGAACCAACTGTGGAAGCAGAGGCAAAGGAAGTTAAGGAATCCCAGAAGATCAGAAAATCAGAATGAATCTTCCTCCAGATACAAAAGGTTAGAATCCTCCTCTGGACACAGAAGATCTGAAGGTTCTTCAGGATACAGAAAGCCAAACAACAAAGACATTGTCTGCTATAAATGTAACGAGCAAGGGCACTACAAAAGTGATTGCCCAAAGCTTCAGAAGGAGAAGCCCAAAAAGAAGTTTGGCAAGGAAAAGAAGAAAAGTCTCATGGCTACATGGGATGATTCTGACACATCTGAAGCTGACTCAAAATCAGATGATGAAAGAGCAAACATAGCTCTCATGGCAAACGTATCTGAAGACAGTGAAGCTTCTGAGTCAGACTCTGAATCAGATACAGAAGAGGTATTCCATGACTTTACTATAAATTTTACTAAGGTTGAATTAGCTGAAAGCCTTAATGAAATTTTGGAAAGGTATCAGCAGATCAGAGTCAAATTCAGAAACCTGAAAAGAAATTTTGCTTCTGACTCTGATAAGACTGAGAGTCTCAGATTGGAGAATTCTGAGTTAATTGGAAAATTTTCAAAATTTGAAAACCAGTTGCAAAACTCTCAGAAGGAAATAATCCCTGAAACTCCCAGCAATGCTGATGAGATCATCAAAGAGTATGATCACAGCTTTCAGAAGTTTCTTGCTAAAAACATAGACAGAAGCAAGATAGCTTCAATGATCTATGGAGTTAGCAGAAATGGCAGAAAAGGAATAGGATATCAAGGTAAGGTTCCTACTCCAAAAAATGCTATAGACTTAGTTATAAAACGCACTCCACTTGATTCACACTTTATATATGGGCACACACATGACATAAAATACACAAGTAGTGATTACTCTGTCAAACCAAAATTTAACCAGAGTTTTGGTAAAACTAACAAACCAGGACCCAAGAAAACATGGGTACCTAAGGATAAAATAATACATGTGGCAGATATCTTTAGAAGCAAAGCAAAGACACCAATCATGGTACCTGGACTCTGGCTGCTCACGACACATGATGGGAAGAAGGCATATGTTCCAAAGCCTGGAACTTAAGCTTGGAGGCCATGTAGGCTTTGGAGGCAATCAGAGAGGAAAGATTATTGGCTCTGGAATAGTAGGTATGGAAGTTGAACTCACAGGTACTGAAGACAAATCATCAAAAGCTCTCAACAGAGACACTCCTTCAACATCAGAAAGAGTCACTGCAAGCAACCCAACACCTTCTGTTGATCAACTCCAGAAAAGACCATCCAGAAGCAGCATTGATCACCCAGAAGAAACAATCCTAGGAAGGAAGGAAGATCCAATCAGAACAAGATCTACCTTCAGAAACTCTGAAGAATCCCTCATGGGACTGGTTTCTTTGATTGAACCAACAACAATTGATGAAGCACTTCTGAACAATGACTGAATTCTGGCAATGCAAGGGGAGCTAAATCAATTCACAAGAAATGGCGTATGGGATCTGGTTCCCAAACCAAAAGGATTCAATGTCATGGTACAAAATGGGTGTTTAGAAACAAACTGAACGAACAAGGTGAAGTTATCAGAAACAAAGCACGGATGGTAGCACAAGGTTATAGTCAGCAAGAGGGGATAGACTATACATAAACCTTTGCTCCAGTCGCTAGGTTAGAATCTATCAGACTTTTAATTTGATTTGATGTTAATAAAGGCATCACTCTGTATCAGATGGATGTCAAGAGTGCATTCCTAAATGGCTATATAGAAGAAGAGCTATATGTGCACCAACCCCCTGGTTTTGAAATTTCCAAAAATCCAGAATATGTTTTCAAACTAAAGAAGTCACTCTATGGTCTGAAATAAGCCCCCAGAGCTTGGTATGAAAGACTAAGTAACTTTCTGTTAGAAAAGGAATTCACCAGAGGGAAAGTGGACACAACCTTGTTCTGTAAGACAGTTAAGAATGACATTTTAGTATGTCAGATTTATGTTGATGACATCATATTTGGATCCACTAAACCCTCTCTGGGAAGAGAGTTTGCTAAATGTATGCAGGCAGAGTTTGAGATGAGCCTAATGGGGGAACTAAAATTCTTTCTGGGCATTCAGATTAATCAAACTCCTGAAGGAACTTACATTCATCAGAGCAAATATGTCAGATAACTTTTAAAGAAATTTGATCTCTCAGAATGTAAGCCATCAAGGATTCCAATGCATCCCACGTGCATTCTGCAAAAAGAAGAGGTAAGTAAAAAGGTAGAACAGAAGGTCTACAGAGGTATGATTGGTTCTCTTCTCTATCTGACGGCTTCAAGGCCTGACATTCTGTTCAGTGTTTGCATTTGTGCTAGATTCCAATCAGATCCTAGAGAATCTCACTTAACAGCAGTTAAGCGAATTTTCAAGTATCTGAAAGGTACTGTTAATCTGGGTTTGTTTTATAGAAAATCAAGTGATTACAGCTTAGTAGGATATTGTGATGCTGATTTTGCTAAAGACAGAGTAGAACGTAAAATCACTTCTGGAAGCTGCCAGTTTTGGGGAGAAAATCTGATCTCATGGTCCAGCAAAAGACAATCCACAATAGCTCTATCAACAGCAGAAGTTGAATACATAGCAGCAGTTGGATGTAGCACGCAAATGCTCTGGATGAAAAGTCAACTTGAGGACTTCAATATATTTGAGAGTAACATCCCTATCCTCTGTGACAATACTTCTTCTATTTGTCTCAGTAAAAATCCTATTTTACATTCTAGGGCTAAGCATATAGAAATAAAACATCATTTTATTAGGGACTATATTCAGAAAGGGATTCTAAATTTAAAATTCATTGACACAGACCATCAATGGGCTGATGTCTTTACAAAACCTCTTTATGAAGATAGGTTTAACTTCATTCTGAAACATCTCAGCATGAGGCTTTGCCCAGAATAAACTGTTTTATTTACATATCTTAATCTTCAGAATTTTTATTATTTTTTGTGAACTGCTGATCAACCTGCCTTCAGAATTTTAGAAGTCCAGATTGTATCAGAATCTGTCCATGAAGATCTGAGTGTTTCATTTCAAGGATAGAAGTGTGCTGTTCACGTAAGCAAACGGTTGTCATCCATTCATCAACTGCCTTCTGAGGCTGAACACGTGTTCATTTTTTTGAAAGGTCAAAAGCGCTGATTGGATGCATTGAGACACATGTCATGGGTAACCGTTCCAATATCTTTCTGAATCCCCCAAAACCAGTTGTCATTAATGCTTATAATCATTACAATTTATTTCTCTCTCTTGCAGTTTATGTTTTCAAAATCTATTTAAACGCATTTTTCTCTTTTCACTCTTTCACTTTCACTTTCTCTACAATCTAATTGTTTTCAGTTTGCATATTTCAAAACCCCTTCATTTTCGTCTCAAATTTTTCTGTGTGAACATGGCTTCCTCAAGCATTCTCAATACCAGTACTCAGAGAACAGAATCCACAGAACAATATGAAGAACCATTCATAACTCTCCTCACGCCCATTGACAACTTAGAAGTGCTTTCAGAATTAATTGTGGATTTTGAAAGTCTTCAAGAAAATGGATTCAATCTTTCTGAAGAGGTAAAGGCTCAAGGATGGAACAGGTATTTCGGCCGTCTTCTAGGTCCAACGTTCCCAATCCTTGTAAAGGAATTTTGGATTCATGCTTCATCCTCCAACCATCAAGTTACTTCGTATGTAATGGGGAAGAAGATAGTCATTACTGAAGACCTTATTGCAAGATTGATAGGTTACAGTGGTGGTGGCGTAAGGTGTATAGACATGGCTGAAAGATGTGTTGATGTCGCTTCAATCGCTAGAGAAATTTTCACTCTGGGTCTTCCCTCCAGCAAGATAAGGGATCTGAAGGACCATCACAAACTATGGGCTAAGATTATTCTGGGATGCATAAACCACAGGAAGCCAACCAGCTCTCCTGACTATATCAACATTGATCAGCAGTTTCTGATCTACTTCATCTCCCAGAAGACTAAGGTGAATCTGGCTCATTTGTTGTTCAATCATCTGAGGACCAGTGTTAAGGAGACTAGAGAAGATGAGCGCACTAAAAGGGACTGGATACCCCTTGGAAGGCTCATATCAGATATTCTGACAGAGAATAGGCTGATAGAGCATCTAACAGAAGCATAGGAAATCAGCTCTTTAGAGGCAACTGCTGGGAAGCCTTTGAATGCGAAGAATCTGAAAAAGATGAAGATTATTGAGAACATCAAGAAGGAACCCAGTGTTACTTCTTTTGCAACAATCACCAACAGAAGGATTCCTCTGGATGATTTTCCTATGTTCTCAGAAATTGATTCCAAGCCTGAGATTATCGTCAGATACTTGGATGCATGCAAAGCAGGTGGCACTGCACCAGGATTAAACATCCAGGAATTACAACAGGCGGCTCCAGAAGTTGTGCTAAAGAAGAACAAGAAAAGAAAGGCAGCAACAGAAGGAACATCTCAGCAGACTCCCAAAGCTGCTAAAAAGAGAGGTAATCCTTCTTCTGTAACTGTTTTAGATTCAGTATCTTTATCAACATCTGACCCCTTACCTACCCATTCAGAAATTCCTACTCCTCAAACCTTTGATGATTTTGATAATGGGTTTGACCCCTCAGAAACTTTAACTCTTAGAGAATCTCACTCCCTACCTATCAATCCAATTATTGAAACCACTCAACCAGAACTTGCAAAAGTTCTGTCAGATATTGAAACTTTTGACCAAAATATTTCTGCTCCCACACCAGAAAATCCAAACTCTGAAACCACTTCAGAAGCACCACAACTAGATATTCCCCTCTCTCTACAACCAGAAATACCACTACCTCCATCTCCACAACCATAAATTCATCCACCTTCTCCACAACCTGAACTATCACAACCAGAAGTTCAAACTTCTAAGGTCCAACCTTCTGAATCCTGTGAACCAGAACCTCATAACGTTCAATCCAACTAAACTTTTGATTCTGATACCATTCCCATTCCTGGAATCACTGAACCTCTGGCCATCCGTATGCCCCTGACCATTCTGGATATTCCCCAAATTCCCTCTTCACTAGAATCAACTCCACCAAATTCCCCAACTAGTCCAATAATTATTCCAGATTCTCCCACTCCTTCACCAAAGAACAATCCAGATAACAACGCCAAAACTGTCATTGATTTAACTGTTTTTGAACGTCTTGCTACCAGAACCCACAAAACAGCCATTCCAAAACCAAAACCATCTGAACCCTCACCAGATATTGGTACTAGTTTATTGATGTTTGAAACAGAAATGCAGAAGTGGATAACTTCCCTGAAGCAAGCTAGTCTTGAGATGATTAATCCTGCTGCTTCAGACTATCTTTGGACAAGTTTCAAAAAATGGGTATGTTTTGAAACTCATAAGATGAAAGAAAAAAGCTACGGACAAGTTTAACAGAACTTTAGTAATCTGCTAAAGGTAATTGAAGATCAAGTTCTGAGCCAGCTGCTCAAGGAAGAAGTTCTCCCTCTGGACAATGCTCTCTGGTCAGAACATCGTCCAACAGACAAAGTTCAACCAGAGTCAGAAGATCTTACTTTGACTGCTGCTCAAGATGAGATGATTCCTGCAGAGGATTTGGTTCAAAAAGATGACGTTGCAGAATGCTCTGAGAAGCATCCAGTTACTGGAGATTCTCAAGCTTCCTCCTATGAAAGGCAGACTCTGGAAGAACTGAAGAGAGCAGATATTATTATGCAGGAAAGGATGGATAAACAGGATGATAAAATTTCGAAAATCAAGAGCATGTTAACCAAACAAGAGGAAACCAACACCCAGATCAAGGGCTTGTTGGAAGCTTTATTCACGCGCCTTCTTCCTCCATCTTAGATTTTTCCTTTGCTTTAAAGTTTGTTTATCTGTAATATTTTCTACATTGCTGTTGTTCTGAACTTCTCATTATTGCTTCTAATTTTAATATAAATCCTTTTTGGCTCTAATTATATGTTATTTTTGATAACTGACAAAAAGGGGGAGAAAGAATAAGATATTTTCAATAACGGATTACTGAGACATAAGTCTCAAACATTCTGATCTACTCAATTTTCTCTCTTTTGAAAAGCTTGAACAGGTACAAAACTCTGATGAAAGATACAGTAAGATTCGGATGCTCAAAGACTCACGTGTAGCGGTAGAAATGTGCAAGACTAAGCCATTGGATTGACTAGACTTTATACAAATCAAAATAAAAATCACCACCGCGCTTTATTGTTTCCAAAGGAATGGGAAAAGAGTGAATAACCCAAAAAGAGGGGGAAAGATTCAAGGTAAGGGGGTTGGTTATGCAAAGGGAAGGTATTAGCACCCTAAACATCTAAGGTACTCCGCAAGAACCTCTTTGAAAAATTTGTATATTTTGGCTATAAAAATGTGTTGTATATAAAATGGATGGTGGAGGTGAGAAAAGAAATATTTTTATGATTTTTGCACCCGCCGCGGTTGCGAACCTTTAGTGCCTACGTACCACCTTTCGTGCTATAGGGGATCAGGGTACACGTAGTTCATCTAGAAAAGACTTGTTTGTTGATTGTTTTTAAACAAGGAGACAAGTCGTCATTGTTAGGAGAGAAATCTCGACTAACACCCACAAGGTGTAAGAAAGATGGACCCTGCGTCAACAAGAGTGAGGGTTTGAGAACGCCTCTAGTACTCAAGTGGAAAAGTCGACACCTTTATAACCATAGGGATAGGAGAATGTTGGTCGACTATCAATGAATCATGTCTCACCTTGAAAAAAAGTTTTGAATGGAAAAGGTGTTTGGGTGCACAAAAGAGTTTGAATAAGTTGAAGTGTTTTGTTAATTTTGAAAGAAATGTCAAAGTATGATTAAGTGAATTGAAGTTTGTTTAAAGAAAAGAAGTTTTAAAAGAAAAGGCACTCGACAAAGTCGAGGTTTATTATGAAAGTGGTTTGAGTTTATAAACAAAGAAGATTTTGAAAAAGATGAGAAGATTTTTAAAATTAAAGAAGATGGGAGGAGATGAAGGGACTATCCTAAAGCATAAGGTAAAAGCTAGGGATAAGAACCATCTAACCAACAAGAAGACAATACTTGACATTATGAGCCAATGTAGAATTCCCATTCTTTAGATTGAAACCAAGCAAGCAAAGATACTAGACCTCTTGAGAGAACCAAACTTCAAGTGTTTTAAGTCTTCGCAAAAATTGGGCAGAGTAACGGCTGTATACGGGTGAATTCCAGATTACAAACAAAGGGTGTAATCTCAATAACCTGCACAAAAAACAAACAAACAACCCAATGTCTTGAGGTAAACCTCAAGAACTCCAGACAAAATATCAAATAAAGTCACAAAGTCTCCAAGATAGGCCAAGGTCTCTAATCCTAAGTCTAAGAAGTCCATCACTCCATAATGCAAAGGATAGTAACCATGTAGTCCAAGTATCATTAATGATTTTTATGGTTCATGTTGATTATTAGGTGTCTTTAAAAAGAAAGAAAAGCTCAAGTGAGCAAAATAAAAATGACATAAAAGTAAATGCTCAAGTGAGCAAAGATGAAAATAGCATGAAATGTAAAATGCTAAAAGTAAATGGTACATAAAGCATGAAAATAAAAGCGTAAAGTAAAGTTAATTGTTAGTAATTAGTGGTTAGTTGGATGACCATCTTGAAACTTGCATTTAGAACTCATTAGGGGATTGGTAGAACCAAATCCTCCACACAACAAGTTGCATTTGCTTTTTTTCAAGTATATCATCCATTTTGGAATTCTCACAAGACAACATGTAATGATCAACGATGTTTAAGTGATCCGCGTTGACCAAAGGTGTTGTAGATCCATTAGAGGATTGGTAGAACCAAAGCCTCCACACAATGAACCTCAAGGTTATTGGATCAAAGAAATCAAATTAACATACTTGGGCTTACAATCATAAGTTTGGGCCACGAATGATCATTTATTCGAATCGGGACAAAATTTAGTGCTATGTTAAGCAATCGTAAGTGGACTTATGTAGAAGTCACACCTATTTTGAGGCCGGTCAATAGCAATCTATGTACTTCATGTTTGGATAAATGATATAGAGATCACCATCCCTTAACATGTAGCACAATTAAAAAAAAGAAAGGGATAAGATGAAGAGGGAGGGAAATGATAAGCTAATTTGGATCACCATTTCAAAATTCTTTCATCTTTAAATTCAACCACTCCTCTAGATGGATTAAAGCACTAAACATATCATTAATCCAAAGCACCAAAAATGAATTAAATAATTCACTCTTAGGTAGATTTGAATTGATGAACATTTATCCAACTTCATCTACATCACAAAGTCCATTGAGTTTAAAGACAAATTGGACATTTAAAATTGCAATCCAAACCAACAATCAAAAAGAATGAGTAGAAAAAGCATTTTGGATCAAAGCTGCCCCAAAACAAGGCAAAAAAGTGCATTTTGTCCTGGTGTAAATCGATTGAAATATTGTGTAAATCGATTTACACAGTACAGTTTTCAAAAATCTCCGTGAAATTGCTTCTGTGCAATCGATTGCACTACAGTGCAAATCGATTGCACACAGTAACAGTAGCAAAAACAACATTTTAAAAGGGCAATTTCTTTTTCAAACTTTCCATCAAACACCTTATGATCATGGATCCAATTGAGCACGAAAATTCCATCAAATTATGAGAAAATAACACCATTGGAATCACAAAATAATGCTCAATGAATCAATCCCAAAGATCACCAAGAGATCACATTGTGAAAGATGAATTATCCAACTTACCAAAGGTAGATCTAGAGAATTATCAAAACAACTTCAAGAATTTGCTTCAATTCAACCACAAAAATCAATTGACCAAGCTTGGATATAGAGAATTGATGAAGAAAAAGTGTTTGGATGAAGGTTTAGCTCAAAGATTAGTAAGCTTCAATGCAAAGCTTACTAACTTTTTGAAAATGGAGTTTTAAGTGAATTTGGTAGATGGAGAGAATTGAGAGATTTTTTTAGCAAGGTGGATTTGGCTATCAAAAGCTTCAAATTTGAAGGAAATGAGGGCTCTATTTATAGAGTTTAGGATTGGGATTAGTGGTAATTTGGTAATTGATTCTTGGAGCCAAATTTTGAATTAATGATAATTTTTTCAAATATTAGAGCCAAAATTTGAATTAATGATAATTCTTCTTAAAAATGAAAAATTGGCACTAAAATTTGAATTGATGATACATCTTTCAAAAATGAAGAAAAATTGGAGCCAAAATTTGACAATTTTAAAATGCTGATTTTTTTTCAAATTTCACGTTGTGCAATCGATTGCACTACAGTGCAAATCGATTTGCACAGTGTATCTTTCCAAAAATTGCGCAAATTTCACTTTGTGCAATCGATTGCACTCTAGGAGCAATCGATTGTACAGTGAAAAAAAATGAAATTTTTTTAATTCTTTTTCTTTGCAAATAGAGATTTTAGGGAAATAATACCGGAAAACCTTATTTTCCATATGCTTCGACTCGGTACCTACAAAACACAAATATGCAAAGACAAAGACAAATATTTTTTTGCATTTTGAGTAGAAGTTAGTCAACAACACAAGAGAAAACTTAAAGATAGGATGCAAATGTGATGAATGAAGCTATTTATTAATGGTTGTGACCAAATGACAAAATATGGTATGAAGGTGCGACTGAAAAAGTTAGGGGCAAAATTTAGGGTACAACATCATGGAATTAAAGGGAAGTAATCAACTCAGGGGGATTCTTTCTTCTTAATTCTATACTTTTTATTCTTTATTTCTAATTGAAAAATCTAGTTTTTGTCATCATCAAAAAGGGGGAGATTGTTAGAACATAGCTTGATTCTACAACCCTTGATTAGAGTTTTGATGATAACAAAATACAAAGAATAATTAAATTTAAAGATATATACAAAGAAGAATTATGCTCCTTAAAAATATGTTTTGTATATGCAGAAGTTCTGATGGAATCAGCATCAAAATGGAATCAGCATCAGAAGATCAACAATATATGCTACACGCTGAAGCTACCAGATTATACGCTGAAGCTTGATGACCAGAATCTGCGCCTAAACAAATACACTCTGACTCTGATCAAAGACATCTTTACCAAGTCATCAACACTCTGAATCGTTATCAGCAGTTTTTCTAAGAAGACTCTGAAGTGTTACTGATTATTCAAGACGGAATTAAATGCTAACGGCTTTCTTCAGACAAAGATCTTCTACAAAAGGAAAGTGTGTTATTATCATTAAAACCTGCTTTATGGACAACGTATCTTTGCTTTCCTATATAAACAAGTCTGTTTGTGAAAGAAGCACGTACGTACGCACACAATAATTTGCCAAGCCTTCCAAACCATGCATATTCAAAGCTTTAGCAAATTCATTTTATTCCAAGCTTAATTTGTGTATTTATCACAGTTGTGATATATTGTTTTGTAAGAAAACGTGAACACACTATTGTTCAATTATTTGTAAAAAGATTTCCTCGAGATAAACCGGTATGTGGTTATACTCAAGAAGACTTTAACAGTTGTTAAAGTGAGCTGTTGTAATCCTTTGAGATTAGTGGATTAAGACCTCGTTGGAGAGAGGCGAAATCACCTTGACGGATGGACTGGAGTAGTTTGAGATCAAATGAACCAGGATAAAAATACTGTGTTGTTAAGCCTTTTGATTTAAGTTTTTCAATTCAACCCCCCCCCCCCCCTTCTTGTGTTTTTCACTTCTTCACGGAGTAGAGTAGAATCATGGTTGCGCTTATACAATATCCCGTTACTTAGGAAGAATTTGGCTGCAAATCTTGGTAAGAACTTTCTGTTATTGATGGGTGTTTCCTCGGGATACTCTTGTGCTTCAAGATATCTCATCGTACCATGGTTTTCTGTATCAGTGTCAAGCTCACAGCAATGTGCAGGTTCGTTGAATCTTTCAATTGTAATCATGGGGGCTTCGTTGTCCCATCTGACTTTAAACATTGAAGACATGGTTGCCAAGGCGTCAGCCAACTGATTTTCTTACCTAGGGAAGTGCTCAAAAGTGGTCTTTCTGAAGTAGGGAATCAGGGATAGTACAAGTTCCTTGTAAGGGATAATATTAGGGTGCTTAGTGTCCCAATCTCCTTTTACTTGGCTAATCACTAGAGCGGAATTCCCAAACACATTCAAACGCTTGATCCTCAGGTCGATGGCAGCTTTCAGACCCAAGATGTATGCTTCGTACTCAGCCATATTGTTCGTGCAATCGAAGCATAATCTGGCAGTGAAAGGAGTGTGGCAACCTTCAGGGGAGATGATCACAACACCAATTTCATTACCCAAGGCGTTGGAAGCCCCGTCGTATACCATAGTCCATCGGGATCCTTGTTCAGGTCCGTCATATGATCCAGGTTTTGCACAGTCGGTCACTAGCATGATGTTTTCATCCGAGAAGTCAAAGTTCATGGACTGATAATCATCAACAACTTGATGAGCCAAATGATCTGCTAGTACGCTTCCTTTGATGGCCTTTTGAGTCGTGTATTGAATGTCGTACTCAATCAAGATCATTTGCCACTTGGCTATCCGTCTGGAAAGGGCAGGTTTCTCGAAGATGTACTTGATTGGGTCCATTTTAGAAATCAACAGAGTGGTATGAGTCAGCATATATTGTATTAGCCGGCGAGCAGCCCATGCCATAGTGCAACAAGTTTTCTCGAGCAGTGAATATCTGGTTTCACAATCGATAAACTTTTTTCTCAAGTAATAAATAGCATGCTCTTTTCGGCCAAACTCGTCATGTTGGCCCAAAACACACCATATAAAGTTCTCTAGTACTGTCAAGTACATGATCAAGGGTCTTCCTTAAAATGGAGGCATGAGAATAAGAGGCTCTTGTAGATATTCTTTGATTTTGTAAAAGGCAACTTGGCATTCATCATTCCATCTGACTACCTAATCTTTCTTCAAGAGTTTGAAGATTGGTTCACAAGTAGCAGTCAAGTGAGATATGAAGTGGGCGATGTAATTGAAACGACCCAAGAATCCTCTAACTTCCTTTTCAGAGTGAGGGACTAGCATTTCTTGGATGGCCTTTACCTTGGCATGATCAACTACAATGCCTTTATTACTGACAACAAAACCTAGAAGCTTTCCAGATCGTACTCCAAATGTGCACTTGTTAGGGTTTAACCTCAACTTGTACTTTTTAAGCCTTTCGAATAGCTTGTACAGGTGATCGAGATGTTCCTCTTCAGTTTGTGATCTGGAAATCATATCATCCACATATACCTCTATTTCATGATGGATTATATCATGAAATAAATCTACCATAGCCATTTGATATGTTGCCCCTGCATTCTTCAATCCGAACGGCATGACCTTGTAACAAAAGGTGCCCCATTGCGTAACGAAAGTGGTATTCTCCATGTCTTCGGGAGCCATCCTTATCTAATTTTAGCCAGAGAAGCCATCCATGAAAGAGAAGACTTTATGCTGAGCAGTATTATCAACCAAGACGTTAATGTGTGGTAGAGGGAAGTCATCCTTGGGGCTTGCCCTATTCAGATCCCTATAGTCTACGCACATGCAAACTTTTCTGTCTTTCTTCGGCACTGACACTACATTGGCAACCCATTGGGGATAGGATGTCACAGCTAAGAATCCTGCATCAAATTGTTTCATCACCTTAGCTTTGATCTTTTCAGACATATCAGGCCTCATGCGATGAACCTTTTGTTTGACAGGAGGATAATCTTCTTTTGTCGGTAGATGATGAACTACGATGTCGGTATCCAACCCTGGCATATCTTCATACAACCAAGCAAATAATTCCACATAATCATGCAACATCTGAACCAAACTGCTCTTGACACTGCTTTCCAAGTTAGCAACGATCTTGATTTCCTTTTTATCTGTCTCAGTACCCAGATTGATGACTTCAATTGACTCTTTGTGCGGCTGAATAACTTTTTCCTCTTGTAATAGGAGTCTAGCCAGTTCTCCCGGTATTTCACAATCTTCCTCGCCTTCATCTTTGGCTTGGTTAATTGGACATTCGAAGTCATTGTCGGCAATAGTAGAGTCATTAGCAATAAGATCCAGACTGGATGAGGACCTGCAAGAGTGTGTGTGTGTGCATGTAAGATACATGGCTATTTTGAAAAATGTAAGAAAGGAAAGACAATAAACGCAAAGATTTGAATGCAAAAGAGTCCAGTGATTTGTATTGAATGATCATATGATTAAATGAACATAAATAAAACCCTTGACAAATGGACCAAAGTGCTCCGGGTCAGGCACATGGCTTAAAAGTCATTGTTAAATATTACAGACAAAATGTTCTTGAATTGAAAGAAAAGCAATAACAAGTAGATTACTCCTCAATGAAGGAGATAGGTACGAAGTCCTTTGCATGCTAATTCTTCAGCTCCATTGTAGTAGGATACACCCAATCTTCAAATACAGCTTCTTCATCAGAATCACCTACAACGTTAACTTCATTGACATCATTTCCATGCTTCGACATAGATGCGGTGATTACATTTGGAGTTGGAGGAGGATCAAATTCAACAGTATTGTTATCAATCAAATCCCGAATTTTATTCTTCAAGGCCCAACATTGGTCAGTCTCATGCCTGGGGTTGCTTGAGTGGTAAGCACATTTAGCGTTCGGATTATACTTTGGTGAAGAGGTATCTGGGTTGGCAGGAGGATCGTGTAATGTCACCAAATTATCCTTGATCAAATGTTGTAAGGCTTGAGACAGTGACATACCTAACCTCGTAAATTATCTTCTCGGAGTTTCAAAACATTGATGATTAGCAGATGGTCTTGGAGTAGGAGTTGGATTGGAGATTCGGACAATGTTAACAGACAGATGATCATTCTTCTTGCTACGGGCCCTTTCCCCGTACACAACATTAATTTCCTTCTTTACATCAAAATGTTTCTTTACAGGATTTGAAGTGGAGGCAGACGCCACGGAGATCTTCCCACTTTTGATTCCGCTTTCAACTCTTTCATCGGTTAAGATTAATTCAGTGAATCCAGAAGAGGAACAACCAACCAACAAGTTAAAGAAAGGACCGGATAAAGTTCCCATAAACATATCAATGTGCTCTCTATCAGTCAAAGGTGGTTGAACCCTACTGGACAGGTCTCTCCACTTTTATGCATATTCTTTAAATCCTTCATTCTTTCCCATGGTAATATCTTGCAACTAAACTCTTGTCGGCGCTAAGTCGGTGTTATACTGATACTAATGGTAGAATGTGGTAGCTAAATCCTCCCAAGTATTGATACGGGACCCATCTAACTGATAAAACCATTCAAGTTGTGTTCCGGCCAAGCTCTCTTGGAAAAAGTGAACCTAAAGTTTCTTATCAGCAGCGTGCGGCTGTATCTTGCGCACATAGGGTTTCAGGTGAAGTTTTGGACAAGAAACTCCATCGTACTTTGAAAAGACTGGTATTTTGAATTTGTGGGGAATAACAACCCCATAGATCAAATCCTGATCATCAAAATCTAAACTGGGGACGGCTTAGAACTCGACGACCTTCAACCTGTCTTCTAATTGTTTGTACTTGATATTGGCGGGTGGATACTGCTCGTCAAAATAATCATCATCAGACGCTTGATCATTAACATAGTCAGCCTGGGTACTCTTAACCTCACCAATATGATTCTCGTCTTCTTCGGATGAGTCTTCCATTACCGGGATATGACGAACCGACTCTTTGAACCTTCTGCCCATGTTGACCAGGGCTCTCTTCTTGGGCTTCTCCTTAACTTCCAGCAATGCCATCATGTCTTGCTGCCCCTTGGCTAGGGCCAGTAGAGTTTCTTAGAATTGAGAATTTTGTGCCTGAACAACCTTCACAGTTTTCTCTAGATCCATCTTGCTGAAATAAACAGTAGAAAGATAAGGAAACATGTTTATGAGAAAACCTGTCATGTTATGATGCATGGAAGATGTATATGCAAATGATTTCAAGGATTTATGGAATTTAAATTTGCATAGACAAAAGAATGAACAAACGTCAATTTTCATTAATTAGCTTGAAAAGATTACAACATGCCTCTTGGGCTTAGAAAATAACTTTCTAAGATAAAAAGATTGAACGCATCCTTTTCGGTGCAAGGTAGGCGTTCACACTTTGCTCTTCTCGTAGCTACTTCGTAAGCTCCAAGACCATCTTCTCGCTAGCATAAAATTGAGCTTCGAAAGTATCACGTTCTTCCTTTAGCTGAATCCAACCTTTTTGCAAGTCTTCGAGAGATGTAGGCATGTCGGGATGGAGGATAGTGTAGGGAACATCTCCTTCAACCATAGGCTCCATAATAACTGGTAAGATAGAGGGATAAGGCATCACAAGTTTCTGAGCTCGTACCCGCTTAAGGTAAAGCTCGAGGGGAATGGAATTCTTGTGTCCCAGCGTCTTGCTATCCACTTTGCTCACCATCCTCCAAGCTCGGATAAACCTCTGACGGTAGCTTTGATCGTTGCTTTCGTAGTCGAATTCCAATCCTTGAATGAGCATCTCATGTGGATCATCTCTTCAGGCGTAACTAAACTGTCGTAAGGCTAAGCAAGGGTTGTAAGTGATACCTCCCCTAATGCCAAATAAAGGTACATTAGGGGATTCACCATAATGGTCGATGATAGTAACATTCTCCGAGGATTGGGAACACCAATGAACATCTGATTGTCTGAGCATTATCAACCTATGGGACCATCTCAAACCTTGCTTGTTCTTCAATATAAACCGAGGAAGATGCGAAATAAACCATCTTGCCAAGAGAGGAGTGCAACACATGAGGATCCCTCTCTTTGTCATAGTACGAGAATGAAAAGAATGAAGGATATCTCCCAACAAAGTGGGCACTAGATTGTGAGACATGAAGATTTTGACAGCATTTACATCTATGAGTTGATCAGGATTTGGAAACAAAACCATCCCATAGATGAGAAGGGCCAATATTTCTTCAAAAGCTTGTAATTCCAAAGAGTTCCAACAATCTTTAGCTTTCTCGAACAAGAACTTGGCTAAGAAACCTTTGACACCACTCCTTGTTTCCCAATTAGTTGTGATATCAGATTGTTGCAAGTGTAATGCTTGGGCAATCTCTTCAGGTTTTAGATCTTTTTACGTACCGTTAAAGGGTAGTTGATTGAGAATGAGAATCCTTAATAGTTATGAAAATTCTTCTAGAGTAGGCACAAGTTGATAATCGGGAAAAGCGAAGCAATGGTGTAGAGGATCAAAGAATTGGAAGAGCACCTTCATCATATCTTCATCAGTGTTGGAGGTAACCAAGTTTAGGAGACGACCATGTCTTTCAGTGAATGGTGAATTCTCAGGAACCTTTGATGCTAACTCTTTGAGTTGAGGAGGAATTCTCACGATATTGACTTGGATAGTATTCATGCGGATAGAGGCCATATCCTACAAAACAGTACAAAGATAAACCCCAATAATCCTTGAAATGGTTAGTGAGAATGAGTATGATGTTATGAAGTTTATGATGTCATGTACAATTAAATATATACAAACAAGGAAAATAAGTCCATAAGTTTAGGCTTGCATGGAGTCTCATAGGTAAGTACCCTCTTGAAGTTTAGTTGGCTCAAACCTGTCCTATAAATAGTAATTGGGTTCTAAGGGATCTCAATATCACTAATTTATCTTCTCGGGCATTATTTCAGTGCAAGCCTCTTTCATGGCGACCGAAATATCCCGAAAATCAAATCTCAATGAGTGTAGTATCGAGTATCTACCAACTTCGGACTGCACCAAAGTCGGTCATCTCACTACGTCCTAATGGCCAAGTTGGTCAAGTAAAGGTTCTAAAGTCAGTTAGTGCTTCATGACACCACTCAGCGGCCTCGTATTCTCCTTGACTACTCAAGGGCTACCGGTACCCACAAATATGTCACACTAACGTAGCTATTTCTTAGACCATATCGGTATACCCCGCACAGTTTCCATAATGTATTGCTACTTACCTATAAGGTATCCCAAATCCGGGTAGAGGATTAGAACAAGCCCAAACAAGGAACTAAAATATAAAGCAATCAATTCAAACAATGAAAGCAAGTAAAGGTGATATAGCCCTAAGGTAACCCCACTTTTAAGTAAATCCTCAGCAGAGTCGTCAGTTCTGTGATACGGTGGGAGAACTGACTTGGGTGTTTTGCGTTTTATCGCAAATTTTGCGGTTAGCAAGAGTCCCCGCCGACTTTTCTTTTATCCAAAAGGAAAGTCTGAAAAGAACAGGAAAGACCTTTGAGATTATTTCTTGAGTTCAGGGGGTAGATTATGAAAAGGGACGATGTTAGCACCCTTTTCATTCATAGTTATCTATGGGCTCTTAGTTGCTTGCTAGATCACTTGCTTTTGTTTGAAAATGTGTTTTGTGTGGTTTTTGAAAGTATTTTGAAAAGGCGCCATCGTTTAGGAAAACTTTGCAATAGTTATCGTTCATAAGGACTTATACAAAGTGTTGAGCTTTTGAAAATGTTTCAAGTTTGGAAAATGTTTTGAAAGTGTTTTTGAAAATGTTGGTGTTTGTTTGAAAATAAGCAAGAGTATTTGATTTGAAATTGAGCAAGCAACTAAGAATAATCTACCTACTCAAAAGTCTCTGTTCATTTCTTCCTTCCTTTGATATTGCTATCTTATCATTGATTTGGTAAGAAGACTTATCTTTGGATGTAAAGGGGCGGGCGTGGGTCATCGTATAACCATGATAACAATGTTGTGAGATATCTTAGCAATTCTCTTTGAAGGACTAAGATCATTTTGAAAGGCAACATTTGATAGCGTCATCGAGGGACTATGATCTTGTATTTTTGATTACATTTTGCTAAGATATCTCACATGCATAACATGGCTATTTTTGTAAGGCAACAAAGTGGAATTACCCTAAGGACGCAAGTGTGCAAATGTGTTGGATTTACATGCTTGTTTATCTTGGATTAGGGTTTGCTATTTGTTGATTTTAGTCTTTCCATACAAGCCCTAATTTACTAGCATTTATATAAAGCGATAAATTATGGAAAGTAAAAATACTAAGCTAATACATCATTAGGGGAAGGGGTGTATAAATTTACAAATGGGGATTTTGCAAGAAAATTAAACCTAATTATCTATTACAACCATATTGAATAAATGTACAATAATTGAATAAATAATGTACAAATTCAAATGGAAAACGAAATGACTTTGTTTGGATTTTTATGAAAGGATTTTGTCTTGACCTAATTAAAGAAAATGATTAATTAAAGTTAAATAAAATTAACTTAAACTAATTAAGAAATGAAATTAACTTAAAAAGGATTTTTAGAATTTTTTTATGAAAAGGTTTTAAATTAATAAAAGTAAAATGAGAAAATTAATTAATTAAGAGAAACCTAAATTCTAAGTTAAAATTAAGAAAAATAAAATAATAATTAAACCTAAATTTAAATATTAAATATTTAAGAAAAAAAGAAATTAATTTGTTTTAAGAAAATGTTTTTGTTCTTTTATCTTTATAAAGAAAACAAAATATATAAGTGTGAAAATAATAATAAAAATATTTTTGGATTTTTTATTAATAAAAATAAAAGTAATATTAATAATAATGATAATAATAAAAATAATAAAAGAAAACTGAAATAAAATAAAATAGGAAAAGAAAATAAAAGTAAATGAAATAATAAAAAGAAAATGGGCCAGGAGTATGAAAGCAAGCAGGGGGGTTAGAATCTAGCAAAAAGGATAAAAGCCCAACGGGGGAGGCCCATCGCCTGGCTGCAAAAAAAAAGAGACAGAAAAATATGAAAAAAATCACAAAATGGACGTTGGGGCTCAAACCCAGGTCCTAAAAGTGAAAGGCGCACGCTTTAACCACTGGGGTGGTGATACATCTGTTGATATAAACAAAACAATAAATATATAATCTAAGTTAAGTCCTGAATGAACTTCATCTTCAACCTCCAACCATGGATCCTGTAACTCACTCATTTCTCATTCATTCACAAAACTTCCAACATCAAACTTGTTAGAAATTTCCTCACGATTCTGAATATGTAAATAACTTAAGCTAATTCTCAAAGATGAGCATGAATTTCTAAAAGTACCAAATTCTGACCTAAATATTTTCAGAGGTTCAAACTCAAAATTCTCCCTACTCAAGCAACATAAATTAAATCTATGGACATGTATAGGCAATGATGTCTACATTTTATCTTCATAAATACAAGCCTAACAATGCCTAAATAATGAGAAGAAAAGTCTGAAAATTTACCTCAAAAATGGAAATCGTGAAATGAGTTTGAGCTTGATTCAAGGTGCTGCAATGATCAGGTTAGCTTCCTTGAGTCTCTAGGAAGCTAATGCAATGCTTAGCTTGAGTTGAGAATGGTTGAAATGGCTTGGAGAAGTCCAACTGTAATGCTCTATTTTTGGTTATGGAGGTTATGGTAAATGGTGTTACAGTTCTGGAAATAGGATATGGATAAGTTGTATTTGATATGAGGAAGCTTTTGAAACTAAAAGGCCAAGAAATGCACGAGGGAAATGGAAGTTTGATATGTAAAGTCAGAACTTACACAACAATGATGTTTTAAGGCAATTTCTAGATAGAGGGAGTTTGAGAGTATTTCAGGGTGTTCAAGCTCGTGTTCTAGCTCGTGTTATAAGCAACAAGTTTGGAAGATTGTTGTTGATCAGAATTTAAAATCACAAGTTTAAGCATAACATGTGATTTTTTAAAAATCCAAGTTTCAAAGTCTTGTGTACTTGCTAAGATAGAGTGGTTATGCTTTAAACACACTTGCTTATGACTTTGTAGATGGAGTGTGATCAGAGGGAACAAGTTAGAGGCTCAAGAATTGACTTTGTGTATAAAGCTTGCTTTTTAAGAATGACATTCTTCACTTTCTTCCAAAAATGGCAATGTGAATTGGATAAAGCTTAAATCACTTGGATTATAGCTCAAAGGTTTGTGTAATCCATTAATGATGGATAAATACACAAGTTAGAAGGCCTGCAAAGCAAGATTAAGCAGCCTAACATTGAAAATGCATTATGTGTTCATCAAGAAATGACTTGTAAATCAAGAATGAAACCCTAACTTCTTGCCTTTGATTCTCCTTGTTCAAGTATGGTCTTAATGAGTTCTTGGACATTTTGGAAAGCTTGTAACATCCTATACAACCTCTATGTTGGACATTTTTGAAAATTCATCTTGTAACTATGTGAAAAATTGCCATGAAGTTAGATCAAAATCCTGCCTAAACTAGGGCAAAATTTCACTAAGTTTCCAAGTTTCATGAACATGTATTCACAAAATCATAACTTGAAATCCATGAATTTATAGGAGAAGTTGTGTTCTACAATGTTTTATATCTCATTGATATCTACAACTTTCATGTTGGAAGTTTCCTTTGAATCATCTTGCATCATGGTGGAAATTTGGCTCAAAGTTATGAAAAAATATGAAATTTTCAACACTTAGAAAAATTTCTAAGTTTAGAAATTTTGACTTTTCAAAATTAAATCTTGACTTTTTGATTTCTTGATGAAAAAGTTTCATATTTTAACTTGTTTTAATGAATTGTAATCTTTGACACTTGATTTTGACCTAAAAGTCAAAGTTTGACTTTTCAGTGGACAATTGACTTTTGATCAGTTGACTGAAAATCAACTATCAATCAATTGATCTTGAGGAAAGTTTTGAGCCATTCCATTAGGTCAAAATGATGCATTTGAATCCTTGAGATCATGTCTCAAACCAATAAGTCGTTTTCTAGGTCAAAAATCATAAATTGCACCTTCTCAGTCAAAACCCTAATTTTGACCATTTTGCCCTTTTGATGATCTGATCAAATTTCTTGAGGAATTATGATCCAAACTTGATAAAATGACATATATAGGTTCATGATGTTGATATGGATAAAAAATTATGAAGTTTGACTGCAAATTGATCACATTTGACTTTTTTCTCAATACAGTTGATTTTAGGTCAACTGATCAATTGATTGAGCAAAAATCTGATTCAAGACTTGAAACTTGACATGAGCAATCTTGAGGGTTCAAAATGATCCATGAAAGTAATATGGAGAATTAAAAGTCCATTTGTCATTGTGCAATATCAAACCCTAATTTTCAGTCATCAGTGCTTGAGGAGGTATCTTGAGTTGATCAACCCTTGTGCAGTCTTGAACCAAAGGAGATCCTGTGAGAGATTACTTGAGAAGTGAGAGGGAAAATTTTAGGGTAAAAAAGTGGTGTATATACTACCTCTCAAGGAAGATTGTTCTCTAGTTAGGCAGAAGCTCGGGAGAACTCGTCCGGATATGTCTAACAAGATTCGAGAAGAAGTCCTTAAACATTTTGATGCAGGGTTCTTAGCAGTGGTAGATTATCCCCCTTAGATAGATAACATCATGCCAGTTCCCAAGAAGGACGGAAAAGTACAAATTTGTGTAGATTATCGGGATCTGAACAAAGCAAGTCCCAAAGATGATTCTCGTTATCTTACATAGATGTTTTGGTGGATAATACAGCTAAAGCAACAATGTTCTCATTCATGGATGGTTTCTCAGGTTATAATCAAATCAAGATGGCATCCGAGGATATGGAAAAGACTACTTTGATGACTCCTTGGGGCACTTTTTGTTACAAGGTAATGCCTTTTAGTCTAAAGAACGCAGGGGAAACCTATCAACGAGCTATGGGAACACTATTTCACGATATGACCCACAAAGAAGTTGAGGTATACGTAGATGATATGATTGCCAAATCTCATACAAATGAGGATCACAACATACATTTACAAAAGTTATTCGAGCATCTACGAAAGTTCAAACTGAGGTTGAATCTGAACAAATGCACATATGATGTCAGGCCAGGCAAGTTATTGGGTTTTATTGTAAGTCAGTGTGGTATTGAGGTGGATCTCGACAAGGTAAAATATATACAAGAAATTCCAGCTCCAAGAACAGAAAAAGAGGTTTGTGGTTTCTTAGGACAATTGAACTACATTCAAGGTTCATATCACACCTAATTGTTACATACGAGCCTATATTCAAGTTACTTCAAAAAGATCAAACACTGGTGTGGAATGATGATTGTCATACATCCTTCGAGACAATAAATCAATATTTACAAGAGCCACCAATCTTGATGCCACCAGTTTCTAGAAGACTTCTCATTGTATACTTAACAATTCTTGAAGGATCTATGGGATGTGTATTAGGACAACACAGTGAAACAGGTAGAAAAGAGCAGGAAATTTACTGCCTAAGAAAGAAATTCACCGACTGCAAAATCAGATACTCACTTCTCGAGAAGACTTATTGTGCTTTGGCTCGGGCCACTAAATGATTAAGGAAGTATATGCTAACACACACCACGTGGTTAATAGCAAGAATGAATCCTTTGAAGTATATGTTCGAAAAACCAGCTCTTACATGAAGAATTTCCATATGGTAGATGTTACTATCCGAGTAAGACATCCAATATGTTACTCAAAAGGCCACCAAGGATAGTGTACTAGCAGACCATTTAGCTCATCAGCCGTTGCCAAAATATAGACCAACGAAGTTCGACTTTCCAGACGAATATTTCATGATTATAGGTGACTATGAAATACCAGGACCCGACGAAGGACCTAAACCAGGGGTACATTGGACTCTCTCTTTCTCTCTCTCCATCTGTATGCGTGTGTGTGTGTGTGTGTCACTTTTGCATTTAATTTTTCATAGGATATTGCATGCTTAGGTTTTCAATTCTTAGCGTAGTTTATCGTTCATTCAATTGGTAGAGATTTATTACATAAGGTTACATATTGTTAGAATTATGGCCTAATCAAGCTTTAGTGGTGATTAAATTATGAGAAATTATTGAGGTTATAATTCATTGATATTGAATCATTGTATAAGTATATATCGTGAAATATACAAGTGAATCAATTGATTACCTTTGTGTATCATCATAAAACCATCTTCGGTATTTGTGAGTTGACTAAGTGTTAACGTGATCAAGTTCCAATAAAAATATCATTTTCAAATTTTCGCTATAAACCTTCTGCGCACACTTTGAAAAACCTTTAATAATCCATTTTGGAGAATTAGTCGAATTTTAATAATTGTTTTTAAGGGTCTATTTACCCCCTATAGACCATTTCATTACTCCATATTCTCACCCGAAACTTTGCTTTTGAGATGAAATTGACATCCAATAAACATTTAATCGTGCTTTCAGTTGCCTCAGCCTTTCCAGGGAACTGTTTTCTCCGATGTTGGGACACATACTGAGTGTCGACATCCAGGTTTAGCTAATGGTAAGCCACCTAGGGGTCCATATTCGGCATTTCATGGAGAGATATGACGAAGAGGTCAGCATTCATCTTTATTGCTTCACTAAGAAGGATCTTCATAGAATACATTTGAAGGTGCTTTTACACTTTATCACAAGGAACGTGAGAGTCAATCTTTTCTGATATGTCCCTTCTCTAATCGATAACGTCAGATCTATCGCTCCACAAGGACAAGTATTTGAATCATTAAAGGAAAACAAATCTTCTCCACCAAATAGAGTCAGGTCTGCTTGTTTGAGGCATAATAGTTCCATCGTGTCTTCATAAAGAACGTTGCAAGAGCTTCAACCGTCTACCAGGAGCCCTGTCAAGGTTTGATCGGTGATATAAAATGCGATAACTAAAGGTAGTTCAGAGTTTATGATTCCGTTAATCTTTTCTCGATCTAGGAATCCTAATCTTGACCGATCAATTTGCTGAACTCCTAAATTGGTGTCTAGCAAGAAACAATTGAAAGGTGACAAAGTATTAGACTCAACGACATTTTGAAATTCATCGATCGACAATAATAGATGAAGATTTAGACTTGAAGTTGAAACAGTTTTCTCAAGCATCTTTAGAGAAGCTACCAATTACGCTCACTTTGTTTCCAGCGGAAAACTTTCCTCGGATTGAGAATGAGTTGTTATAGATGAAAATGCGGGAATCATAAATCGATTCTCATAAACGACACCACAATTTCATTATGAAACCAAAAATAGAGAGAGGTGCAGAAGCTGTGACGGAGTAGAGCTTTTGATGTGATGGTGCGTGGATGTACCTGCAAGGTTAACGCTTTGACGCTTAAGTCAGTCTATGAAAGAGTAAAAAGTATTTAAATTGTGTTTGAAACTAGGGGTTTCGCGGTCAAGTTTGGTTCAATTTTGTGAGAATTTGATACCTAAACATATAAAAAAATATGGATTGATTTGTATTGGATTTTATTTTTATTTTATATAAAATCCAAACTGAACCAAACTGAGAATAACATATTGGTTTGAGTTGAATTGATCATATACATTAGAAATAAATGTGCAAAAATATTTTAAAAATGATCCAATTTACATCAATTAATTTTCCATAATAATACAAAATTGTTTCTCCATATAGGTTGTTAATGTCATAAATGATATTTCATTTTTTTCTTCTCGAAGTTGAATATCTTATACTAGTTTCTAAAATAATGATATAAATTATATGAATTAATATGGTTGGTTCGGGGAGACGGCCTCGCGGGTAAAATTTTGGAAATTCGTTGCTAGAACCAATTAATATTAAGTTTCTTTGATTTGGTTTAGTTTTTGCCCGAACTAAAAAAATGTATGACCCAAATACCATGTTTTGGTTTGGATTCCAGTTTGATTTGGATTTGCCCAAACCAATGAATACCCATATTTGAAACTTGTTACCTTAAATACCACCATTTCTTATAAGGGAGAGGAATAACAACTTCAGGTGTGAAATGAGAATGATCGTTGGATGCGTGTGAAGCGTAAAACTCTTATAATAAAGTACATGATAGTCTTACGATAATAATTTTTTTTCGAAAATATAACTATGTAATCGATCCAAAAATATAATTTGGACCGAAGTATCTCATAGCAATCAGTCAACATTAGAAGGATATGCCCGATCTAAAATAAATACCAATCATTTTCTCAAGATATATATTCCTTCTATAACAAATTATAAATAAATTTGACTTTTGATACATTTGACGATCAATATACGTATAAACTACATACATTGATTGTCAAATATATAAAAAAATAAATTAAATTTATTTATAATTTATTATAATTCGTAGTGTAATGGGTAATTAAATTCATATTTAGATACTTTCATCATTAATAGAAATAAGTAGCATACATAAAAAATAAACATAAAACATAAGTGGCATGCATAAAAAAGTTGAAATACGTATTAGTAGCACAAAAAAATCATCATTGGTTTGAAATGGGATATTCTTGGAACACATATGCCCCATTCAACACATGAAGTGAATTGGATCGTGATGATGATTGAAGAGTGAGAATCCATATCATCATAAAACCGTAACCCGTTTCATCTAGTCGGCAAAATCCATCAACGAAACGACGCACCGAATCACATCATTATCACCATAAACGACATTCCCTATCAAAATTCCGGGTAAATCCGACCCACAACTACCTTCATACGCAACACACCCCACGTCCCACTACTATACACAGCTATTTAAATTTCCTCCAACCATCTTCCTCTCTTTCTGAGTCCTAAAATCTCTATAATTTAGGGTTTTGCATTTCAATTGTCACACCACCTAGCCCTCTTATACGATGTCGCTCAGACCCAATGCTAGAACTGAAGTTCGTCGCAACCGTTACAAGGTTGCCGTCGACGCCGATGAAGGTCGCCGGAGAAGAGAGGACAATATGGTTGAGATCCGGAAAAGTAAGCGTGAAGAGAGTCTATTGAAGAAGAGACGTGAAGGTCTTCAAGCTCAGTTCCCTACTCCTCTTCAGTCTTCCTCCATTGTCGAGAAAAAGGTACTTTAGGGTTTGATGTCGATTTCTGATGTTTGATTCGGTCATGATCCAATCTCAAATAGCGTTCTCAGTTTAGATTTGATTGGGTTTTGTGATGTAGGTTCAGTGTTTAGTTATGAAAATGGGTTTGATAATTTACAGTTAGATATGTCTATGTGTTGCAGTTAGAGAGTCTTCCTGCAATGATTGCTGGGGTTTTATCGGATGATAATACTCAACAACTCGAAGCAACTACTCAATTTCGGAAATTGCTTTCAATTGGTAACTTTTGATTTAATTTGATGTTTTTGGTACATATGTTTGTGATTCTTAATGTTAAAGTCTGTTTTTTGTGGTTCGGTAGAACGCAGCCCTCCAATCGAGGAAGTAATTCAATCGGGTGTTGTTCCTCGTTTTGTTGAATTTCTAGTGAGGGAGGATTTTCCTCAACTTCAGGTTTGAAGATTTGTTTTTTTTTTTTTTTTTTTTGGTTTTGGAATTTTAAGTGATGTGGTGTAGTGTTGTTGAAATTTGTTGTTATGACATGCTTGTTTAGTTTGAGGCTGCTTGGGCACTCACAAACATAGCTTCTGGAACTTCTGAGAACACTAAGGTAGTAATTGATCATGGGGCAGTACCAATATTTGTCAAGCTACTTAGTTCACCTAGTGATGATGTTCGGGAACAGGTATGTTCATACTGAAACGTGGTAGACTAGAACGGGCTTCATAGTTGATCTGATTTTTTGCTAAACTATGGTTAAAACCAAAACTCTGAAATTGTAGGCTGTGTGGGCATTGGGAAACGTTGCCGGTGACTCCCCTAGGTGCCGTGATCTTGTTCTAAGCAATGGTGCCCTGATCCCGCTGTTATCCCAGTTGAATGAACAAGCAAAGCTTTCAATGCTGAGAAATGCCACATGGACCCTGTCAAACTTCTGTAGGGGCAAGCCACAACCTCCATTTGATCAGGTAATTTTTGTTGTTAATTCTAACTTAACTTGCAGAGGACTTTTTTCAGTGTATTAATATTGGAATTTGGATGGGCAGGTGAGGCCTGCGCTCCCTGCTCTTGAGCGTTTGGTTTTTTCCAGTGATGAAGAAGTCTTGACAGATGCATGCTGGGCTCTCTCATATCTCTCTGATGGGACAAATGACAAAATTCAAGCTGTGATTGAGGCAGGTGTATGTGGCAGACTTGTGCAGCTCCTTCTGTGAGTACCTATTCATCTATTCATGGTCAACAAATATCCTGATTCAATTGTTGACTGTCTTATGTTTGTGTTATGTAGGCACCCATCTCCTTCAGTGCTGATTCCTGCACTTCGCACGGTGGGAAATATTGTAACTGGAGACGATATGCAGACTCAGGTAATGTCATAATGGCTTATGAGTTGTTGCAATAATTAGTTGCTACCTAATTATTTCTAATAAATTTAGCTTTTATTGAGTGTAGTACCAAATTAGTGCTGTATTCCTAAATTTTGTGAACACATTAAAATTTGAAATAATATTACCTGAAATTATCGGAAATTAAATTTTGCAAGTCAGATTTGATTAATAAAGAACTCCAAAATGCTACAATAGTATGTGGTTGTTGAAGTTTCAGTACTTAGAAATACTAGTCTAGGAATCAGTTTTGTTTTGAGGAGGTGGGGGAGTTTTGGTCTGGGAAGAACGAAAAGTTATACTGGTGAAAAATTTTGGTCTGGGAAGAGCGAAAGTTACACTTGATAGTCATTTCTGGTGATTTACTACTATTTATTACCGTGAACATAGTCTCTTCTCAGCGCCCCTGGTGTTTTGTCACGTGTCACCTGTGAGACTTCCCTGATTTTGGTGGGACTTTTTTTGTCAGGCTATTATCAACCATGGTGCACTCCCATGCCTTTTGAGCCTGTTGACCCATAATCATAAGAAAAGTATCAAGAAAGAAGCTTGCTGGACTATATCAAACATCACAGCCGGAAACAAAGAGCAGATACAGGTAAACTAGTAAATCCCTTTTCTTTACACACATTTAATGTTGCATATTATGTTTAATTAAGTATTGTGTTAAGTTTTTTATGCTTTTTTTCAAGTTTGATACGCATTTAAATTGAATTTCTCAGTGCTTAATGCCCTTTTAAAGTATAAACTGATAGTGTTCCAAGTTTTCCGAGCCACTGGTACTTAGTTTCTGCAATATTGGGAGCTACATCCTGTTTAACATAGAGATGTGATGCAATAATAATCATTGTTGTCTTGTAGATATGATGCAATACTAATCATTGTAGTCTTGTAGATATATTCAGTTCTCATGTAGTCATGTAGTCATGTTACACCATTTAGAGCTCACTGAAGGGAATGTGGTATGGTTTGAAGGATGGCATTATTGTTGTGTTTTTCTGTTTCAGGTCTTGTCTTCTGTTGGCATGTGGTTTTTAATTTGCTTATTTACCGAAAAAATGCTCTGAACGCCACCTTTTATCATGTATAATGTAGGCTGTTATTGAAGCTGGTCTGATTGCTCCCCTAGTTAATCTTCTTCAAAATGCTGAGTTTGACATTAAAAAAGAAGCTGCATGGGCACTCTCTAATGGTACATCTGGCGGTACACATGAGCAAATCAAGTATGTGAAATGGTTTTTTTATTGTTATTTTCTGGCTCTGTTTCATGCAGACATCACGGGAGTTATGTATTGACTTACCAAATGTTGTTGTTACAAGGTACTTGGTGAGCCAGGGTTGCATAAAGCCTCTGTGTGATTTGCTTGTTTGCCCTGATCCAAGAATTGTTACTGTCTGTCTGGAAGGTCTTGAAAATATTCTGAAGATTGGAGAAGCAGAGAAGAGCTTTGGTAACACGGGAGATGTCAATTCATATGCTCAAGCTATTGATGACGCCGAGGGATTGGAAAAGATTGAAAACTTGCAGAGTCATGACAACAATGAAATTTATGAGAAAGCTGTTAAAATTCTTGAGACATATTGGTTGGAAGATGAAGACGAGACACTACCTCCAGGCGATGGTTCTCAAGCTGGTTTTAATTTTGGAGCCAATGACCTTCCGGTCCCATCTGGTGGATTCAACTTCAGTTGAAGACTTCTGTTGAGTGGGTATATGCCTCAGTTGTTTTATTTTTCCCTCTCGGGGTTACAACTGTAGTTTACATCCAATCTTATTATATAACTTTTTGTGTTCTCTAAACCAATTGCTTTCAATAATTGTAGGAACTTGGTTGGATGGAGCAGGGTTGATCTAGGGTGACTGTTGGGGTTGAGTCTGGGTGGGGTGGGTCCATGTACTTCATGGTGTCTGGTGTCAGTCGGGTCTAGTGTCTGTAATGAAGTGCTGGGGTGGGTCAGTCTTAACTGCCATGTCCGAATAAGAAGGGGGGGTGGTGGGTTCAGTTAGCAACATAATGTGAGCATTGTATCTTGTGCAGGAAATGTATTTTGCTGGGGAGAAATTATGTTGCAGTAGCAAGGACCTGTGTTGTTGTGTGGCAATGGGGGAAAGGGGTTTTTCTTTTGAAGGGGCTTTGAGTCCTATTTTTTATTGAGTCGTACTAGTAGTTTGTATTGGTAATTTATACCGAGTCAGTATTTAATTTGAGTGAATACAGTGTTCAGAACCAAATTTTATGTTGTATTCTATTAAAAAAGTTAGAGCTATTTAATCTCCACCTTTAATAGTTATAATGCCTTCTCAAAATAGAATTCTTTAAGTCAAACATGAAACACCTATGATTATTAATTACTCCTTCCGATCACTATTATAGTCAAAGATTTTTTTTTTTTCAAGTTCATTAAATAGCTGACGTATTATAATAGTGATTAAAGGAAGTATTACTGTACTAGAAAAGTTGATTTCAATTCTGTGGGCAATGAAACCGCTATTTGAAGACATACAGGAAAATCAATGCTGTGGTGGACCTTGAAATGTATAGAGGAAGGAAGAAGCCTTTTGTTCCATTCCATCATCCATCTAACTCTGCAAAGAAATCAGGAAGTTGACAGCTAGAGAAGAGTCACACTCTAATCAAAGCTGCAACCCTTTATGGTCGACCACTTCAATTGTGAATTTGACATCAGACACTCGTGTCATAATAAATGTCTTAATTAAACTTAAATGAGTTAATTTTAATAATAAAATTAGTATCTGGTGGAGAATTTTTTGAAAGAGTTAGATGGCTATTATTATAACACTCTCAAACTAACACGATAATCGATAAATGTTTTATAAAGATCTCATGATTAAAATGATGTAACCACTTGATATTAATTAAGTTTCATATCATATAATTTATTATTAATTTAGTTATTATATTATATTTAACATCAATATAGTGAAAGGTTAATATGGATAAAATTTGAGTTAAAAGACCTCATTATTAGAATTGAAAATGAGTCGAGTCGAGTCGAACTCGACTTAACTCATTTCGACTCGTTAAGAATTAGTCGAGTTTGAATTCGAATTTATCACACATTTTTTTTCCAGCTCAAATTCGACTCGTTAAAGAATTAATCGAGTTCGAGTTCATCATGAACTTTTAATATATATATATATATATATATATATATATATATATATATATATATATATATATATATATATATATATATATATATATATATATATATATATATATATATATATATATATATATATATATATATATATATATATATATATATATATATAAAATATTTTAAATTAATATTTTTTAAAACTTATCTAAATAATTAACTTTGATGAATAATATGATAATTAAAACAATCTTATTTATTCTTGTATTCACAAGAATTATAGACAATATTTTTAGCTTTTGTATAATATAAGTTTTATATCAAAATAATATTTATAATTCAAGATATTATCATCAAAAGTAGGTAATATGAACAAATAATGAAGTGTTATAAGTTAAGTTTGTAACATATATTTGACTAGGTTGAATTTTGATTTTTTTAATCAATAGAATTATAAATTATTTTATCATAATACGAGCAAATAATGAAATGTTATAACTTAACTTTGTAACATATATTTGACCAGATTGAATTTGAATTTTTTTAATCAATAAAATTGTAAATTATCTTATCATCTTTTAAATGATATAAATAAATATGAAAATTAAGTATTGATGTCTTCGTGAAACTTATATATCGAGTCAGTTCACGAGTCAAACAAATCTAATTAAACATAGATTAAGTTTAACTCATTTATTTTACAAACTTAATTTTAAATTCAAAATCAACTCATTTAATTCATGAATCAAATTCAACGAATGAATTATTGAATCGAATCTCAAATTATTTTTAAATTAATTTGGTTCATTATCAACACTACTCTTTATTATTACTTTCAGTCTTTAATACAATAAAAAAATTATTTTTTAAGTTTATTAAAGAATTAATATATTTAGACTATATATATATATATATATATATATATATATATATATATATATATATATATATATATATAATCTAAATACATCGATTTTTTATAAACCTAAAAAGTAATTTTTTTGCGTGACAGTTTACTCTTAGTTAGACTATTTATTTAAAATTGTAAAATATTAGTAGCAACGTAATTTTTTATTTATTTATACGATGCTCAATGTTTATTTGAAAAAATTAAAGTATAGAACTGGTATTGCACACACGACTAATAATTGAAGAGATGCTTTGCTGGATCCCTCATGTTTTTGTTTTCAAACCTTTGAATGTGAATTCTACTGTAATTAAGGTTGATGGACACACAAATTTAAACAGAAATGAATCATTGATGTCAGAATATCTAGTTGGCAGATCATTCTGACAGCTATACAAGAATTATGATTGGATACGGTTACAGCAACGATCCTAGTCGATCCATTATGGCTTTTGTACATGTACTGCCAACTTTACTAGATAACACCACATTCATATCATTATAATAAGGTGTGTTTTAAAATGACTAGAAAATAGGTAAGTGAATGTTTTTTTTTTGTTTTTTTTAAATTCAGAAATAAGTAATATTTGTGAAATGTTTAGTAGACCGTTTACATTTTGAATTTGAATATATTCTTCTAATATATTTATATGTAATAAAAATGGTTTTTAGCATTATTAAGAAATTTAATTAAGTATTATTAATTTTTTAGATTTTGGTAAAAATATTAGTTAAATTTATTATAATGTCTTTTTTATTGAATTTAATAGAATGTTGAAAAATAAAATAGAGGGATATATTAGGAATTACAATATTATGATTTAATAATAATTGATTTTTACTTATAATAGTGATCAAGAATTGTAATATTTTTGTTGCTTATAAATGTGTCTGGAGGGTGTATCGTAGAATACAGTAAGAATAGACAACGTTTATGAAATATTGATGTAGGCTAAAACATTGTAATATTTAATAAAAGTGTTGCTGAAAAAAACGTGTTTCATGAAGGATCGCAACTTTGTGAAACATTATCACTTTAACCTATAAATTGAACATTTCAGATTCAGAAAAACACATTGGAAAAAACCCATATTCTTCACACAAAATTCTATATTTCATCTTCCCACATTTGAGTTTTTATTGGTTTTGTACAAACTCAAGTATAAACTGAATTATCTTAGGTATTCACGCGTACAAACTCTTAGATGATTTGAGATGTGCTTGAAATACTATAAAAAGTGATTTGTTCACGATTCTAGTTTGAATTCATTTAATTTATAATTTATTATCTAACAATCTTATAATATCTCAAATAATAGCAAATGTAACACCCCAATTTTAGTATATATATATATATATATATATATATATATATATATATATATATATATATATATATATATATATATATATATATATATATATATATATATATATATATATATATATATATATATATATATATATATATATATATATATATATATATATATATATATATATATATATATATATATATATATATATATATATATATATTAATTAATTAGCGGTGTGATTTTGTAAATAAATAATTATTTGATGTATGTTGTGTGTGATTGGTTAGTCGAGTTAAGTACGTCAAATCGTAGAATTATAATTAATAATAATGTCGGTTAGTGAAACAATATTTTAATTAGTGAGAATTGTAGAAATTAATAGCATATTAAGTAATTGGGCCTATTTAGTGATAATGTGATGAGTAAATATGGGATATGTGTTAGTAATTACTAGAGGTTGTAATTTGTAAGGGTTTAATAAAAAGAAAAGAAATAGAGTTAGTAAGAGGAATAGCAAAAGAGAAGAGAAAAGAGTTTCGTGAGAAAAGAAGAGAAGAGCGAGAAAGAAGAAAAATGGCAAGAACGTAAAAGTTGTGGAATCTACCTAGAACAAGGTAAAAGAGAGTTTTCATTTCGTTATTGGAATTGTTAATAATGCATGATGGGCAGTGTCATGTATTAAGAATGATTTCTCTAATTTTCCATGTTTTGAATTACTTAGGTTTTGATTGAGAATTCATGGAATTGGTATGTGATTATGTTGTGATGTTTGTGTTGATAAATATATGTTGAATACATGTTTTAGTAACTTAAATAATGACAAGTTGGATGTTAAAATATGTTTTGGATGAAGAAAACCACATTTAGAATGTGTTGTCATCGCAAGTTTTTTTGGAAGAATTGCAGAGCTCGCTCAGCGCGAGATTATCTTGCTTTGCACACTCGGATATGTAATGAGCCCGCTTAGCGCGAGGTAGCGCGCTTAACACGAACTGAAAGTTAACTTTGTATTTTTTTATTTGATTTGGTATTATGTATGCTTATATTTTATGCTAATTTATGCCAAATTTTTGAGAATTTAATCTGCATATTAGATGTGTTTTCGAAGGCTATTTGTTAATGACATGAAACTTATTTTTATATTGATATGTGCATGTGATGGTGTTGGAGTGTAATTATATTTTGTACATTGCTATTATGCATGGTAATGATGTTTCAGTGCAGTGATGAGACGAATATGAAATGTGTGTGAATAATTCATGAGTATGTGTATGTATGTGCAAATGTGTGGTAATTCAAGTGAGATGAATTATTAAAGATATTCAGGGATGTTAAGATTAAAGAATGGTCTTAATTGCATATGGTTGTGGTAATTTCACATGCATCATTTGTGTCAAGAGGCAATGCTTGTTAGTTTTGTGGGAGCTAGTGACTTATCCTAAACCTAGAGATGAGTTTGAAAGTTTAGATGATGAGCTTTTTGGCGTGTTATTGGTCTAGAGAATAAACTCAGTTTAAAGTAAAAGCTGAATAAAAAATAACATAGATTACCACCACATGCATGAGTATTGCATTTGAGTTGCATCGAGTCACATTGTGTTATTGCCATAATATGAAATTATGTGCACTATGTGAAATTGTTGTGTTTTGTGAAATTGAGGATTGTGATTGTATATACTTGTGAATAGTATGGGAATTGAGTGATGTTATGTTTATAAAGCATTTGAAGTGTGAGAATATTTATTTGTATGCATGTATGTTATACATTATGTATTATTATGTGATTTCGATAATTATGTGAATTCTCACCCTTCTGTTGGAATAATTTTTTTATACTACATCGTTCAGGTACTAAAGAGTAGAGTTGCTTCCAGCAAGAGATTAGTTGGAGGAGTGAGCTGTTTTATTTTTGTAGTTTGATTTGAGTCATGCTCTGGTCATGTAACACTGGAGAAACGTTTTGATTCATGTTTTTAAGAGATACTTTGTATACTCTATTTTAATTGTTTTGAATATTTTAGTTATATGGTAAATTGGCTTTTACGCCTAAGATATTTCAATAAAGGTATTGAGTATGATACTTTATTGTTAATTGTTTGAAATGAGAATTATTCCGCTGCTACATGCTATATGAGAAAGTGATATGAAAAACATGAATTTAAATAAGTGTTATTTGAGTATGACAGGTATATGTGATGTACGGAGTATATGTGACACCCTTGTTTGAGAAACATGTTTTATTTACTCTGATTTATATCGTATTTCCACGGGGTTTTAGAAGGGTGTTACATTAGTGGTATCGGAGCATAGTCGATCAATTGACCAAGCTGTTAATGCATTTATTCTAGTTTATATTCGATATGTGTATGTGACACTATCAGTATTGTTTGCTTTAACGAGAATTTGTTGTTGGAAATTCTCAACAATAATGGTTGGAGGAATCAATGATGGCGCTATTACTGAAGCTTTGACAACGTTGGATGGAGCGATTGGGCAGAATCAGCAAGGTAATGTTGTGAATAACAACAATGATGATGAGTTCCTTGCTTTGGAGAAGTTTCAAAGAAATAATCTGCCAATTTTTGAGGGAGATCATGAACCTAACAAGGCACATGTATGGCTGAAAGCGATCAAGAAGATCTTTCAAGTCATGAATTATTCAGATGCGCAGAAGGTGCAGTTTGGAACCCATATGCTTGAAAAGGAAGCCGATGATTGGTGGGGTAACACTAATAATAGGTTTGAGGAAGAGGAAACTGAGGTTACTTGGGTTGTTTTTAGAGAAGAATTTATGGAGAAGTATTTTCTAGAAGATGTAATGGGAAGAAGGAAATTGAGTTCTTTGAGCTGAAGCAGGGTAATTCCACAATGGCAGAGTATGCTGCAAGATTTGAAGAGCTGATTAAGTTATATCCTCATTACAACACTACTAATTCTGAGAGATCCAAATGTCTTAAGTTTGTGAATGGTTTGAGGCCTGAGATCAAGAAGCCATGGGTTACCAGCAGATTACACGATTTTCTGAGTTGGTTAACAAGAGTAGGATATATGATAAAGATAGTAGAGCTCGTTCTTCTCACTATAAGAGTTTTAATGAGAAGAAGAGAAAAGGTCGATTCATAGGAAAGTCGTATGTAACTTCTGCGATAAGGGGAAACAAAAAGCTTGTTATGACAAGAAGCCGAGTGGGGAAGGAGCTCTTGCTCCGGTTAAGTGCTATAAGTATGGTGTTGAAGGACATCATGCTCTAGAGTGCACAAGTGCTGAACTGAAATGTTTCAAGTGTAGAAATCCAGGTCACAAGAATTTTGAGCACAAGAGTGGTGCGAAGGTGACTTGCTACAACTGTGGTGAGCAAGGACACATTAGTAACAAGTGTGATAAACCGAAGAAGGAGAAATATAGAGGGACGGCGTTTTCCCTATCAGGTTCCGAGACTACCGTTGAAGAGAGGCTAATCAGAGGTATGTGCTTCATTAATGGTACACCTTTGATTGATATAATTGATACTGGAGAGACATATTCTTTTATTTCTTTGGACGTGTTAAGAGATTAATCTCAAGTTATATGAAATTAATGGACGTATGGTTACCTTGGGATGAACTAGTTGGAAGTCAACCATGTTTATATCAACTGTTTTCTTAGACATTTATTTTTCTTGAACCTGAGATGGAAAAAGACTTGTTTATGTCTGCTAAGCAAGTGAACGAGTCGGTGCAATATGGTGCCGAAATGTTTATGTTGATGGTAGCTTTGGATATTAGTGGAAAAAGAGCGAATGATGATTTAACAATCGTTCGTGATTTTCCATAGGTACTTTCTGAGGAGATAAGTAATTTACCTTCGAAGCATGAAATGGAGTTTGCGATAGACTTAGTTCTAGGTACTAGTTCAGTATCGATGGATCCATATCATATGTCAACATAGAAATTGAAAGAGTTGAAGAATCAACTTGAAGATCTTCTTGAGAAGAGATTTATTCATCCGAGTGTGTCACTATGGGGTGCACCAGTATTATTGGTGAAGAAGAAAGAAGTTACTATGAGGTTTTGTATGGACTATAAACAACTGAACAAGGTGACTATCAAGAATAAGTATCCACTTCTGAGGATTGATAATTTGAAGGATCATTTGGTTGGTACAAGTGTGTTCAACAAGATAGATTTGAAATCTGGGTATCATCAGATTTTTGTGAAGGATGAAGATATTCAGAAAATTGCTTTTAAAACGAGGTATGGTTACTATGAGTATTTCGTGATGCCATTTGGTGTGATCAATGCACCGGTTGTATTCATAGAGTACATGAAAAGGATTTTCCATCCGTATTTGTATAAGTTTATGGTTGTTTTCATTGATGATATTTTGACTTATTCGAAGAGTGAAGAAGGTCATGCTTAGCATCTGAAGGTTGTGTTAACAATGTTGAAAGAGAAGAAGTTATATGCTAAAATTTCTAAGTGTGATTTTTGGTTGAAGGAAGTAAGTTTCCTTGGCCATGTGATTCTATTAGATGTATTGCGGTTGATTCGTCGAAGATTGAAGCTGTGTCTCAGTGGGAAGCTCCAAAATTTGTCTATGAGATTAGAAGTTTACTTGGGTTGACTGGTTATCATTGTAAATTCATTGAAGGATTTGCCAAGTTATCTTTTCCGTTGACGCAATTGACTAGGAAAGGTCAAGATTTTGTTTGGAATGCAAAAGTGAGGAAAGTTTTCATGAACTTAAGAGAAGACTGACAATAACTCCTGTTTTGATTTTTCCTAATCCGACATAACTGTTTGTTGTGTATTCTGATGCTTCATTGATGGGGTTGGGAGGCGTGTTGATACAACATCAGCAAGTTGTAGCTTATGCTTCAAGGCAACTTAAAGTGCATGAAAGGAATTATCCGATGCATGACTTGAAGTTGGCTGCTATTGTGTTTGTATTAAAGCTTTGAAGACATTATTTGTTTGGATCAAGATTTAAGGTGTTTAGTGATCCTAAGAGTTTGAAATATCTATTTGATCAGAAAGATTTGAATACAAGGAAGAGTAGATGGTTGGAATTACTGAAGGATTATGATTTTGGTTTGAATTACCATCCGGGTAAAATAAACGTGGTAGCTGACGCATTGAGTATGAAATCTTTGCATATGTCGATGATGATGGTAAGGGAGCTAAAAATGATTGAACAATTTCGAGATATGAGTTTGGTTATTAAAGAGACCTATTATGGAGTTAAGCTTGGTATGATGAAGCTTACTAATGGTATTCTTGATGAGATTCGGGAAGTTCAGAAATCTGATTTGAGTTTAGTAGATCGATTGTAGTTGATCAATCAAGGTAGAGGTGGTGACTTTCGAATTGATGAAAATGGTATCATGAGATATTGGGATAAAGTTTGTGTTCCGGATATAGTTGAGATGAAAAAGAGTATTCTTGAGGAATGGCATCGTAGTGGATTGAGTATTCATCCGGGTTCTAAGAAGATGTACCATGACTTGAAGAAGATATTTTAGTGGCCCGATATGAAGAAATAAATTGTGGAGTTTGTGTATTCTTGTTTGACTTGTCAGAAGTCGAAGATCGAACATCAAAAACGGTCGGGTTTAATGCAAACTGTTATCTATTCCATAGTGGAAATGGGATAATATATCGATGAATTTTGTGTCTGGTTTACCGTGAACACCGAATAATTTTGAGGCTATTTGGGTTATTATGGATAGATTGACGAAATTTACTCACTTTATTCCGACGAGAATGGATTATCCATTGGAGAAGCTAGCAAAATTGGACCTGAGATAGTTCAGCAGACTACCGATAAGATTAAGATGATTAAGGAGAATATGAAGATTTCTTAGAGTAGTTAGAAAAGTTATCATGAAAAGAGCAGGAAAGAACTTGAGTTCCAAAAGGATGATCATGTATTTTTGAGAGTTACTCCAGTAACTGGTGTTGGTCGAGCATTGAAGTCGCGTAAGTTGACACCGAATTTAATTGGTCCATACCTGATTTCAGAGAGGATAAGAGATGTGGCCTATCAGATTACTTTACTACCGTAATTTTCTAATCTCTATGATGTGTTCCATGTATCTCAATTGAGGAAATGCATTACAGACCCATCTCATGTGGTCCAAGTAGATGATGTACATGTGAAAGATAACATGACTGTGGAGACATCACCTATGTAGATAGAGGATTGAGAGTTGAAGCAACTTCGAGGTAAAGAGATTTCCTTAGTGAAGGTAGCTTGGGGAAGACCAGTTGGTGGAAACGTTACTTGGGAGCTCGAGAGTCAGATGAGGGAGTTTTATCATGATCTGTTCGTTTGGGGTAATTTTTTAGAGCGAAAATCTTTTAAGTGACAGAGAGTTGTAACACCCCAATTTTAGTAATTAATTATATATATTATATTAATTAATTATTGGTGTGTTTTATGAATAAATGATTATTTGATGTATGTTGTGTGTGATGGGTTAGTCGAGTTAAGTACGTCGAACTGTAGAATTATAGTTAGTAATAATACCGGTTAGTGAAATAATGTTTTAATTAGTGAGAATTGTAGAAATTAGTAACATTATAATTAATTGGGCCTATTTAGTGATAACATGATGAGAAAATGTGGGTGTGTGTGTTAGTAAGCCCAATAGTGATTACTAGAGGTTGTAATTTGTAAGGGTTTAATAAAAAGAAAAGAAATGGAGTTAGTAAGAGGAATAACAAAAGAGAAGAGAAAAGAGTTTCATGAGAAAAGAAGAGAAGAGCGAGAAAGAGGAAAAATGTCAAGAACGCAAAAATTGTGGAATCTACCTAGAACAAGGTAAGGATGGGTTTTAATTTGGTTATTGGAATTGTTAATAATGCATGATGGGCAGTGTCATGTATTAAGATTGATTTCTCTAGTTTTGCATGTTTTGAATTACTTATGTTTTGATTGAGAATCTATGGAATTGGTACATGATTATGTTGTGATGTTTGTATTGATAAATATACGTTGAATACATGTTTTAGTAACTTAAATCGTGATAAATTGGATGTTAAAATATGTTTTGGGTGAAGAAAACCGCATTGGTACTGTGTTTCTATCTTAGGTTTATTTAGAAGAATCACAGAGCTCACTCAGTGCGAGATTAGCTTGTTTAGGGCGCTCGGATCTTTAATGAGCCCGCTTAGCGCGAATTGGAAGTTGAAGTTTTGTATTTTTCTTTATTTGATTTCAGATTATGTATGCTTATATTTTATGCTAATTTATGTCTAATTTTGAAGAATTTAATCTACATGTTAGATGTGTTTTCGAAGGCTATTTGTCAATGACATGAAACTTGTTTTTATATTGATATGTACAGGTGATAGTGTTGGAGTGTAACTATGTTTTGTACATTTTTATTATGTGTGGTAATGATGTTTTGATGCAGTGATGAGACAAATATGAATTGTGTGTGAATAATTCATGAGTATGTGTATGTATGTACAAATGTGTGGTAAGTTAACTGAGATAAATTATTGAAGATATGCAGGGATATTAAGATTAGAGAATGATCTTAATTGCATATGATTATGGTAAATATACATGCATAATTTGTGCCAAGAGGTAATGCTTGTTAGTTTCGTGGGAGCTAGTGACTTATCCCAAACCTAGAGAGAGGTTTGAAAGCTTAGAGGATTGCCTTTTTGGTGTGTTATTGGTCTAGAGGACGGACCCGATTTAAAGTAAAAACCGAATAAAAATAACAGAGATTAGTACCACATGCATGAGTGTTGCATTTGAGTTGCATCAAGTCACATTGTGTTATTGCCATAATATAAAATTATGTGCACTATGTGAAATTGTTGTGTTTTGTGAAATTGAGGATTGTAATTGTATATACTTGTGAATAATATGAGAATTGGACGATGTTACGTTTATAAAGAATTTGAAGTGTGAGAATATTTATCTAAATACATGTATGTTATACATTATGCATTATTATGCGATTTCGATAATCATGTGAATTCTCACTCTTCTGTTAGAATGGTGTTTTATACGACATCGCTCAAGTACTGAAGAGTAGAGTTGCTTCCAGCAAGAGATTAGCTGAAGAAGTTAGAAATTTTATTTTCGTAGTTCTGATTGAGTCATGCTCAGGTCATGTAACACTGGGGAAAAGTTTCGGTTCATGTTTTTAAGAGATTCTTTGTATACTCTATTTTAATTGTTTTGAATATTTTGAGTTATATGGTGAATTGGCTTTTACGCCTAAGATATTTCAATAAAGGGATTAAGTATAAGACTTCATTGATAATTGTTTCAAATGAAAATTATTCCGCTGCTACATACTATATAAGAAAGTGATATGAAAAACATGAATATAAATAAGTGTTGTTCTGGACTGGGCCTGCCCTTGGCTCAACTCCCAGTAAGGCCCAATCCAGACTTGTCAACCTGCACTACTCACCAGTTCTATCCTCGAATGCGATGAGCAACTATCACATTTTCCCCACACGGAGACAACCTCACCACATGGGGACAACACCCCGAGTAGACTAAGGACGGTCACCTCCGACCATGAAGGCTTCGAGGACACCCCGATTGGCTCGTCGACCAAGGATGGTCCCCTCACTCGACCTCGCGTATGAAGGGGATCACCCATAACGGGAAGATGCCCCTCCCGAGCATCCTCCTTGTAGGGCTAACTACCAACGTCTCCGAACATCACGGAGTCTTCGTGGCCTCAGAAAGATCGCATCCATATCCTTCTTACCTTGCGGAGGACGTCATCCAAGTATGGGACCACGTGCGGGTCCCCACTATTCACATAGGACCTAGCAGTCTCTATGTTGGGCCTGCTTGACCAGCCCAATGAAGAGACCTTGGCCCAACGCTGGGGGCTATAAATACCCTCTCTTTCGAGAGGGTCACTTATTCAACACTTTTTACTCTCACACTTGCTTGCTCATTCCACAACTTATTTTGGAATCAAAGTGTCTTGCAGGTACCCCCACCTCACTATCAACTTCTGCTCGAGCTTGCTGTGACGGTCCATTCTGGTCAAGTATGATCAGTGGCGCCGTCTGTGGGAATCTTGCTTCCTCGTCTTCCGTTCACTCAAGACTAAAGCTAAACCACTCTTTTGACTGTCATGGTTGATCAAACAACAGAAAAAAATGTGAACATCCGCATCACCAACGTCAACAACAACGTCACCGACATCAATAATGTTGGTACTGTTGGCCACAACACGGCCCTCACCATTAATATGCCCGGTCCTTCAGAGTATAGAGACGGAGAAACTTCCTCGTCATCATCACTATCTAGATGAATTGAAGACGATCGACCACCTCCTCAGAACTACCAACCCAACCAGTTCCTGGAGGTCCCCGTTCCCTCCAGAGCAGATTCCATGACCAGGGCACTGTTCACGGTGATAAACAAAACAAATTATTTGATGTTCTCCCAAGGAGAGAGATTGAGGGTGATCAAAGATGCTCGGAGAGCCCCCGGAAGATAAAGGAGGCCCCATTCTCCTTCTCCTCTCCAAGTAAAGGAACATCCCCAATCTCCCCCGCGGAGACGCAGGCGGGACGCCTCTCGAAGTCCCTCCCCCCCGACCAGTCGAGCGAAGCCCCCCATTGGAGAGGGGCCAGCCCGTAGACATGGGAATACGCGGCCACATTCCCCCCGTCAAGAGCAAAGACCCCTTAGAGACAGGAACATGAGAGATAATGAGCGACAATGTCTCCCGAGGAATGCTCCGCGCGACCAGGGCTACCATAACCACGACTACAACAGATCTCCTTCTTGCTTGCTAGACAGGAGTGACGAAGACGACCCCCGTGGTCCCTTGTCACAAGCCATCATGGAGGCACCCATCCCCCCAGGGATGGAGAAGACTCCCCATCTGAAGGAGTACGACGACATTGCCGACCCGATCAACCACATAGACGGGTTCGAGGCAATGCTACATTATCACAATGTCGGGGGACCAATCAAATGTTGATTGTTCCCCACGACTTTGAGGAAATCTGCGATGGATTGGTACAAGAGTCTCGCCCTGGGGTCAATTACCTCCTAGTGAAATTTAAAGAACCAATTCATCATTTTGTTTACCGCTTCACGTCGGCACACAGAGACTGAAGCAGCCCTTGAGGCTATCGTCCAGAGACATGACGAGACTCTCAGGGAATTTATTGATCGGTTCAACTGGGAAGCCATCCAGGTCCCCTGCACCGATCACATGAAGAGATACCTGCTCGAGAGGGGACTCCTCCCGGGCACAGAATTCAGAAAGGCCGTTGGCATCGAACCACCCTAAAAATTTAATGCCCTCCTCGAGAAAGCCAGAGCATACATGGACTACGAGGAGAGGGAAGCCGCCAATAGAGGCCAGGACCCCAGGAATGATGGATCAACCAGCAATCTACAATAGCAAGACTCCGTCCCTCTTCGACAAACTGGAGAGAAGAGGAAGGATGACAAACCCCGAGACCCTCGTGAGCAAAGAGGACCGTCGGGGCAGTTTACTGAGTACACTCCGCTAACGACTTCTCGCGAGCGCATTTTGGCGGAGTGTGCGAACACATATTTCAAGGACGGCAGTGTCAAACATCCTCGCCCCGCTCCTGCTAAGCCTAGGGAAGATCAGAGCAAATACTATCAATATCATCGAATCCATGGACACTTGATTGAAGATTGTGTCCATCTCAAGGATGCTATTGAGACCCTCATAAAAGGGGGAAGAATCGGGAAATATCAGCGTGGCGACGCCCCTCGTCGAGATGCCCACAAAACAAGGGAGACAGAGGAGGATGCCCGACCATCTGACGAGTCGGTCTGCATCCAGACTGCATTCTCCGTTACGAGACCAAATGACTTCTACATCCCCGAACATATGGAAGAGCCTCTGTCCATGCACAACAGGTGGGAAAGCTTCCCCTCTGCCATGGTCATAAATGGTAGAGGGTTTAATGACATAACTATAAATTCAGCAAAGAGGAAGTTGGACGAGCTGGTCGACGCCCCACCTCCCCCCCCCCCCCCCCCCCCCCCCCCCCCGCAAATGGTGACTTTCGAGAGGGTTAAGGGCAAATCAGAGCCAATTACCTTTTACCTCGAGGAATTGCCCAGAGGGCCCCCCAATTCAGCCATCCCTCTTCTGATCAGTGCGAGAATGGCCAACTTTGATGTTCATCACGTCTTGGTCGACGAGGGAAGTTGCATCGACGTGATGTACAACTAGCTCTTCAGAACCCTGCAACTCGACGACTCTCACCTTTCACCATACATGGGGTCCGACCATCAGGGCTTTAATAGATCGACCTCCAAGCCACAGGGGTACGTGGAGCTCATGGTCACCTTCGGCGAAGATACTTCCACTAGGCAAGTCAAGTTGCGTTTCCTGGTCATCAACTGCCCGTCCCTCTACAACTGCATCCTTGGGAGACCGAAACTGGCAGAGCTGACCATGGTACCCTCCACCGTCCATATGAAGATAAAGTTCTACACAAAAGGGCACGTGTCACCACCATCCAAGGCGACCTAGCAGCTGCCCAAAGATGCTTCAATGCGGCGGCCAAGGGACAAAGCACGATCGACACTGGGGCACGGCCCGCCACGAGAGCTGCAACAGTGCGACCTGAGCCACATCAGTCAGAGCCACATCCCATCAAGGAAGAAGTGCAGAGGGCTCCTCTAAAGGTCGACTCAATCTCGTTAGATACCTGTTTATACCAAGAAGAAGTGCCCAACAACGAGCAGGGGCTACTCCGACCAATTCTGGATGGGGACTTTGAGCTCGTCCCTCTCGGTGAAGACCCGAACAAAGGGGTGAAGATCGGCACCGGACTCCCCGACCTGGAGAGGAAGCATACCAAGGCTTGCTTGAGGGAGAATGCACTTTGTTCGCATGGAGCGCTGCGGAGATGCCCGGTCTCGATGCCGAGGTCGCCTGTCATCAACTTGCCATTGATCCAGCCGCTAGGGCAGTAGTACAACATAGGCGTAGGCAGTCCCTGAAGAAAATGGAGGCTGCTGAAAAAGCTGTAAAAGACCTCCTAGAGGAAAATTTTATTTCTAAAACCCGGTATTCAACCTGGCTGTCAAATGTTGTACTCGTTAAAAAGAATAATGGTAAATGGCGTATGTGTGTTGATTATACCGATCTTAACTAGGCATGACCCAAAGATGCATTCCCCTTGCCTAATATTGACATGCTAGTCGACAACTCGGCCGATTATAAAATTTTATCTTTCATGGACGCCTATTCAGGCTATCACCAAATCCCAATAGCAATAAGCGACAAACACTGTACCGCCTTCATGACCAGCTCGAGAAATTATTACTACAACGTAATGCCCTTCGGTCTGAAAAATGCAGGAGCAGCATACCAGCAGATGATGAACAAAGTCTTCCGCAATGAGATCAGAGATATGCTTGAGGTATACATGGACGACATGATCGTAAAATCTCGAGTAGACACCGACCATGCTGCTCGTCTCAGAAAAGTATTTGCCTAAGCAAGGCAATGTAGAATGAGGTTCAACCCCGAGAAATGCACCTTCGGGGTTAAGGCGGGAAAGTTCCTCAGATTTTACCTAACAAAATGAGGAATCGAAGCCAACCCGAAAAGTGCTGGGCGTTCTCTGACCTCCCCACACCTAATTCAAAAAAATCCATACAAGTCCTGAATGGTATGCTCGCCTCGCTCTCCTGTTTCGTCGCAAAATCCGCTCAACACGCCCTTCCATTTTTCAAACTCCTCCGCAAGGAGGCAGCTTTCGAGTGGACCGAGGAATGAGAACGAGCCCTCCTCAATCTCAAGTAGAGCCTTTCACAACTGCTCGTGCTATCACGATCATTAGGCGGGTAGACGTTATTCCTGTATCTGGCTGTCTCTGTCAAAGCCGTCAGTGCGACCCTCATTCGCGAGAGTCTCGACGGTTAAAAACCTGTGTATTTCACAAGTAAAGCACTTTAGGGACCCGAGGTCAGATACCAACAGATTGAGAAGGTGGCTTTGGACCTTGTCAATGCGGCAAGAAGGATCAAACACTACTTCCTCGCACACACGATCATCGTACGAACAGACTAACCCGTGAGACAGCTCTTAGGCCGACCCGACATGGTAGGTCGAATGCTAAGGTGGTCCTTGGAGATTTCAGAATTCAACATCCAGTACGAAAGCAGGAAGGCTCTGAAGGCCCAAGCTCTGGCCGACTTTATCACAGAGATGACCGCTCACAACCTCCCCCCCCCCCCTGCAAGGAAGGAGCACAAGTGGACCATCTTTGTGGACGAAGCGTCCACCTCGACTGGTAGTGGAGCAGGAATCCTCCTCGAAAACGAGGAAGGCATCGTGATCGAACACTCTCTCACTCTCTCCTTTCCGACCTTAAACAATTAAGCAGAATACGAGGCTCTGCTCGCAGGTCTAAGACTGGCCGAGAATTTGGGTGCTTGTGAGATACAAATTTTCACTAATTCCCAACTTGTCGCGTCTCAAGTTCAAGGGGGATACCATGCTAAGGACAACAACCTCATTGAATATTTAAACTTGGTCAAAGAACATATGAAAAAGTTCGATCGAGCAGAAATCACACAGGTGCCACGCGAACAGAACACACGAGCCGATATACTTTCAAAGCTCGCGAGCATAAAAAATAAGGGCAGAAACAAGTCAGTCATACAAGAATCCCTATCTCGCCTGAGCATTGAAAGGTCCACGGCTCTACTCGAAGTGAATGCCATCGGGGATAGCTCATGTTGGATGACCCCGGTGTTCAACTTTCTGACGAAAGGGGAACTTCCCCTAGACCAAAGGGAGGCAACCATTACCAAACAACAGGCATGATTGTACGTGGTTCTTGAACACAAACTTTACCATCAGGGATTCTGCATCACACTCCTTAAATGTGTCGAAGAGTTTGCAATCCTTGAGATACCGCGGAAAATTCACGAGGGAATCAACGCCCATCACATGGGCGGAAGATCCCTAGCATGAAAGGCCCTTCGAGCAGGGTACTATTGGCCGACCATGCAACAGGACGCCAAGAAGCATGTCAAGAAATGCGACAAGTTCCAGAGGCATGCGGAGATGCACCTCGCACCCCCACATGAGCTCACAACACTATCCTCCCTGTGGCCATTCGCGTGGTGGGGAATGGATATCCTCAAACCTTTCGTGCAAGGACCTATCAAAACAAGTTCCTTATCATAACCGTCGACTACTTAACAAAATGGGTAGAAGCTGAAGCTCTGGCCAAAATCACGTCACATAACATCCTCCGTTTCTACAAGTGAAACATACTTTCCTGGTTCGGAATACCGTGAGCACTCGTCACCGACAATGGGACACAGTTCACCGATTATAATTTCCAAAACTTCGTCTCCAAGCTCGGTACCAAGCATCATTTCACCTCAGTCGAACACCCCTAAACTAACGGGCAAGCCGAGGCTGCAAATAGAGTCACCCATGCGAGGACTCAAATGCAGGCTGGGCGAAGCAAAGAGAGGATGGGTCGAAGAGCTGCATAACGTCCTATGGGCTTATCGAACAACACCCTATTCGACTACTGGTGAGACGCCATTCCGACTGACCTACGACACCGAGGCCGTCATCCCGGTAGAAATCATGGAGCCATCTAGGCGAACTGAAGTGCCCCTCGACGAGGAGATGAACAACGAGGCCCTCAGATATGAGCTCGACCTGGTCGAAGAAATCCGATCAGGAGCAGCTCTTCGTGAGGCCACGTTAAAATAACAGGTAGCCCTACGCCATGATAACAAAGTCATAAAGCTCGAATTTCTGGTCGGAAGCCTAGTCTTGCAAAGAAACTAGAAGGACTCCTGTGAAGGGAAGCTGGCCGCAAACTGGGAGGGGCCTTACCGCATCCAAGTAGCTACGGGCACTGGAGTATATTACCTTGAGTAATTAAACGGAGAACCACTACCTCGACCCTGGAATGCTGCGAAGCTAAAACAATATTATAGCTAAGTCCCTCACCTATTGAGGACTTTTGCCGTTGGATATTCCCATTCTGCCGACGAGGGGAAAAAGCTCGACCACGTAGGTGCGTCGAGGTACGGACGTGACCTCCAAACTAACGAAAGGCAGGATGTTGTTCATTTTGAAGAGCAGCATCCTCGCGCGACAGGGACACCTCGAACGAGCTCTGATGTCGAAGTACCCCAACATGGTAGGACACCTAGCTCGCGATGGGCAGTTTATGCCACGAGCGTAGGATCCTGACCACGATCATACGCTTATGCCATGGATCCCTACTCTGCGCCTTCGACATATTTCAACATGTGTCAGACAAATATTAGGGTCGAGCACACATCTCCACGTGGAAAACACGAACTTCATAAAAAAACTATAATGACCACAAAAATGGTCAAGCATATATGTCCACACAGGATATACAAGTATTCATGAAATAACCAAGTAAAAAACAACGACAAACAAAAATAATAATAAGCATCAAACAAAGCAAATGATTATCAAAGGAGGCCGCTTAGGTCAAAGATGTCTGAATATTACAAATATTATGGGAACGCATGCCTAAATATAAATAAAATGAAAAAAAAAACAAGTGTCAATTTCTCCCCGGAGTGCTAACTTCGGCGCCAGGAGAGTCAGGAGGAGGAACCACCCGACCATCAATAACCTGTGACAAAACCCCAGTTCCTTCAGTTTTTAACCACGGGTTCAGCACAAATAACTAATTTACAGCAGATTCAAAGCCGTAGGTCAAGGCGTCAACGCAGTCCGACTCTAGGATTTGAATCAGAGTAATGAAGTCGGCACGCGTGCGCAAATCAGCTACCCCCTCAGATTCGTCCTTCGCGGGCAACATATCAGCTTTTAGATCTGCAACCTCCTTCGCCTGCCAATGGTTATCACTCTCCAGCCGTTCCTTATTGTTGTACCCCAAAATTTTCCCTCTCACTTATCAAATATTTTCTCACAAAGATCTCTCTTGGTTCAAGGCTGCACTAGGGTTGATCAACTCAAGACACCTCCTTAAGCACTGATGACTGATATTAGGGTTTGAGATTGCACAAGGATAATTGAACTTTCAATGTCTCATATGACTTTCATGGTTCATTATGGACCCCCAATATTACTCATGTCAAGTTTCAAGCCCTGGATCACATTTTTGCTCAGTCAATTGAGCAGTTGACTTAAAAATTAATTGTATTGGGAAAAAAGTCAATTGTGGTCAATTTACAGTCAAACTTCATAATTTTTGACCCATATCCTCATTATAAACTCATAGGTATCATTTGATCAAGTTTGGACCATAATTCCTCAAGAAATTTAATCAAATCATCAAAAGGGCAAAATGGTCAAAATTAGGGTTTTGACTGATAAGGGGCAATTTCTGATTTTTGACCTAGAAAATAGATAATTGGTTTGAGGTATGATCTTAAGAGTTCAATTGCACCATTTTGACCTAATGGCATGACTCAAAATATTGCTCAAGATCAATTGGATTGATAGTTGATTTTCAATCAACTGATCAAAAGTCAACAGTACACTAAAAAGTCAAACATTGACTCATTGGTCAAAATCAAGTGTCAAAGGTAACAATTCATCAAAAAATGTTAAAATATGAAACTTGTTCATCAAGAAATAAAAAATTCAAGATTTCATTTTGAAAATTCAAAGTTTTCAAACTTAGAAATTTTTCTAAGTGTTGAAAACTTCATGTTTTTTCACAACTTTGAGCCAATTTTTCACCATGATGCAAGATGATTCAAAAGAAACTTTCAAAATTAAAGTTGTAGATCTCCATGATATCTACAACATTTCTTTACACAACTTCTCCTAGAAATGCTTGGATTTCAAGTTATTAATTCATGAAGTCATGGTCTTGAAATTAAACACTTAGTGAAATTTTGCCCTAGTTTAGGCAGGATTTTGACCTAACTTCATGGCACTTTTTCATATAGTTCCAAGGGGAATTTTCAAAAGTGATTCAAAGAGGGGTTGTATAGAACATTACAAGCTTTCTAAAATGTCCAAGAACTCCTTGAGATCATTCTTGAGCAGGGAGAATCAAAGAGAGGAAGTTAGGGTTTCAAACTAAAATTATAGGTCATTTTGTGATGAACAAAGATTCAAATCTCAAACCTATGCTGCATAATATCTACTTTACAGGCCTCAAACTTGTTAGGAACTCCATAATTAAATGCTTGCACAGCTGTTAGAGGCTTCAAATCAAGCATTCAATGCAATGCCATGCTTTATATCCATTTTGGGAAGAAAGTGCACAATGCCATTTTGAAAAAGTAGCTTTATATACAAAACTTGTTCTTGAGCCTTGCAATTGTTTTCTTCTGATCATACACATCCTATAACTCAAGAGAAGTTTGTCTCAAGCCTCACAATCACTCAGCCCATGCTTGTACTTCATATTGGAACCATGCTCCCACTTTTCTTGAAAATCAAGTAACATAGCATTCCGCCTATATCTTGTACTTTTGACCCTCTCAAGCACAAAAAACTTCTCATTACTTATGCACAAGTCCTTGGAAACAAAAGACACACATGCTTAAGCCCCAAAACTCCCAAGAACTCATATTTGCATCTCATACTTCCATTGTTGCATATTCTGGCAAGAAATCCTAAAATCAAAAAGTACTCGTGCGTTTCTTAGCCTTTTTCTTCCAAAAGATTCCAAGCATCATACACAAGACATCCCTGTCCCTGTTACACGACTGTAACACCATCTTCCTCCATTTATAAGTTCAAAAACAGAGCATCACATTTGGACTTCTCCAGACCATTTCAGTCACTCTCCAACCAAGCTAATCATTACATTAGCTTCCTGGGACCTCAAGGAAGCTAACCTGATCCTTGCAGCACCTTGAAATAAGTTCCAACTCAAAACACGAATTCCATTTTCAAGGTGAGTTTTCTGACTTTTGAACTCTTCATATAGGTATCATTTGCTTTCCATTTGTAAAGATAAAATGTTGATATCATAGCCTTGAAACTAACCATGTCTTTAGATTTCATTTATATTGCTTGAGTAGTTAGAATTTTGAATCTGAACATCCTGGAAAAATTAGGTCAGAATTTGGTACCATTAGAAATTCTCATTCATCTTTGATCTATAGTTTTAGTTATTTACATTTCTGGAATCGTGATGAAATTTTACACGACTTTCGAGTTTACATTTTTACAAATGGTTGAGAAACAAATAAGTTGCAGGGATTCTCGCTGGAGGTTGAAGATGAAGTACATTTAGGGCAAGACTTATATTATATATTTGTTGTTTTGCATAAGTTAACAGATGTATCACCACCCCAGTGGTTAAAGCGCGCGCCTGTCACCCTTAGGTCCTGGATTCAAGCCCCAGCGTGACCTTTTTGCATTTTTTCCACATTTTCTCATATTTTTTACTCTTTTTGCAGCGCCTGGGCCTCCTCTTGTTGGGCCTTATATTTTTGCTATGATCTAACCCCCTGCCTTGCTGTTCATACATCTTGGCCCATTTTATTTTATTTTTATTTTTTATTTTCATTATTATTATTATTAGTATTATTATTAATATTAATTTTTATTGTTAATAATAAAAAACCCAAAAATATTTTTATTTATTATTTTCACATTTTTTACATTTTTATTTTTCTTCACAAAAACAAAAAAATAAAAACATTTCTTTTACATCTTCTTTAATAATTAACTTTGCCTTTTTAAATACTTAGATATTTTAATTTTAATTATTATTATATTATATTATTTATTTTTTCTTGTAAAATTAAAATCAATTTAGAATTTAGGATTTTTATTTAATTATTTTAATTTACTAGTTTAATTAAATTCACAAAAAACCCTAAAAAACTTGTTTTCTTTAAATTAATTTAGTTTACTAATTTAATCTTTATTTTCTTATTTTTTTAGTTAATTATTTTATTTAATTAGGTTAAAAACCCCTTTTCATAAAAAAACAAACAAAAATCATATATATATATTTTTTACATTTACATTTTTGTATTTTATTTGTTCATTTTGTACATTTATTCAAATTCAATATGGTTGTAATAATTATTTAGATTTAATTTCTTGCAATATTCCCCCATTTGTAATTTGTATACCCCGTCCCCTAAATGATGTAATAGCGTAGTAATTTTAAATTTCCGCAATTTATCGCTTTATATACAAATGCTAGTAATTAGGGTTTTGTATGGAAAGACTAAAACCAATAAATAGCAAACCTTAATCAAGACAAAGCAATGCATGTATATCAATACACTTGCACACCTACACCCTTAGGGTAAACCCACTTTGTTGCCTTAAAAAATGGGCATATTATGCATGTGAGGTATCTTAGCAAAAAAGCAATATACAAGATCATAGTCCCTCGATGACACTATCTATGTTGCCTTTCAAAATGATCTTAGTCCCTAAAGAAAAATGCTAAGATATCTTGCAACATTGCTAATCATAGTTATACGATGACCCTTGCCCGTCCCTTTCACATCCAAAGATAGGGTTACCTACCAAATCAATGGTAAGATAACAATGTCAAAGGAAAGAGGAAATAAACATGAAAGACTTTTGAGTAGGTAGAATGTTCCTAGTTACTTGCTCAATTTGAAAACTAAAACATCCTTGCTATTTTCAAAACAAACACCTACACTTTCAAAACACCTTTCAAACTTGAAAACATTTTCAAAAGATCAACACCTTTTTATACATTCTTACGAACGAGAATCATTACAAAGTTTTCCTAAACAAAGGCCTCTTTACAAAATACTTTCAAAAACCACACAAAGCACATTTTCAAACAAAAGCAAGTGATCTAGCAAGTAACTAAGAGCCCATGGGAAACCATGGATGAAAAGGGTGCTAATACCTTCCTTTTTCATAATCTACCCCCCAAACTCAAGAAAACAAGTCAAAGGTCTTTCCTGTGCTTTTTCACCTTTCCTTTTGGATAAAAGAAAAGTCGGTGGCAAATCTTGCTAATTGTAACATTTGCGATCAAACGCAAAATACCCAATTCAGTTCTTCCACCGTATCACAGAACTTGCGACTCTGCTGGGGACAATTCTTAAAGTGGGGTTACCTTAGGGTTAGATCATATTTACTTGCTTTAATTGTTCGACTTGTATGCTTTATGTTATGGTTCTTTGTTTGGGTTTGAATCCTCTACCAGAATTTGGGATACCTTATAGGTAAGTAGCAATACGTTATGGAAACTGTGCGGGGTATACTGACATGGTCTAAGTAATATCTACGTTAGTGTGACATATTTGTGGGTACGGGTAGCCCTTGAGTATTCAAGGAGAATACGGGGCCGCTAAGTGATGTCATGAAGCACTAACGAACTTTTATAACCTTTACTTGACCAACTTAGCCATTAGGACATAGTGAGATTACTGACTTTGGTGCAGTCCGAAGTTGGTAGATACTCGATACTACACTCATTAAGTTTGTTTTTTTGGGATATTTTGGTCGCCATTAAAGAGGCTTACGCTGAAACAATGCCCAAGGAAACAAACCAGTGATATTGAGCTCCTTAGAACCCGGTTACTATTACTAGGACAGGTTTGAGCCAACTAAACTTCAAGAGGGTACTTACCAATGAGACTCCATGCAAGCCTAAACCTAAGGACTTGTTTGCTTTGTTTGTATATATATATATATATATATATATATATATATATATATATATATATATATATATATATATATATATATATATATATATATATATATATATATATATATATATATATATATATATATATATATATATATATATATATATATATATATATATATATATATATATATATATATATTTGTACATAACATCATAACATCATACTCATATTCACTAACCATTTCAAGGATCTTGGGATTTATCTTTGTTCTATTTTGTAGGACATGGACTCTATTCGCAGGAAAACCATTCAGGTCAACCTTGTAAGGATCCATCCTCAACTTAAATAGCTAGCATCAAGAATTCCTGAAAACTCTCCATTTACCAAGAGACATGGTCTCATACTAAACTTGGTCACCTCCAAAACTGATGAGGACATGGTGAAGGTGCTCTTCCAGTTCTTTGATCCTTTACACCATTGCTTCACATTCCCGATTATTAACTTGTGCTAACTTTGGAAGAATTCTCCCAACTCTGAGGATTCCCATTCTCAATCAACTACCTTTCAATGGTACGGAAAGAGATCCAAAGCCAGAAGAGATTTCTCAAGCTCTACATTTGCAACCATCTGATATCACAACTAATTGGGAAACAAGGAGTGGTGTCAAGGGTTTCCTAGCAAAGTTCTTGTTCGAGAAAGCCCAAAACTGTTGGAACTCTTTGGATTTGCAAGCTTTTGAGGAAATTGTGTCTCTCCTCATCTATGGGATGGTTTTGTTTCCAAATACTGACCAACTCATAGACGCGAACGCCATCAAAATCTTCATGTCTCGTAACCCGATGCCTACTTTGCTAGGAGACGTCCTACATTCTTTTCACACTCAGACTATGAGGAAAAGAGGTATCCTTATGTGTTGTACTCCTCTCTTGGCAAGATGGTTTATTTCACATCTTCCCCAATCTTTATTAAAGAACGAGCAAGGTTCAAGGTGGTCACATAGGTTGATGAAACTCAAACATTTAGACATTTATTGGTGTTCCCGATCTATAGAGAATGTTACTATTGTCGACCATTGTGGAGAATTCCCTAATATACCTTTACTTGGAATTAGAGGAGGTATCACTTACAACCCCTGCTTAGCCTTAAGATAGTTTGGTTACGCCCAAATGGATAGCCCACATGAGATGTTTATTCATGGTTTGGTATTTGACTACGAGAACGACGATCAAGGTCACCGCCAGAGATTTATCCGAGCTTGGAGGATATTGAACAAGGTAGATAACAAGACATTGGGGCATAAGAATTCCATCCCTCTTGAGCCTTACCTCAAATGGGTACGAGCTCGTGCTCAAAGTCTTATAATGCCTTACCCCTTCATTCTCCCGGTTATCATAGAGCCTGTTATGGAAGGAGATGTTCCATACATTATCCTGCATCCTGACATGCCCACCTCTCTTGAAGACTTACAAAGGGATTGGATACAACTTAAGGGGGAGCGATACACTTTTGAGGCCCAATTCTACGCCAGCGAGAAGAAGGTTTTGGAACTCACTAAGCAACTTCATGATGAGCGGAGCCTGAACGCCTACATTGCATCAAAGAGGATGCGTACAATTTTTTTATCTTAGAGTTTTTTTTTGTATTTCTTTGTAATCCCAAAAGAGGCATGATGTACTCAAGCTTTGATTTATTAATATAACGTGTGTTTCTTTTTAGTCTAAAGTAAATTTAAATCTCTAATTTCCTTGCATATGCATTTACCATTCATCATAACATAAGCAGGTTTCTTACAACAAGTCTCCTCATCTTTCTACTGTTTATTTCAGTAAGATGGATCTCGAGCAGACAGTAAAAAATCTCCTGGCGCAGAATGCTCAGTTTTAACAGATGTTCTTGACTCTCGCCAAAGGACAAGAGGATTTGAAAACTTTGCTTATTTAAGAAAAGAAGAAGAAAGCAAAGAAAATAATCGGAGTTCTGAATATGGGAAGAAGGTTCCAAGGACAAGCCAGATGGACCATAGACTTTGCAACGTCATCTGGTGAAAAGGATAATCTAGAAGTGAAAGGCAAGGAAGCGGTTGCCCAGCTAGAATCTGAAGAGGAAGAAGAAGAAGATTACTCTGAAGAGCAATATCCTCCGGTCGAAGACAAATACAAACATCTAGAAGAACGTTTAAGTGTAATGGAAATTCAGAAAGTGCCCGGGCTGGACTTTGAAGAGCTGGGTTTGGTATCTGGGATTGTTATTCCACCAAAATTCAAGGCACCAGTGTTCTCTAAATACGACAGGGTTTTGTGTCCCAAGATGCATCTCCGATCTTATGTGAGAAAGATACAACCTCACACTACTGACAAAGATTTGTGGGTCCACTTCTTTCAAGACAGCCTATCCGGGACTCAACTAGATTGGTTCTATCAACTGGAAAGGGCCAATATCCATAATTGGGAAGACCTTGCCGCTGCTTTTTATAAACAATATCAAACAACGCAGATCTTGCTCCCACCCGTACTCAACTCCAGAGTATGGCTATGGTTTCAAGTGAAGGTTTCAAAGAATACACTCAGAAATGGAGGGACTTAGCAAGAAGATTCCACCCCCCCTTTCTGAAAGAGAACTAGTAGACATGTTTCTGGGTACCCTGTCCGGTCCTTTCTTTAATCATTTAATTGGAAGCTCCTCAGCAGACTTTACTGAATTAATCTTGACCGAAGAAAGAGTGGAAGCTGGGATTAAGAGTGGGAAGATCCAAAAAGACGCATCCTCCGCTGCTGTAAGAAAACCATTTATTGGGAAGAAAGAAGTTGGTGCTGTGTATCCTCAAAGGAATCAAGATAGAACTGAACACCGACCAATGGTAGGGGCTGTCATGATCCCTAAGCCTGCACCTACTCAACAAAGAAGCAACCAACCTAGAACAAAAAGACCAGTAAGACAATTTACCTGAATTAATATGACACTATCTCAAGTCCTGCCACATTTGTTAAGATCTAATCTGGTAACTTTGAAGGAAGCCCCAAAGAATCCCAACACCGCATCTCCTCATTACCATCCTAATGCTCGTTGTGCTTACCATTCAGAAAGCCCAGGCCATGATACTAACAACTGTTGGGCTTTGAAAAACAAGGTGCAAGACCTTCTTGAAGCAAAAGAAATTGAATTCGATGCTCTTGAAATCCGAAATGTTATCACCGCTCCTATGCCCAAGCATGGCCGTGATGTTAATGCTGTTGAAGATGATATGTTTGTTACTGCTGTTGAAGATGATATATTTGTTACTTCTGTTGATGAACTTGATACTCCTCTCCTGACTATCAAGAGTAACCTGTTGAGGGCCGGTTTATTTCTGGGTTGTGACGAAAGCTGCCACCTCTGTTCATCCCTACCAACTGGATGCCATTTATTAAAAGCAGGTGTTCAATGCCTAATGGATGACAAAGAGATTTTGTTTGAAAAGACTCCCATTCCAACCATTTCTTACAATGATGTTTCAATAGTAAACATTTCCGCCAATTCTTCCAGGGTCTCCACCAAAAGACCCGTTAGGATTACATCAGTTCCTAAAGTGGCTCCACTGATAATTACTATGCCTGGACCAATCCCGTACTCATCAGATAAAACTGTCCCCTGGAACTATGGGGGCGATGTCTACTATCACGGTTTCAAACAAGATTAGATGGCAGATGAAGACTCAATTTTTGAGAAGGTTGACCCCGACATCAGCAACATTGCAGGAACCAACAAGATAACCCAAAGTGGAAGAGTATTCTCCCAGAGATTGCTCCTCCGAAGACTGTTACCGGTCTTGTGATCATCCCTGTTTCTGTTCCTGTTGACACTACTACTACTACTACAGTTCCTATAGTTATACCTGCTGATACTCCTACCACAGAGTCGACCGAGACTCGAGGCAAAGGCATTCTGGTTGAGCCTGTCCGAATGAAGGCACAATCAGTATCTATCCCTGAGGCCTCCCAAAAGGAGATGGAAGAAATTCTAAAAATTATAAAGAGAAGCGACTACAACATAGTCGAACAGCTAGCGCAGACTCTATCAAAGATTTCCATGCTGGCTTTATTGTTATGCTCTGAGGCTCATGCGAAGGCCTTGGTGAAATTTCTTAAAACTTCCCATGTAGCACAAGAAACCTCTGCTGATCAGTTCCAAGACTGCGTGGCCAGTTTAACCGTTGACAATGGTTTAGGCTTTTTTGATGCTGACTTGACACCTAGAGAAAGGAAGCATAACGAGGAATTGCATGTCTCTGTCGAATGTAGGGGAACAACTTTGGCCCATGTCTTGGTTGATACCGGTTCGTCTTTGAATGTGCTGCCTAAGAAGGCTCTTGATAGACTCGACTGTGAAGGTTTGACCTTAAAACCCAGCAACATATGGTAAGGGCCTTCGACGGTTCGAAGAGAATGGTGCATGGGGAGGTGGATATCCCCATAAAAGTTGGAACCCAAACCTTTGATTCAACTTTTTACGTGATGGATATTCGCCCTTCCTATTCCGGCTTATTGGGCCGACCATGGATTCACAACGCTGGTGCCGTTACCTCTACATTACATCAAATGTTGAAATATCCAACCAAGGGGAAAATCATTACTGTCCATGGAGAAGAGGAATATATGGTCAGTCACTTAAACTCCTTTAGATACATAGAATTAGATGGTGAATTCATTGAAACTCTGTTTCAGCATTTCGAGGAAGTCCCACAAACCGTGGCAGCTGCCAAGACTGTTTCCCTAGTCCCAAAGATTACAAGACCTTCGCTAAATATGTCTTCTCTGAAGGATGCCAAGGCCGTGATCGAAGAAGGTGGGTGTACTATTTGGGGCCAACTCCCAGATATCCCATATAAATCTTACAAATTTGGTTTGGGTTTCACTTCAGGAGCCCAGAAAGATGTACGCCGTGCTCATGCCGGGGGACCACCCTTGAAGATCAGCAACCACGGAGTCAACGCAGTGGGGGATGATGATGAGGATAGCTACGATATGGAGGAATGGATTTTCCCAACTGTCAATGGAGGACTCAGCAACTGGGAAGCTAAAGATTTTGTCCCAATTACTTTTATCCACAGTAATTATCTTTAAATTTTTGTCGGACCTGTAATAATTAAACAATTCAGACTTTTAAAACCATGTGTCTTATCCGAGGCACAACGGTCCATTTGTAAGGGTTGTTACCTCATTTTCATATGTTATCAATGAATCATGGACGTTTTTGCATACAAACTTTGTGCTCTTTGTCTTTCTGTTTCTACATTTTTTATTTCTTTCAAAGATAGTTATACTCTTACACACACTCACATTCAAAATGCAGATCTACATCCATTCGAGATTCCATGGGTAACAATTCTGCTATGGCCTTTTATGACTCTGAAAATCTAATATACCAAGCCTAAGAAGAAGGTGAGGAATATTGTGAAGTTCCAGGGGAACTAGCCAGGTTACTAAAACAAGAAGAGAGGACCATACGTCCCTACGAAGAACCAGTGGACACAGTTAACCTAGGTACCGAAGAGGACAAGAAAGAAGTCAAGGTGGGTGCTAATCTGGAACCCAGTGTCAAGAAGCGTCTGATTTAGTTGCTACATGATTATGTTGAGGTCTTTTCCTGGTGGTATGAAGACATTCCAGGACTTGATGATGATATCGTGGTCCATCGTCTACCAACAAAAGAAGACTGCCCTCTGGTAAAATAGAAAGTCTGTCGCATGCGACCAGACATGTTAGAGAAGATTAAGGCTGAGGTCATGAAACAATTCAACGCCAGATTCTTGGCCGACACCTCCTATCCATAATGGGTCGCCAATCTTGTTCCAGTGCCTAAAAGGGACGGCAAAGTACATATGTGTGTGGACTACCGAGATTTGAATAGGGCAAACCCTAAGGATGATTTCCCACTTTCCCACATCGACATTCTGGTTGACAATACCGCACAACATAAAGTGTTCTCATTTATGGATGGTTTCTCAGTCTACAACCAAATCAAAATGGCGCCTGAGGACATGGAGAAAACAATCTTTGTCACACAATGAGGCACATTATGTTACAAGGTTATGCCATTCGGGTTGAAGAATGCTGGGGAAACCTATCATCGTGCCATGGTAGCTCTATTTCATGACATGATACATCACGAAATAGAGGTCTATGTGGACGACATGATAGCCAGATCTCAAATGGAAGAGGAACATCTTGACCATTTGCAGAAACTGTTTGATAGACAAAAAATATAAGCTGAGGTTGAACCCGAATAAATGCACGTTTGGGGTGAGGTCCGGTAAACTCCTAGGCTTTGTCGTTAGCGGTAAAGGTATCGAAGTGGACCCTTCCAAGGTGAAAGCAATACAAGAAATGCCATCTCCTCATACTGAGAAGGAAGTCAGAGGATTCTTAGGACGGCTAAACTACAATGCCAAATTCATTTCTCACTTGACCGCTACTTGTGAACCAATCTTCAAGTTACTAAAGAAAGATCAAGTAGTCAAATGGAATGATGAATGTCAAACTGCCTCCGATAAGATCAAAGAGTACCTACAAGAGCCTCCTGTTTTGATGCCACCAGACGAGGGAAGACCCTTGATCATGTATCTAACTGTTTTGGTAAATTCAAATGGGTGTGTGCTGGGGCAGCATGACGAGTCTGGCCAAAAAGAGCATGCTATTTACTACCTGAGCAAAATTTTTACCGACTATGAAACAAGATATTCACTGCTCGAGAAAACTTACTGCGCACTGGCATGGGCTGCTCGTCGGCTAAGACAGTATATGCTGACCCATACTACCTTATTGATATCCAAGATGGATCCAATAAAATACATATTCGAGAAGCCTGCCCTCTCTAGAAGAATAGTAAGATGGCATATGATCCTGACAGAATATGACATTCAATACACTACCTAGAAAGCAATAAAGGGAAGTGTACTAGCCGATCACCTTGCTCATCAAGCTGTGGATGACTACAAGTCCATGAAGTTCGAATTCCAAGATGAAGACATCATGATGGTAAACAACTGTGAAGAATTCATACCATATGACTGACCTGAACAAGGATCCCGATGGACCCTGGTTTTTGATGGGGCATCCAACACACTCGACAATGGCATAAGTGCTGTACTCATATCCCCTGAAGGATGTCACACTCCCTTCACTGCAAGACTCTACTTCAACTGTACATATAACATGGCAGAATACGAAGCGTGCATTTTGGGTCTCAAGGTTACCATAGATTTGGGGATCAAGTCCTTAAGTGTATTCAGAGATTCAGCCTTAGTCATTAGCCAGATCAAAGGAGAATGAGACACGAAGCACCCTAACCTTATCCCCTACAAAGAACATGTGTTGACATTAATCCCATATTTTGAGAAGATTACCTTCGAGCATTTCCCACGAGAAGAAAATAAACTAGCAGATGCGCTAGCCACAATGTCATCCATGTTTAAACTCAAATGGGATAACGAGGCACCCAAGATCACCATTGAATGGATATATGAACCAGCTTACTGTCACGAGACCGATATTGAAGAAGTAGTGGACCAGCCTTGGTTCCATGAAGTCAAGAGGTATCTCGAGGCTCAAGAGTATCCGGAATGAGCTTCAGTCACTGATAAGAAGTTCTTGAGGAGATTCTCTGCTAAGTTCTTCATTAGTAATGGCATTCTCTACAAACGCAACCATGATTCTGTTTTGCTTCATTACATAGACAAGGTTGAGGCAGAAAAGATCATGGCTGATCTACATGAAGACACTTTTGGCACCCATTCCAGTGGGCATACGATGGCAAAGAAGATCCTACGGGCAGGTTATTACTGGTCTACCATGGAAGCAGATTGCTATCAGCACTCTCTAACCTGTCATAAGTGTCAGATCTATGCTGATAAAGTGCATGTACCTCCAGTCCCTCTGAATGTCCTGACTGCTCCCTGGCCATTCACGATGTGGGGCATCAATATGATTGGAGAAATCAAACCCACAACCTCTAATGGACACCGCTTCATCTTGGTGGCCATTGACTATTTCACGGAGTGGGTTGAGGCAACTTCTTTCGCTTCAGTTACCAAGAATGTTGTCGCCCGGTTCATCAAACAAAATATCATCTGTTGGTACAGTATCCCGGAGAGGATCATCACAGACAATGGTACGAATCTTAACAATACTATGATCACCGCACTGTCCGTGCAATTCAAGATCTAGCGCCATAATTCTTCCCCTTATCGGCCAAAGATGAATGGCGCTGTCGAAGCCGCAAATAAGAACATAAAAAAGATCATACAGAAAATGATAGTAACATACAAGGACTGGAATGAGATGCTACCATTCGCTCTCCACGGTTACCGTACCACGGCACGCACATCAACCAGGGCAACACATTACTCTCTGGTATACATAATGGATGTTGTGTTACCTATTGAGGTCCAAATACCTTCTGTGAGAATCATAAAGGATGCAGGGTTGAATGAAGACGATTAGATCCAAACTCGACTTGACTGACTGAATTTGATTGATGAGAAAAGGCTTACTGTTGTCTGTATGGTCAAATGTATCAAAAATGGATGATCAAGGCTTTCAACAAAAAGGTCAGACGCCAAGCGTATCAAGTAGGGGATCTAGTGATCAAGCGCATCATGCTGCCGCAGGGTGATCCCAGGGGCAAATGGACTCCTACATATGAAGGACCTTTTGTGATCAAAAGTATATTCTATGGTGGCGCAACGATCTTAACCACTATGGATGGAAACAACCTGCCGCACCCTGTGAACGCGGACATAGTCAAAATATACTACACATAAGAGACCCGCTAGGTTGACACACCTAGGCAAAACAAGGGCATCTCGGCGAACCAAAAAGGTTCAGGCAAAAATTAGAGATAAAACAAAAAAAACTGTACACCCGACAAGTTGAAATCCCGAAAGGGCGACTTGGGCAAAAAAGGGTATCCTGGTGGACTGAAAACCCGAAAGGACGGTCCAGGAAAAAGTTAGGAAATTAAAGTTGTTGTACCCCAAAATTTGCCCTCCCACTTATCAATTATTTTCTCACAAAGATCTCTCTTGGTTCAAGACCGCACTAGGGTTGATCAACTCAAGACATCCCCTTAAGCACTGATGACCAGAATTAGAGTTTGGGATTTGTTTTACCCCAAAATTTTCTCTCTCATTTTACTCAATTTATACTCCTAGAGATCCTCAATTTGCTCAAGTTTGCCCAAGAGTTGACCAGATAAACTCTCTCCTAAGGCATGGTGTCTCAAATTAGGGTTTCCATTTTCATCAAGATAGATGGACTCTAAAGACCTAATATGCTCTCCTTGGTCCTAATATGTTCTCAAGACCCTACATGTCAAGTTTCATGCCTTGCACAAGAAGTTTGCTCAGTCAATTGCTCAGATACTTGAGAATCTACTGTATTAGGTCAAAAGTCAACTGTGATCCACATACAGTCAAACTTCAATATTTTTGGTCAACATTAACATTTTGAAGTTACTTTCATCATTTGATCAAGGGTTGATCATGATTACCCAAGGAATGCTCCAAAATCATCAAAACCCAAAAGTTGCTAAAATAGGGTTTCTCAATAAAAGTCAACCAAACTTTGACCAAGCATAACTTCCACATGATTTATCAGAAATTTTCCATCCAAAGCTCATTTTTAAGAGGATATAATTCCATAAAATTCGTTTTCATCCCACAAGTTCAAAATATGCACTCATAAAAAGATATTAATTTCTACATTATGGGTCCTTTTGAAAAGTCAACAAAAACACCTTTTAGGTCAAAGCTTCTTACATGAACATGGAAGACTCAATTTAGATGAGACCAAAAAGGTTGGTTGCTTAGGGGACACCCTAATATTTCTAAAAAGTCCAAGAACATCTCTCTAGGGTTAAAATTGGAGGAGATATGCCTTGTCAAAGTTGACCCTTTTTGCAAAATTGCCAAAAGTCAAATGTGCTCAAAAATGCATTTTTTGCTAAATGGGCCTAACTTTTTATGCTTGCACCTCACTTATAATATGGTCCACAACCCAAATATTCATCCACACATTATTTTCTTCATTTTTCAATTTATTTTGGTTTTTTATTAATTAAAAATTGAGTTAAATCAAATAATTGATGAATAATAGCAAAGATATGATTTGATTTGGTTTTTGGACAGGTTGGAAATCAAAATATGTTGAGTTATCAAGGCCAAAATGAATCAAGCATAATTCGTACAAGAAAGGGATGATTTGGCTCAAAATAGCAAGTTTACATGTAGCATGAAAATCAAATCAAATATCTCATAATTGCAAAGATTCAATCCAATTTTGCAACCCTAATTCATTCCTAGATATATAATGGACAAGAACAAAGCATGGGACAAGGGTTTTTACAGGCGTGAACAAGAAGAACAAAGCTTGAATTTTTTAAAGAAAAGTGCAGATTCAATCTTGCTCCATAGGCCATTTCAAGCATTTCTAACGATCAAGTCATCTCCCGAGGCACTCACTGAACCTGTAGCAAGCATTTGCAAGGCTTAAAACATCCAGAAATGCACGCAATCACTCTCACGGTTTGCTTATGTTTTCCAAATCGATTATTGAATTTCTTGCATCATTAGCATGTTTGAGTTATATATTTGTGATCATGAATGTGTTTGCAACCTGACTGGATGATTTAATTGTATTTTTGACACATATACGTGCCTTTGCCATTACTAGGGTTTTCGTGTGCGTTTTAGGGGTTTGCTACACAGGTTAAATTGGGTCAAAAGAAGAATACCATGATGTTCACGAGATCAAGACGAATTGATCCACATAATTGGAAATAATTTATCATGCATGTGTTGGATTTTTGAGTTTTACAGGTTTGTAGCTACATACTTTTGTCTGTAGGTAAAGGTACAAGAACCTAAGGCGATAGAGAAAGGTAGAAGAAGGTTATATGTCAGCCAGCCATTCGCCCATTTGAAAATTCGCGCGCATGGGTATCAGGGACCTGCTTTCTTTATATTATATTTTGTTCATTATACTAACAGTTAAAACACATAGCACAGTTGGCAACGAGGCATTGGTATTGAGCATGAGGACCTGGGTTCGATCCCAGGTCCCAGCATTCCCTTTATTTTATTTTCTTTCAACAGATCCAACACATCTGTCATCTTGGTGTCCACCATACATCCTTGCATCCAGTCGCTTGATCAAGCATACTATCAGATCTAACGCTCCAGCAGTGAGGGACCATGATGCACCCTCAAGTCAACGCTACAAGGAATCAAATGCTGACCGGGCTTGAAGGGTTATTGGGCTTGAGAAATTTAGATTTGCACCCCCCATTTTTTAGTACACAGGCCCAGTTTGCATTTTCTTTCTATTTTTTTTTAGTTTCTTGAATTAATTTCTTTAATTGTTTTAATTAATTAACATAAAATTATTATTTTTCATAAAACTAAAAAATCACAAAAACACATAATTAAATATTATTTATTCAAATTAATATTTTTGGAAATAAATTAGGTTAATTAGTTTATTTGATTATTTTGTTTCAATTAAAATTAAATAGAAATTAGGTTTTTAATTTTGTAATTAAATTGTTTTTTTTCTCAAATAAAAAACCACCAAAAATACACAAAATCTTTTTTTTGGGTAAAATATTTTATTTTCTTGAAATTATTTAATTCAGTTTAGATTAGGTTGATTTCAACTTCTTTTTATAATTAAAAATAATTAGAATTAAGGTTTCAGTCGTACATAACTTAATTAATTCTTTTTTTCAAAAAATAACTTAAATATTTTCTAGTAAGATTTTTAGGATTTTCGATGTTTTCTCGCATTTAATTTGCCGCGTGCATTTTAATTTGTTTTATTATTATTGTAACTGTTTTGAGTTTGTAATAGTTTTAATTAGGGTTTTAAATTCCGCACTTTTATTTTCTGTCAAGACAATTATGTAACTGTCAAAGCCTTGTATTAGCTAGGTTTATTTTTCGTATTTAGAATTCCTGCAAATATTTAATTGTCTAGATGTATGCTAATAGGATTGTATGGAAAAAATATCTTGAAATTAAAATGGTAGATCACCTAATGTGCAAAGATTAAATAACTGAAACAATCCACATGTACATATTCACTCCTAGGGTTTACCTCACTTCGGTTGCCTTCGGTAAACAATCATTAAGCATAGGAAATTTTAGTGGTTGCCCTCCAGTCTAAAAGATCAAAATGTCCCGTTCGATTGTTGCCTCAGAAATGTTACCTCGGAAAGATCTCAAGACTCTAGGGTTATTACTGAAGTTTTCTAACTGTTGCTTTAGTGACTGCACTTGTCCCTTTCGAATGTCCCTTACAAATTCCAACAACGGTGCTACCTACTCCTTAAAAGTAGGATAGCACTGTCTAAAGGAAACGAGAACAAACAATCTTTTTTCGAGTAGGTAGAATCTTAAGCACTTGCTCAATAAAAACTTTTCACACAAACACCTTTCAAAACAAAATTTCAAAATAAACTTTGTCACATCCTTGAGGACTGATACAAGGGTTATCATGAAGTAAAACATTTTCAAAACAAGCACACACAAGAAATTTGGAAAAATGAGCAAGTACCTAAGAGCCCATGGAAAACCATGGATAGAAAGGGTGCTAACACCTTCCCTTTCTATAATCTACCCTCCGTACTCAAATACATTCTCAAAAAAGGTTTTTTCTGTTATTTTTTATTTTCCATGATTGGATAAAATAAAAGTCGGTGGCAACTCTTGCTTACTGTGACATTTGCAAACAAAAAATACAAACCAGTATTAACAGTCGGTTCTGCCACCGTATCACAGAACTGGCGACTTTGCTGGGGATAATTATAAAGTGGGGTTTACCTTAGGATTTAGGTCATTTCAAAATTGTTTTCTTGATTGTTTGCTTTATTCTTAAAGGGTTTTGTTTGGGTTACTATAGATCCTACACCCAGATCTGGGGGCACTTTTTAGGTAAACAACAATAGATCGTGGAGACTGTACGGTGTAGACCGATATGGTTTAAGCGATGGCTGTGTTGGTGTGGCACTTTGGTTGGTACCGGTATCCTTCGTGGGGAAACAAGGAGAATACGGGGCCGCCGCGTGGTGTCGTGAAGCACTAACGAACCTTAGAACCTTAGTTGAACAAACTTGGCCATTAGAAAGTAGTGAGATAGCCGGCCTCGGTATACAGCTGAGGATTGGTTGATACTCGATGCTACACTCATTGAGATAAGACTTTCAGGATATTTCGGCCGCAAGAAAAGATTGCTTGAGCTGAGATAATGCCCGATAAAGGATGGTCAGTGATATTGAGATCCTCTAGAACCCGGTTACTTTTTAAGACAGGTTTGAAACCAACTAAAATTCAAGAGGGTATTACCTTTGACCTCATGCAAGCCTTAAACCTAAGGATTTGTGTGATTTGACTGTATTTTCTATACATGTGTTTGCTATACCCGTGTTTTATCATGACATCATGCATCATAACATAACATCTATTCTTATTGCACAAACCATTTCAAAGACCAAGGGAATTTATCTTTGTTCTATTTTGTAGATCATGGCTTCTGTTCATAGAAACACTATTCGAATCAGCTTTGTGAAGATACCTTCCCAACTCAAAGAGCTAGCATCAAGGGTTTCTAAAACTTCTGCATTCACTAAGAGACATGGTCGACTTCTCAACCTGGTTACTTCAAACTTTGATGAAAAGTTGATGAGTGTACAATTTCAGTTCTTTGATCCCAAGCACCACTGCTTCACCTTTCTAGACTATCAGTTGGTACCTACCTTGGAAGAATTCTCTCAGCTGTTGGATATACCCATTTTTGAATAGTTACCCTTCACAGGTCTAGAAGAAGTTCCTAATCCAGAAGTCATTGCCTCAGCTTTGGATCTGAAACGGGCCGACGTGGTATCCAATTGGGAAACAAGAAGCGGAGTCAAAGGTTTTCTAGCTAAGTTTCTGATAGACAAGGCCCAACTGTTTTTGGATGATATGGATTTTCAAGCTTTTGAGGTGGTCTTGGCTCTTCTAATCTATGGGTTAGTCCTATTCCCTAATCCGGACTCATTCGTAGATGTGAATGCTATCAAGATATTCCTCTCTCGCAATCCTGTGCCTATATTGCTCGGAGATATTATGCACACTCTCCATACTCGCACCATGAAGAGAAGAGAGGTTCTTATGTGTTGCATGCCATTGCTGTTGAGGTGGTTTATTTCTCACCTCCCTAAGTCCATACTGAAGAATGAAGAAGGTTTGGGTTGGTCGCAAAGGATAATGTCACTCGCTCACATGGGTATTCTTTGGTGTTCTCGAGCTATGGAAAATATTTCTATTATTAACTGCTGTGGGGAGTACCCTAACGTCCCGTTACTTGGTATTAAAGGAGGTATAACCTACAATCCTTGTTTAGCTCTGCGACAATTTGGTCATGCTCGAAGGGATGGCCCCCATGAGTTACTTATCGAGGGCATTGTATTCAACTATGAGGATGATGCTCACGAGTATCGCTGGAGGTTCATACGAGCTTGGGGCATGGTAAACAGATATGGAGCCAAGGCTTTGGGGCCAAAAACTTCCATTCCTATGGAACCTTACCTCCAATGGGTACGAGTTCGTGCCCAGAAGCTTATGATGCCCTATGTGGCCATTTTACCAGTGATTGTGGACCCCACTACTGAAGAAGGTATTCCTTACACGATTCTCTATCCTTACATGCCCACTGATCTTGGGGAATTAGAGAGGTCTTGGATTCAGTTGATGAAGGAGAAAATACTTATAGGGATCAGTTCCATGCTCAGGAGAGGAAGGTTTTAGAGCTCACAAAGAAACTGCATGAAGAAATATGGCTCAATGATTATCTCGGCACAAAGAGAAAGCATCCATGGGAATTTTTATTTCTTTTCTAGTTTTAGATTTATTTTTAATTGTAACGCCTAAAAGGCATTTTTGAACCTTCAAATTCAGCTAATAAAATCTTTGTTTATTTTGGTTTGCAAATTTAAATTTCCCGAAGTCTTTGAAATCATTGCATACGTATCCCATTATCATACACATCATTACAGGTTTCTCATCTTCTTCGCTGTTTATTTCAACATGAAATGTCTTCCGAGCAAACCATCAAGGACCTTCAGGCACAAAATGCCCAGTTCCAACAAATGTTCATAAGTCTGGCAAAAGGGTAGGAGGATCTGAAAGCCCTTATCCTGAAAGAGAAAAAGAAAAAGAAGAAGGCTGTTGGTATTCTGAATATGGGCAGAAGGTTTGGAGAGTGGTTGAAGCGACAAGTCTATCTGACCTCTTCATCCAAGGAAGGGGATAATCAGGAAGAAGAGAAGGATCCCAGTCCTGCAGTTTCTGACAATGATACCGACTACAATGATGAGCAATATCCTCCTGCTGAGGATAGATACAAGCAGTTGGAAGATCGTTTGAGTGCCATGGAAGTTTAGAGGATACCTGGAATGGATTTCGAAGAATTGGGGTTGGTGTTAGGAGTGGTCATCCCGCAGAAGTTCAAAGCTCCAGGTTTTGCTAAGTATGATGAGGTGTCCTGCCCAAAACTCCATCTCCGCTCTTATGTCAGAAAGATCCAGCCCCACACCGCTGATAGAAATCTGTGGGTTCATTTCTTTCAAGATAGTCTATCAGGGACTCAGCTTGAATGGTTCTACCAGCTGGAGGGAGCCAATGTCTGAAATTAGGAAGATCTGGCTGCTGCTTTCTACAAGAAGTATCAATACAACGCCGACCTTGCTCCTACTCGTACTCAACTCCAAAGCATGTCCATGGGTGCAAGTGAAGGATTTAAATATTATGCAAAAAAATGGAGAGACTTGGCTGGAAGAGTTCAACCCCCATTGTCTAATAGGGAGTTGGTTGATATGTTTCTTGGGACGCTATCTGGTCTATTTTTCAACCATTTGATCGGCAGCTCGTCAGCTGGTTTCATTGAGCTGATTCTAATTGGAGAAAGAGTAGAAGCTGGGATTCGGAGCAGCAAGATACAAAAGGATGCCTCTTCAAGCTCAGTAAAGAAGCATTTTGATGGTAAGAAGGAGGCCAGTTCCATCTATAGCCCGAGGGGCCAAAACAGGGTTGAACATCATCAAACAGTAAGTGTCGTGATGATACCTAGACCTGCAGTTTCTCCATAACGCAACAATCAACAAAGGGTGGAAAGGCCACAATGGCAGTTTACCCGAATCAAGATGACTGAAATTCTGGTGTATGCCAGTCTTCAGATGTTATACTCAATGTCTAGACATCTGATATGACATAATAAATACACTGCAAGGTAGATACCCAATTTTTTTGTGATTCAGTACTAAAGTATAACAGAAGCATAGAGGTTGCCATATCTGCAGTTCTCGAACAAGTAGCTTTGGTTTGTAAACTATCCATTCATAGCCTGATGTCTCAACATTGGTTGCAACATCATCTATCACATACCATGAAGCAAACAAACCCCTTAGTTCTGTTTATCATGCACACAAACCAGCAGGATATCCATTCATCTCTTTTGACATCATCTGTAACATTCACACAGTTTTATCCAAGTTGTACCAGATATACTTTGAAGGTGCAGAGGATAGACCACACGATGTACCTAGTTCTGTCCATCTGGTACACATGATCAACAGAAAGCAAACAACCTTCACAGTTCTGTTTCTCCTGCACAGATATCAGCATGATGTCTTAACATGTTCTGAGACATCATCTGTTTCAACATTACAGTTTTACCTTGTTGTATAACAGACAGAATTATAAAGTATTGAAGGTAAAAACACAAATCAATTGTTGACCCAGTTCGGTGTAATACACCTACTCTGGGGGCATACCAAGCCAGGAAGAAGATCCACTATTAGCAATATTAATTCAGGACTAAACTTCACAAGTTCCCATCCTTCACTTAATCATCTACCCAGTGCAACCTATACCTAGGAACTCCTAGATAGAAACCTACCAGTTTCCATTCCTATTGTCGCAACAACAGAAGTCTTACTCCTACTCAAGAAGCAGTGCCCTCCCACTTGGTTTCCTACATTACAATGAATATGAAGTAATGCATAAATACTTAGACTTGCTTCACAGCTTCATCCAAGAACACTCAAACTCTTACCTACAGGTTTCGAGTTACATACATGGTAACCTTGCCACAGACCGACAGGTTTACCTGACAAAAACACCTTCTAATGTTACATTGTGTGTCACCTAAACCCTAGGTTACAATCTGCTATTTATAACCTATTACCTAACTCAGCAAGTTTTTCTCCTTGCTGTTACAACTCAGCAGCAAACTTCTCCTATAATCAAGGTCTTCAATCTTCTAGTTCCTAAAATATCTCCATATTTAGAAACAGTATTTTCTTCAAATATTCTGATTGATTCTTGATTGATCTTCAGATTCTCCACAAGAAACGCCACATATATTCTCAGAGTATTTAAGTACCAGAACTGTAACTGAATTATCAATTCTGTTGTCGTGATGTCAAGTCAGATGTCATGACATTACATCTAACATGTTTTCCTAGATGTTGAACTTTTTCAACACAACAAATAACCTAGATCACTTAGAATAGTTAGGTTATAGATCACAGCTGTTACAAACATTCAACATATAACATAGTTACTTAAACAGTACTTAGTTTCAGGCGCGATGTCACATGCTGATGTTGTGACATCTTACATAACATGTTGGTCCAGATGTTGAACTTCTTCAACACCACATATTAAAACAACAGAGGGGATCTGGGTAAACTTGCTTTCTTATTTGTTTTACAAATGAGGCCAACTCTCCAGCCAGGGCACTTACAATCTCCCCCTTTGGCAAATTTTGGCTAAAACAAATAAGTGCAAGTTGTATTTTGGGACCAAGCCACAACACAGTTGAGATGTTACAACATCTTGTCTAACATCTTCTTTTGTAGAGGTTGATGTCCTTTGAGCAAACAACAAACCTCTGTCGTCAACTGTGAGCAACTCCACTCCATCGATGCCCCAAGAGGATTTCTTTTCTCCAGATTATTACTTGTGATCTTGTAACTCAGATCACAAGTCACAACTATCCTCTTAACTCAGAACACAAGACACAACCAAAGTCACTTACTTGGGGATCATGTTGTTTTCTCCTGAGTCTTGCTGGACATTGCCGTCTGTTGCTTTCACCTGAGTCTCGTCTGAGTCCCTATCTGTATCTTTCTCCCCCTTTTTGGCCAGAATTTGACAAAGACTGCCCATACAGATCCATACCCATGCACAATTTTCCCAGATGCTAACAAACTTCATATTGCTGAAACCTTCTGATGAAGAGAAGGAATAGAGAGAGTCTTCATAAATAATGCAACTTTGGCATAGATAGTAACGACCTTGGTACTTTACTCTGACAGTTTCAGTACCCTAGGACTGGTTTTAATGCAGGTACCTACCCTTGGGTTTGACCCTTTGACCATGTCAGGATGCCCTTTTAAAACAGACATTTGTCTTTTAGAACAGACTACTCCCTTGTCTTAGGATCCCCTTTCCAAGAAACATCGTTGGTATATTACACTCTGCATTAGTTATATAATACCTTTATTAGATGACAAGTTATCACCTAAACATTCCAGCTCACTAAACTGTTTCATAATGAGACACAACAGCTCTGTTTTCTTAGCAGATGAAAACATGCTCAAATCCTATGTCGTCATACATTCTGCTATTTTCAGATTAGCAGCTTGAAGCCATTCCATTTTCTCAAAGAGGATGGTTACTCCCTCTGAGTCATACAACTGTACACACATGGATTTATTAGTAATAATCCATACTTCATCCAATTTTCCTCCTGTCTGTAGTTTTAGAGGAAATTAGGAACAATGTCATTACCAATGTGATGACATTCGGTCAGACATAGTCTTCTTCAGTTTTGAACACATCATTCCAATAGTTAATATGGTGCCACACTTTATATCCTACGAGTTTGATGAAGACCTTTTGTACAAACCAATACTCCCCCTGTTAGGGACAATCACTTCTTCTCATGGAAACAAGTAGGACACATTCAATACTCAGTTGGACCTTCAATGCAGCTTCTGATTCAAAGTAAATAATACCCCTTGATGAATGGAAAACATAAGACGCATCTTCATGTCTTCAAGAGCGCACCCTCTGTTCAACAATATTGATTGAACGCATTCATACTGTGAATCAAACTTTCTTGATAATAATCAGCTGTCATATGTTGATTATCTTGATTCTCAGAATCCACTGCTGAGATAGACCAAATGCCACTGTTTGATTATCTCCTTCATGAATCAAATGCCACCTTCATGTTTATCAGACTTCTTCCAAAGATATTCTGATCTTCCAATTGAAATTTGAACTTCAGGCTACAAGTTATCACTGAGACAGGAACATGTAACAACTCCAAAGAGCTGCAAAGAGACGATCCTTTTGGAGGATCTAATCTTCAACTTCGTAGATCATCCTATCTTAAGTTGATGAGCCACTTCACCAAGCAAGAATCTGATGTTGAACCAAATGTCGCAGCATTATGTTATAACATCTAGTTGTTGAATTCAGCTCCAGACTGATCCAAGTGACCATCATCTAGATTATGATGTCTTCTTCTTCTTGTGGTTTTAAGTCTGAACATGTTTCCAGGAAACCTTTTCAAGGATCAAATGATTTTCCTGTCACCAAGGAGATAGCTCTAAGGTATCACTCTTCTTGTGATTCTTCACAGGGTCTAGAAGAATGAATGTTCCCACATCAGTTATCTTGAACTCCAAGGATAATCAATTAAATACTTGTACTTGTCACAAATAGCAATTGATCATAAATTCTTCCCATTATCCAGTAAGATACTTTCACCATTTGAATACTTTGACATACTCTTCGTGTGTTAATATCTTCTTCTTGCAAGCTCTTTCTTTGAGAGATCAAAGAGTTGAGATATCTAGGTTGCCACCCTTGACTCAAGTAAATAGAATTTTCTCTGAACAAACTCTACTTACTTCAACCGACTTGAGACTCCTATCAGATCAGATTCATCATTAGGAATGAGAGAGATGAATCCTTCCTTGCAAATATGTCACACGACAACCAGAACCCATGTGACATAGGTCAACAGTCAGCTAAACACCAGGCTGAACTAATGTGAGGAGGTTAACCAAATCTCCCCCTCAAGCTATCAGTCATGGAGGCTCCACACAAAATATCCATGCATTGTGCACAAACGTCTCGACATGACATATGACATCCCTACCAGATCTACTTAACTCCAAGAGCTATACATTAACCAAACTCTGAGTCTTCATAATCAAGACTCTTGATCCCAATCTACTACTATGAAGGAGCAATAGTGCTTCACCATCATGAGCTTATCTTTCTTCACACCATAGTACTTCAGGAAACAATTGCTCAGCCCTGACCAGCTTTACTTCTAGAGTTCTGACTCCTAAAGTAACCTTCGGGTGTACACAGACATAGTTGACTTTACCATTGTCAACTTTGCACATGCAAATGTCTCCTCTTCCAAGTCAGGAGTAGGTTTCAAACAAAAGTATCCCTTTGTTTGACACCCGAAACATATGCTCTTCAACTAGTAGCTGCATCCTTGTTCCACCATCACATAAAACATCAGTTACATCACCTTGGGACAAGGCCCTCCTTGAAATTCTTCAAGGTCTTCATATAACACTAATCCGTGATTATGTGATTCTTACCATCCTGAACGAAGAACGTCTTTATGAGTGGACTTGAGAGGACTCAAGTATCTGTGACATCTTGTTGAATTCTTGAATACAATGGCCTTCAATCCATAAGAGGGGAAACACATCAGAGCTTGAGTTTTGCCAGGTATTACACAGCGGAAGAACATAATACACCCCAATCTTTGCACACACCTACTCCATCAGACTAGCCTTCAAAAATAGACCAAGTCTGATTATGGTTCACACCTAGCATGACTACTACACACAACTTCAGGCGTACACACATCCTAATATCAAACCTAGAGCAGCTATCACACAACCAGGCCAAATGCCAATCACCAGAGACAGGTACACACAATTCCTGTCAAGAATAGTCCAACCTCCCACTTCAAGGGACCATTCAGGGAAATAGCAAACCATTCCAGGTTACAATCTTCAGTACTAAAATTGACCTTGTAGATACCAGAAAGTATCACCCATGGATCTCATCCAGAAACAGAACAGGATGCCTGCTCTGATACCAATTGAAATTCTGGTGTATGCCAGTCTTCAGATGTTATACTCAATGTCTAGACATCTGATATGACATAATAAATACACTGCAAGGTAGATACCCAATTTTTTTGTGATTCAGTACTAAAGTATAATAGAAGCATAGAGGTTGCCATATCTGCAGTTCTCGAACAAGTAGCTTTGGTTTGTAAACTATCCATTCATAGCCTGATGTCTCAACATTGGTTGCAATATCATCTATCACATACCATGAAGCAAACAAACCCCTTAGTTCTGTTTATCATGCACACAAACCAGCAGGATATCCATTCATCTCTTTTGACATCATCTGTAACATTCACACAGTTTTATCCAAGTTGTACCAGATATACTTTGAAGGTGCAGAGGATAGACCACACGATGTACCTAGTTCTGTCCATCTGGTACACATGATCAACAGAAAGCAAACAACCTTCACAGTTCTGTTTCTCCTGCACAGATATCAACATGATGTCTTAACATGTTCTGAGACATCATCTGTTTCAACATTACAGTTTTACCTTGTTGTATAACAGACAGAATTATAAAGTATTGAAGGTAAAAACACAAATCAATTGTTGACCCAGTTCGGTGTAATACACCTACTCTGGGGGCATACCAAGCCAGGAAGAAGATCCACTATTAGCAATATTAATTCAGGACTAAACTTCACAAGTTCCCATCCTTCACTTAATCATCTACCCAGTGCAACCTATACCTAGGAACTCCTAGATAGAAACCTACCAGTTTCCATTCCTATTGTCGCAACAACAGAAGTCTTACTCCTACTCAAGAAGCAGTGCCCTCCCACTTGGTTTCCTACATTACAATGAATATGAAGTAATGCAGAAATACTTAGACTTGCTTCACAGCTTCATCCAAGAACACTCAAACTCTTACCTACAGGTTTCGAGTTACATACATGGTAACCTTGCCACAGACCGACAGGTTTACCTGACAAAAACACCTTCTAATGTTACATTGTGTGTCACCTAAACCCTAGGTTACAATCTGCTATTTATAACCTATTACCTAACTCAGCAAGTTTTTCTCCTTGCTGTTACAACTCAGCAGCAAACTTCTCCTATAATCAAGGTCTTCAATCTTCTAGTTCCTAAAATATCTCCATATTTAGAAACAGTATTTTCTTCAAATATTCTGATTGATTCTTGATTGATCTTCAGATTCTCCACAAGAAACGCCACATATATTCTCAGAGTATTTAAGTACCAGAACTGTAACTGAATTATCAATTCTGTTGTCGTGATGTCAAGTCAGATGTCATGACATTACATCTAACATGTTTTCCTAGATGTTGAACTTTTTCAACACAACAAATAACCTAGATCACTTAGAATAGTTAGGTTATAGGTCACAGCTGTTACAAACATTCAACATATAACATAGTTACTTAAACAGTACTTAGTTTCAGGCGCGATGTCACATGCTGATGTTGTGACATCTTACATAACATGTTGGTCCAGATGTTGAACTTCTTCAACACCACATATTAAAACAACAGAGGGGATCTGGGTAAACTTGCTTTCTTATTTGTTTTACAAATGAGGCCAACTCTCCAGCCAGGGCACTTACAATGACATTGGCTGAAGTGCTACCTCATCTGCTGAGATCCAACTTGGCAACCTTGAAAGAGGCTCCCAAGAATCCAAATACTACATCTCCCCGATATAATCCAAATGCTCGGTGTGCCTATCATTCTGAGAGCCCTGGCCACGATACAAATGGCTGCTGGGCTCTAAGAAACAAAGTACAAGACTTGATTGAAGCCAAGTAAATAGATTTTGATGCTCCGGAGAAGCCAAATGTCATAATGGCTCCCATGCCCAAGCACGGTCGTGGAGTTAATGCTGTTGACACTGATTTGTTTGTTACCTCTGTTGATGAAGTTTCTACTCCTCTCATGACTGTCAAGAAGAATTTGTTGTTGGCCAGTTTATTTCCGGGTTATGGTGAAGGTTGCCACATGTGTTCGTTTCTACCTTCTGGTTGCCGTTTGCTGATGTTAGGTGTTCAACGCCTGATAGATAGCAAAGAAATTTTGTTTGAGAAAACTTTGGTTCCTGTTGTTCCATCTGAAGACGTTGCCATTATAACCATTTCCGCCAAACCTTCCAAGGTTTCCTCGAGAAGACCTGTTAGGATTACATCTGCTCCAAGAATTGCTCCGCTGATAATCACTATTCCCGGTCCTGTCCCGTACGTCTCGGACAAAGTCGTCCCATGGCATTATGGTGCCGATGTGTACTATCATGGCATCAAACAAGATTTGAAAGATGAAAAGGCTGATGCTAATATTGGTAACATTGTTGGAACCAGCAAAGTTACCCAAAGTGAAAGGGTCTTCTCTCCCGGGATTTCCTCTAAGACTGTCAACAAACATATTGTCATTCCATCTGCTGTTCCTGCTAGTACATCAACTACAGTTCCTGTTCTTACTCCGGTTATTACTCCTGTCGGCGAATCGTCTGATACCCGCGGAAAGGAAATTATAGGTGAGCCTTCCCGGACGGAGGCACCTAAGAAAATTGTTGTGGAAGCCTCTAAGCAAGAAATGGAGGAAATACTGAAAATCATTAAGAAGAGCGACTACAATGTGGTCGAGCAGCTGGGGAAGACCCCATCAAAGATATCCATGTTATCCCTGTTGTTGTGCTCTGAGGCCCATGCGAAAGCTTTGATTGCATTCCTCAAAACTGCGCATGTGCCACAAGAGACTTCAGCTGATTAGTTCAAAGATTGTGTGGCCAGCCTGACTGTTGATAATGGGCTGGGTTTTTCAGATGCGGATTTGACACCAAAGGGAAGGAAGCATAATGATGATCTGCATGTCTCGATTGAATGCAGGGGCACCACTATGGCTCATCTGCTGGTAGATACTGGGTCTTTGCTGAATGTCTTGCCTAAGAAGGCGTTGGATCAGTTGTATTATGAGGGTTTAACTCTAAAGCCTAGTAACATTGTGGTAAGGGCTTTTGACGGATCAAAGAGAATGGTGCACGGGGAGGTGAACATCCCTGTAAAAGTGGGTTCTCAGACTTTTGGGTCCACTTTCTATGTGATGGATATTAGGCCATCGTATTCTTGCTTGCTGGGTCGTCCTTGGATCCACGAGGCTGGGGCAGTCACTTCCACACTCCACCAAATGCTGAAGTATCCAGTGAAAGGAAAGATTGTCACAGTGCGGGGTGAAGAAGAATATATGGTGAGCCACCTCAATTCCTTCCGCTACGTAGAGATGGATGGGGAATTCATAGAAACTCCTTGTCAGAACTTCGAAGAGGTCCCTCAGATCTTGGCATCAACTAAAACTACTACTAGTAAACCTCCTTTGAAGATGGCTTCCCTCAAGGACGCCAGGGTCGTGGTTGAAGAAGGTGGGTGTGCCAATTGGGGTCAGCTCCCTGATTTCACTCACAAAACTGAAAAATTTGGTTTGGGCTTTACTACAGGGGCTCAAAGGGCTGTTAGGTGTGCTCAGGCTGGAGGACTCCCATATACATCAACAATCTGGGAATTAACTCCATTGAAGACAACGAAGAGGATTCAAACATCGACAACTGGATCTACCCAACTACCAACGGTGGACTGAGTAACTGGACGGCTAGGGACTTTGTACCTGTTTCTTTTATTCCATAGTACTTGACTTACTTGTTTTGAGATTTATAATAAACAATTTGAAACTTTACGGCCTGGTGCCTTGCCCGATGCACCTTGGCTTCGCTTGTGAGGGCTATTATTTTTCATTTCATATATCATTAATAAAGCATTGGACGTTTCTTGCATACAAATTTTCTGCTCTCTGTTTTTCTGTTCTGTTTTTCACTTTATCGAAACAGCTATTCTCTTACACACACTCACGTATCATAATGCAGATCCATATCCACTCTGGATCCCATTATAACAGTTATGCTATTTCCAGTTATGACTTCAAAAATCCGATCAACCAAGCCGAGGCGAAGGTGAGGATGATTGTGAGGTGCCTGGAGAACATGCTAGACTATTACAGCAGGAAGAAAGGGCCATACAACCTCATGAAGAGCCGGTTGAGACAGTGAATTTGGGTACTGAGGAAGACAAAAAAGAGGTTAAAATAGGTGCAAATCTGGAGCCTAGCGTCAAATAGAGGTTGGTTCAGATGCTGCACGACTACGTTGAGATCTTCGCCTGGTCCTATGAAGACGTGCCTGGTTTGGAAACTGATATTGTGGTACATCGCTTGCCGACTAAAGAAGACTGTCCTCCGGTTAAACAGAAGGTTCGTCATATGCGCCCTGAAATGTCAGAGAAAATCAAGGTAGAGGTCATGAAATAGTTCGACGCAAGGTTCTTAGCTGTCACTTCATATTCACAGTGGGTTTCTAATGTCGTTCCGGTACCTAAGAAGGACGGTAAGGTACATATGTGTGTGGATTACAGAGATCTGAACAGGGCAAGCCCCAAGGATGACTTCCTTCTTCCTCACATTGACGTTCTGGTCGACAACACCGTGCAACACATAATCTTCTCCTTCATGGACGGTTTCTCTGGCTACAACCAGATCAAGATGGCTCCTGAAGACATGGAGAAGACAACCTTCGTTATACAGTAGGGCACCTTCTGCTATAAGGTGATGTCTTTTGGGTTGAAGAATGCTGGGGCAACCTATCAGCGCGCCATGGTCGCTTTGTTCCATGATATGATTCATCATGAGATCAAAGCTTATGTTGATGACATGATAGCTAGGTCTCAGACTGAGGAAGAGCACCTTGATCATTTACAGAAACTGTTCGACATGTTGAAGACATACAAGCTGAGGTTGAATCTGAACAAGTACACCTTCGGGGTAAGGTCTGGTAAACTTCTGGGTTTCATTGTCAGCGACAAAGGCATCCAAGTAGATCCTGCAAAGATAAAAGCTATACAAGAAATGCCAGCTCCCCGTACAGAGAAGGAAGTTAGAGGTTTCTTGGGACGTCTGAACTACATCGCCAGGTTCATTTCACATATGACTTCTACTTGTGAGCCAATCTTCAAGCTTCTGAAGAAAGATCAAGTGGTAAAGTGGAATGATGAATGCCATACCGCTTTCAAAAGAATCAAAGAATACCTTCAAGAACCGCCAATTCTGATGCCTCCAGTTGAAGGAAGACCTTTGATATTATACTTGACAATGCTAGACAATTCAATGGGGTGTGTGTTGGGGCAGCATGACGAGTCTGGTCGAAAAGAGCACGCAATATACTACCTTAACAAAAAGTTTACCGACTGTGAGACACAATACTCATTGCTCGAGAAAACTTGCTACGCTTTGGCATGGGCTGCTCGCCAACTGAGACAGTATATGCTGACTCACACTACCTTGTTAATATCGAAGATGGATCCGATCAAGTATATTTTCGAGAAGCCCGCTCTCTCCGGAAGGATAACAAGGTGGCAAATGATCTTAACTGAGTACGACATACAATATTCAACCCAAAAAGTAATAAAAGGGAGTGTATTGGCTGATCATTTGGCTCATCAGGACGTGGATGACTACTAGTCCATGAATTTTGAGTTCCCGAATGAGAATATTATGTTGGTGATTGACTACGAAGAACCTGGACTAGATGAAGGACCTGGGGAGGGATCCCATTGGTCTATGTATTTTGACGGAGCCTCAAACGCACTAGGTAACGACATTGGCACTGTAATCATATCTCCCGAGGGCTGTCATACTCCGTTCACCGCCCGATTATGTTTCAATTGCACCAACAACATGGCAGAGTATGGAGCATGTATCATGGGTCTTCGAGCTACTATTGACCCGAGGAATAAGTTCTTAAGTGTATTCTGGGATTCCGCTCTGGTGATAAGTCAGATCAAAAGCGAGTGGGATACGAAGCACCCGAATCTCATTCCTTATAAAGAGTATGTACTGACATTGCTCCCACACTTTGAGGAGGTAACTTTTGAACATTTCCCATGAGAGGAGAACCAGTTGGCGGACGCGCTAGCTACCATGTCTTCTATGTTCAAGGTTAGGTGGGACAATGAAGCTCCCAAAATTACCATTGAGAGGTTGGATGAACCAACACACTGCTGTGAGATCGATACCAAAGAAGTGGCAGATAAACCCTGGTTTCACGAAGTTAAAAGGTATCTCGAGGCTCAGGAGTATCCTGAAGGGGCATCTGTTAATGATAAAAAGTTTCTGAGAAGATTCGCTGTAAAGTTCTTCCTCAGTAATGGAATCCTCTATAAACGCAACCATGACTCCACGCTACTACGGTGTGTAGACAAGAGTGAAGTAGAGAGGATCATGACAAATCTACATGAAGACACCTTCGTAACCCATTCTAGTGGACATACCATGGCTAAGAAGATCCTACAAGCATGATATTATTGGTCCACTATGGAAGCCGATTGTTATCAGCACTCTCGAACCTGTCATAAGTGCCAAATCTACGCTGATAAGGTGCATGTGCCTCAGGTCCCCTTGAACGTCTTGACAGCTCCGTGGCCCTTTGCAATGTGGGGAATCAACATGATCGGAGAAATCAGGCCCACCGCTTCTAATGGATATCGCTTCATCCTAGTAGCCATTGACTACTTCACAAAGTGGGTTGAGGCAACCTCTTTTGCTACAGTAACTAAGAACGTTGTAGCACGGTTTATCCGACACAATCTGATCTGTCGATATGGTATGCCAAAGAGAATTATTACTGATAATGGTACGAATCTCAACAACATAATGATCACCGAGCTCTGCAAAAAGTTCAAGATACAACACCATAATTCTTCTCCCTACCGGCCAAAAATGAACGGCACTGTCGAAGAAGCTAACAAGAACATCAAAAAGATTATACAGAAGATGATGGTGACATATAAAGACTGGCATGAGATGTTACCATTCACTCTTCATGGGTACCGTACCTCAACACGGACGTCAACAGGGGAAACACCCTACTCTCTGGTATATGGGATGGAGGCAGTCCTACCCATCGAAGTCCAGATACCTTCTCTCAGGATTATGAAGGATGCAGGTTTGAACGAAGATGACTGGATCCAAACCCGACTTGATCAGCTAAATCTAATCGATGAAAAGAGACTTACTGCTATCTGCCATGGTCAGACGTATCAAAAGCGAATGATCAAGGCTTTTAACAAGAAAGTCAGACACCAAGAATATCAAGTCGGGGATCTAGTGATCAAACGCATCATACTGCCGCAAGGTGATCCCAGGGGCAAATGGACCCCCACGTACGAAGGGCCATTTATGGTTAAGAACATTTTCTCGGGAGGAGCTATGATTCTAACCACTACGGATGGTGACGACCTTCCTCACCCTGTAAATGAAGACATAGTGAAAAGATACTACGCATAATCAAAGACCCGCTAGGTCGACTAGCCTAGGAAAAAATAAGGGCTTCCCGGCGAACCAAAAGGGTTCGGGCAAAAGTAATGGATGAAAATGAAAAAATATGTACACCCGGCAAGTCGAAAACCCGGAAGGGAGGCTTGGGCAAAAAAGGGTATCCCGGTGGATTGAAAACCCGAAAGGGAAATCCAGGAAAAAGTTAGGGATTGAAGCGTATCACTATGTCTCATTGGATCATCTTGCGACTAGACTTCGGTATCGACTATCAAGCTCAGACGACGCCAACAAATCTGATCAACCTTCGGCCAAGTAGCAAAGTGATGAGACGCTTGAAGATATAAAGGCAATAGCAGAGTTGGAACCCAATGGGGTTGTTTCATATAGCTGTTTTTCTTTCTTTTACACAAATTGTATAAATTCTGTCTTTCGGCGGAGTTCTCTTACTAGGACATCAACCTCTTTGTACAAAACGCATATTACAGGCCAACTTCAAAAATCAATACAAGTCATTTTCACAAGAAACTTCAATTTGTTTTTTCTTTTTCTGTTTTGTTTTGCAAGAATGTCCAATAATTTATTTTTGATATATGCACTTGAAAATGATTGTTGCTTATAAATATTTACATAAAAAACAAAAGACAATTGCTCGTAATTCCAGAAACAGGGAAAAACAAGAAGTGCCAAACCCTACGGTTACTCTGCCCAGCAGGTACCGAGATAGAGCTAGCTTAGGAACATAATTATTGGTATATACACTCCCCACATAGTAAAAGTATCCAAAGGCATTGATGTCAGCTTTCCCGAAACAAGACAATACTCTCCTCAACCGAGGTTCATAATCATGAGCGGGTCGGTAAATTTCATCCCCCGAGCAGAGTTTATTTCTACAGATAAAGAAGCTCAATCTCCAATAGAGCTCATCATCTCCAGCAACGGAATTTCATCCCCAGCTGAGTTTATTCCTCCAGATCAGCGGGTCTACCAACATAGTATCTCTTCCCCTAAGTTGGTCCCCGCAGAGTTATTCTTCAGCATCCCTTCCCGACAGAATATTTACAAATCTCCAACAACCGTCAGGGATTTATTTACCCAAGACGCGAGCATACCCCGAAAGCATTTCATAAACATACATCATGACATACACATACATATCATATGCAGCATAATCTCATTTATTTTGAGAACATCATCTCACCCTGCATTTCATACATCGCATATAACTAACCTTGATATCTTTTCAGGAAAAGACGATTAGCTTCAACAAATCCAGCAATTATACAGATCACATCTACAAACGACTAATGGAAAATCAGTTCCCGAAATCAAACGTGTCAACTAATCCATACTATCACTTTGAAGTAACCCTACTATCCAGGTTCCTTCTTACAACCCTACTATCCAGGCTTTCATATCAAGGTAACCCTACTACCCATGTTCCTTCTCACAGCCCTACTATCCAGGCTTTCATATCAAAGTAACCCTACTACCCAGGTTCCTTCTCACAACCCTACTATCCAGGCTTTCATATCGAAGTAACCCTACTATCCAGGTTCCTTCTCACAGCCCTACTATCCAGGCTTTCATGTTGAAGTAACCCTACTATCCAGGTTCCTTCTCACAGCCCTAATATCCAGGCTTTCATATCGAAGTAACCCTACTATCCAAGTTCCTTACCACAACCCTACTATCCAGACTTTCATATCAAAGTAATCCTACTATCCAGGTTCCTTCTCACAGCCCTACTATCCAAGCTTTTATATCGAAGTAACTCTACTATCCAGGTTCCTTCTCACAGCCCTACTATCCAGGCTTTCATATCGAAGTAACCCTACTATCCAGGTTCCTTCTCATAACCCTACTATCCAGGCTTTCATATCGAAGTAACCCTACTATCCAGGTTCCTTCTCACAGCCCTACTATCCAGTCTTTCATATCGAAGTAACCCTACTATCCAGGTTCCTTCTCACAGCCCTACTATCTAGGTTTTCATATCGAAGTAACCCTACTATCCAGGTTCCTTCTCACAACCCTACTATCCAGGCTTTCATATTGAGGTAACCCTACTATCCAGGTTCCTTCTCACAACCCTACTATCCAGGATTTCATATCGAAGTAACCATACTATCCAAGTTCCTTCTCACAGCCCTACTATCCAGACTTTCATATCAAAGTAACCCTACTACCCAGGTTCCT